>ONZH01020377.1:0-70833 GCA_900303285.1 Rhinella marina
GAACAAGTATAGGACATGCTTCAAAAGAGCCGCGGCTCCGTGAATGGGGCCGCATCTATGCCCGCAATTTTGCGGATAGATACGGCCCCATTCACACGGTTGTGTGAATGGGGCCTAAACCAGACTGATCCGTTATGATTGCCCATAGACTACTATTAGGAGAGATCAGGACGGAGATTGTGAGCCCCACTGGGGACAGTTTGATACTAATGTCTGGAAAGTGCTGCAAAATATGTAAGTGAGCAGAATAAATACATAGCCATATGCTGCACAATGGTGCAAAGCATGGAGTTTATACATTTGCAGGTGGACTTTATTGTGTCAACAGCAGAATGTTGTCTTTAGAGATGAGCAAACTTTTCAAAAGTTTGAATCGGCTGATTCACCAAATTTTGAAAAAATATTTGCTTTGTGGCAAATTACTTCATCACGAAGTGCATTTTTTGTAAGTGGCGGGTGCAATGACAGGGAGCTGCAATAGCGCCGCCCCCCTTTATTGTACTCCGCAGATGCTACATTCATACATGATCGTGGCATCTGAGTGTTAAAAAAAGTGTAAAATTAACATTAAAAAAATTAAATCAAACTTACCACCTCCATTCGCTCACGATGGACCGCCATCTTGCTTGAAAATCTGGCGCGAAATCTCATGTGGTGCATGATTAAGTCATCACACCGGCCAGCATGATGATGTCATACGTTACCACGCACAGGATTTTGGCTGAGATCTTCAATCAAGTTGGCGGTGAGCAAATGGAGGAGGTAAGTATGGATTTTTTTTTGTTTTTTACACTATTTCAGGTTAAATCGAATCGCAGACACAAAGCCTGAGGAAATTCGGCTTCAAGGCAAATCGAATTTATCCTGAAATTCAGATCAAATTCTATTTTGTGGGATTCAATTCACTCATCTCTAATTGCCTTATTATCACGTCAGTGTTTTGGTCAGTGATTTACATCAGTTGATGTGAGCCAAAACCAGGTGTGGCTCTAAACACAGAACAGGAGCTGATCTTTCCATTCTTCATGATCTGTGTGAAGGTTCCAATCCTGGTTTTGGTTCACAATTACTGATGGGAATCACTGACGAAGTGAATGAGGCATAATGGAGTATAAAAGTGTACAAAGAACTTAAGTAAGAGAATTTTAGTGTGTCAGTAGCAGTGTATTTTTGAGGCACTTAAGGGACATTTGATGGTGCCTATATTTTTCCCAAAAAATGTGTTGTAATTTTTCTAGTGATAGCAATAAGTTTATTTTAGTGTGTCAATAGCCGCGCATATTGCATCCAAGGACGTGTTTTTTTTTTCTCCCTAAAGCCGGTTGTAACACTTCTATTCTTTAAAAGTGTGCAGTAAATAAGTGTATTTTAGTTTTTCAACAGCAGTGTACTGTACATTTTAGTTCCATCCAGAAACTTCCAACTGCAGTTTTTTTTCCCTTCAGTTCCAATCTCCTCCAGTTCCAAACTACGCTGCTGCAGCTATGGATGTTGTTTTGGCCACTACTACTACCTCTATACAGCCACACATCTCCACACTGTCTGCTGTGCCGGTCAATACTATTGCCCCTACACAGATGCAAATCTCCTGCCTTGTCCGTGAGGTTCCAAATCCACACTGCACTGTTGGTGATCTCCAATAAAAGGGAGAATTTTTGGGTGCCGTGCACGGCTATCCCCCGATCGTTCAAAAACATAAATGGAGCAGCTGCACGCATGCCACTCTGTTTATTTTAGGGGGCATGATTGATGTAAGTTCAGGTGGCAGGGGAATAGAGAATACTGAAAAGGTGAAATAAAGGTTAAAGATTTTCCATTGTTAATTCATTTTTCCTATAACACAGTAACATAGCAACATAGTTTATAAGACATCTGTCCATCCAGTTCGGCCTGTTTTCCTACAAGTTGATCCAGAGGAAGGCAAAAAAAAACCTGTGAGGTAGAAGCTAATTTTCCCCACTTTAGGAAAAAAAATTCCTTCCCGACTCCAATCAGGCATCAGAATAACTCCCTGGATCAACAACAACCCATCTCTAGTAACTATAATCTGTAATATTATTACCTCCAGAAATACATCCAGGACCCTCCTGATCTCTTATAGTGAACTTACCATCACCACCTCCTCAGGAAGAGAGTTCCATAGTCTCACGGCTCTTACCATAAAGAATCCTCTTCTATGTTTGTGTACAAACCTTCTTTCCTCCAGACGCAGAGGATGTCCCCTCGTCACAGTCACAGTCCTGGGGATAAATAGATCATGGGAGAGATCTCTGTACTGACCCCTGATATATTTATACATAGTTATTACATCTCCCCTCAGTTGTCTTTTTGGTAACTTCACTAAAACAGTTCAAGAGGGGCCTGGATGTATTTCTGGAGGGTAAAAATATTTCAACTGCAGAGTATCTGGAGGGAAATAAATGGAAACCCAGAGAAGTGACCCCATTTTGTAAAATACACCCCTCACTGTATTTATTAAGGTGTGGGGTGAGCATTTTGACCATGCACATTTGGCATTTATACCAACTTGTGCAAAGATATTCCCTCTGTGAATGTGCAGTACTGTACTTCAGAACAGGATGTATCTGCAATGAGTTTGTAATGTTATGTTATATACACTCAGCATGACCTGGTTGGCAAGGGATGGGGCTAAACACCCTTTTCCTTCCTTCTTGGTAGTAGTGGCCAGACCCGACTTCCTGTCTAGGTGGAAAAGGAGAGTAGGGGGAAGCGCATTCCTGTGCTCCTTCTTCTTAGGCTTTAAAAATCCAGGTACTAGCAGATCTATGTGAAAGTTCCTACTGTTTCAACAGCAACATAAAGAAAGACAGACTGGGGAACTATAACCTACTTGGACAATTACAGGAGTCAGCAAGGTAATCTGCAACTTCAACTATACAGACTTTGCTGCTTGTGAGGGACTACAGTTAAGACACCCATCACACATAACCACATCATGGCCAAATGTGCTTCTAAAACCTGTATCCTGCAGTGACATTACAGCCATTACCACTAAAATACAGTGCCTTGCGAAAGTATTCAGACCCCTGGAACTTTTCAACCTTTTGCCACATTTCAGGCTTCAAACAAAAAGAAATGACATTTTAAATTTTTGGTGAAGAATCAACAACAAGTGGGTCACAATTGTGAAGTGGAACAAAATTTATTGGATCATTTAAACTTTTTTTGTAATAATAAAACTGAAAAGTGTGGTGTGCAAAATTATTCAGCCCCCTTGCATTAATACTTTGTTGCGTCACCTTTTGCTGCGATTACAGCTGCAAGTCGCTTGGGGTTTGTCTCTATCAGTTTTGCACATCTAGAGACTGAAATTCTTGCCCATTCTTCCTTGCAAAACAGCTCGAGCTCTTTGAGGTTGGATGGAGACGTTTGTGAACAGCAGTTTTCAGCTCTTTCCACATATTCTTAATTGGATTCAGGTCTGGACTTTGACTTGGCCATTCTAAGACCTGGATACGGTTATTTTTGAACCTTCCATTGTAGATTTTGCTTTACGTTTGAGATCATTGTCTTGTTGTAAGATAAATCTCCGTCCTAGTCTTAGGTCTTTTGCAGGCTCCAACAGATTTTTATCCAGAATGGTCCTGAATTTGGCTCCATCCATTTTCCCATCAATTTTAACCATCTTCCCTGTCCCTGCCGATGAAAAGCAGGCCTAAACCATGATGCTGCCACCACCATGTCTGACAGTGGGGATGGTGTGTTCAGGGTGATGAGCTGTGTTGCTTTTACGCCAAACATATTATTTTGCATTGTTTCCAAAAAGTTGGATTTTGGTTTCATCTGAGCAGAGCACCTTCTTCCACATGTTTGGTGTCTCCCAGGGGCTTGTGGCAAACTGTAAACAAGACTTTTTATGAATATCTTTGAGAAATGGCTTTCTTCTTGCCACTCTTCCATAAAGGCCAGATTTCTGAAGTGTGTTCGACTGATTGCTGTCCTATGGACAGACTCTCCCACCTTAGCTGTAGATCTCTGCAGTTCATCCAGAGTGATCATGGGCCTCTTGGCTACATCTCTGATCAGTCTTCTCCTTGTTTGAGATGAAAGTTTAGAGGGACGGCCAGGTCTTGGTAGATTTGCAGTGGTCTGATACTCCTTCCATTTCAATATGATCGCTTGCACAGTGCTCCTTGGGATGTTTAAAGCTTTGGAAATCTTTTGGTATTCAAATCCGGCTTTAAACTTCTCCACAACAGTATCACGGACCTGCCTGGTGTGTTCCTTGGTGTTCATGAGGCAGAACCCTGAGACTATCACAGAGCAGGTGCATTTATACGGAGACTTGATTACACACAGGTGGATTCTATTTCTCTTCATCAGTCATTTAGGAAACATTGGATCATTCAGAGATCAGAGATCAACTTCTGGAGTGAAAGGAAATGGGCCGAATAATTTTAGATGCCCAACTTTTCAGTTTTATTATTACAAAGAAAGTTTAAATGATCCAATAAATTGTGTTCTACTTCACAATTGTGACCCACTTGTTTTTGATTCTTCACCAAAAATTTAAAATGTTATATCTTTTTGTTTGAAGCCTGAAATGTGGCAAACAAAGTTAACAAAGGTTAACAAAGTTCCAGGGGGTCGAATACTTTTTCAAGGCACTGTACCATTAGCTTCCAGAGAGACTTTAGTTAGAAAGATTGCCTAAACCTTACAACAATGCTAGCCACCATACTTTGCTATCTGGGGAAAAGGATTTTTACTGTGTACAGATTACTGTTTGATGTAATACAACTCCTATTTCAATAGTTAAGTAAAAAGTGCCCTTTATTCTTGTATCCTTGGACTGGTTTACTTACTCCTGCTACACCATATGCTAGTTATCATACTACTACTTATCCTCCCAGGTAACCATACAGCAACCATTAACACCAAGGGCTCCCCAAACTACCAACAGTTAGGAGCCACAACTACAGGGAGTGACCCTAGGGAAGAAATGTTGCAACCTTGTTTCATTACACTGGCCCTATGGATTAACTGCTGGAGGGGAAGTTACTGTGAGAGATCAAATAGCCAGAACCACTACCATTTGCATCCTCCACTCTGGCTCTTCTTGGGTTCACTGCAAATTGTCACCTGGGGCAGTAGAGAGTTTTGCACAGGTTATGTGCATACATAAACAACCTAAGAGGCAGGCCTTCTTGTATAGCTATCCATAACACATCCTTGTTTTCATTGATTAACCAGCTTGAAGACACATTAGCCCATACAGTCACTAGGTGTTGGCAGTGAGCCCAGGAATAGACTTCCCCAAGTTCTTTGCTCTGATATCATTGTGGATCATCTTGGGTTAACACAAGTTGGGCTTATGGTCCTTAAGCTGGTGACCTTTCACCAACCAGACATTATCTCCATAGAACAAGGGCACACCAGGTGTAAGGAAATGAGCTGTCCCACTTGTCTCAGTTCAGCTCACACCATAGTGAAAGGGGGAAGAACCAGAACTTCGTAGAGTTCGTAGAGTTCACCAAACACAGCAGACTGGGGATATCAAAAGTGAGAAAGTGACTTATCGTAATGTACAGTAGGTGCCTCTTCTAGGGGAATTAAAGGGAAGGGAATACTTTTACTTATTATTGTTCTTAAACTCTTAGATATTGATTAATTTACAATGATGTACATAATACTAGCAAAAATTAATTATGTGACCTCGGAGACAATTAGCTAATTAGTTGCAGGCACATTTTCTCAGTGGAGTGAAGAAGTGCTATACTGCTAAAAATATCCACAATTCCCTTTACCTTATCTGTGTATATATATGGGTGATAATCTGGCATGGTATGTCATTGTGCCTGGCAACCTGATATCATCTTACTCATTGATTCTACTGGAGAGCTCAGTTCCTCATACGCTTTTTCTGAAGAACAGCATTTACAGTAGGAAGGCATGGAAACATCTGTGGTAAGTTCTACCCCCTCCAGTGCTGTGTATTGATTTAAACCTCCAAGATTTATAATCATTTGCATCATATTATGAAATGTTGCTATCATGACACTTCATCTGAGCTGTCGGTACACATACTTTCATTGTCAATTATAATATCTTTGGTTATGCTTATTCAAATCCTTTAGTTAGGACAATGGACCAAGAATTGCCAAAGATTCACATCTCCAATCAGGGCCGTATTTAGGGTTCATGCTGCCCTATGCACTCTCTGTGATGATGCCCCCCCCAACGTGACCCATTCCCCCACGCACCCAAATTTCAGCCGCGCCACCACCCCCCAACAAAATCTGACCCTATGCACTTTAGTCGTCCAGTCACAGGGGTCAGCCCTATAGGCTGACAATGGAGGCTATTGTGCCTGCATGTATTTACTATATTTCTACACAACTATCGCAGCAATGTACCGTATCTAGAGCTTGCCAGCAAACTTAATGCAACTAAAGGAGTCATGATAAACATACCACATACCAACTATGCACCCACCAGACCTCAGATCAGCCCACTGTGCCCCCATCAGACCTCATATCAGCGTATTGTGCCCCCATCAGACCTCAGATCAGCAGAATGTGCCCCATCAGACCTTAGATCATTACAATGTGCCCCCAACAGACCTCAGATCAGCGTATTGTGCCCCCATCAGACCTCAGATCAGCAGAATGTGCCCCCATCAGACCTCAGATCAGCAGAATATGCCCCATCAGACCTTAGATCATTAGAATGTGCCCCCAACAGACCTCAGATCAGCCCACTGTGCCCCCAACAGACCTCAGATCAGCCCACTGTGCCCCCAACAGACCTCAGATCAGCCCACTGTGCCCCCATCAGACCTCAGATCAGCACGCTGTACCCCAATCAGACCTCACATCAGGCCATTGTGCCCCCATCAGACCTCACATCAGCCTACTGTGCCCCCATCCATCCTCAGATCAGCCCACTGTGCCCCCATCAGACCTCAGATCAGCCCACTGTGCCCCCATCAGACCTCTGATCAGCCCACTGAGAAATCTCCCAAATTTGATGATAAGAATATTCTTCTACACTATGGAAGTCAGGACAGAACCTGGATGGACATGGAAATCCATCAGTTCACTCATGTTTTTTTTTTTTTTAATCTAAAAAAGTAACAGGATTATCACAGGCCCCTCATCTACAATATGCCATTCGTAAAACTTGGGTCTAAGGTTGGGGTTGGCATTTGGGCTTTATTAGACATCAGATCCTGGATGCAGCTACTACCTCTTCACTCCCTATAGCTACACTCATGAACATGAATGTATTGAATTACAGTTGTCTGAAGCTCTTTATCATGAAGAGGAACCTCTGTACATGCCCTATTATAGTATAGTATACAGAAATCTAATAGGGTGGCCCATTTCACAGTTGAATGGCTGACATGTAATACTGCATATCTACTTCATAATCTATGAGTCTATCTTAAGAAGCTGATTTCTTTGTATTCTAGTTGCCATATTTATGTTTTAATTCCTGTGATATGTTCATCAGGTGCCATTTTTGGAGATTACTTTCAAATATTTTTAGCAAAATATTTTTAAGAAAATGTGAAAAGGGAAAGAGTTTAAAGACTTTTCCAAATCCACTGTATATCATTTTACTGTTTATTTTTTTTTAGTGGACAAACCTGAGCATGACCACAAAATTCCATCTCTTAGGATTCCAAGGTAGCCAAATTCACAGAAATGTCCTGTTCTGTTTGCTCCTTGTGGTTTACACTGTGACAATATGCGGGAACCTCCTGATCATCAGTCTGGTGTCTACCAGCAAGAACCTCCACACTCCAATGTACTTCTTCATCTCACAACTGTCTATCAGTGACATCTTATTAACCTCAAATATTGTCCCCAACATGCTCTACCTTCTACTGAATGATGGAGGGTCCATTACTTTTTCAGGATGTATCACTCAGCTTTATTTCTTCTGTGCTTTTGAAGCAGTTCAATGTTTTCTTCTCACAGTGATGTCTTATGACAGATATGTGGCCATCTCTGATCCCCTCCATTATCTTTCTGTAATGTCAGGGCCCCACTGTGTGAAATTAACCCTCTTCTGTTGGTTGTTTGGATTTTCCATTACACTGAGTGACACCTTAACAACATCAACATTAACTTTTTGTGGACCAAATATAATTGACCATTTCTTCTGTGACCTTGTACCTTTGCTTGAGATTTCCTGCTCTGACAGCTTCATAGTTAGATTGGATGTTTATCTAATAGTTATACCAATAGTTATTGTGCCATGTATAATAATTGTAGTATCTTATATCAATATCATTACCACCATTTTAAAGATTCAATCCAGAACAGGTAGACAAAAAACCTTCTCCACCTGTGGCTCTCATCTCACTGTGGTCTGTATTTTTTTTGGGACTTTGTTTTCAGTATATGTCTTCCCAATAAATGGAGAAACATTGAATATCAGTAAAATCCTATCCCTCTTATACACTGTATTTACCCCTTTGGTCAACCCCATGATATATAGTTTAAGAAACAAAGACATTAGAAAAGCTTTAGAAATCAAAATAAAACATATATAATGTTGTTGTTGTTTTCGTTTAATTTTTTCTGACTTTTGGGTAGAACTAGAAATAGGTAGAAATGTTTGGTTAGAAGAACCTCTGAAGGCACTGGGATGGATTTGAACACATTAAGGGGGCTTACATACTTTCATGGTGCTCAGTTTGAAGTGCATAATGTACCTCCCCTTCTACAAATACCCTGCACTCTGGTATTGACAATAGATAATAATGCAGTTTTGCAGTAAATGTCTTTGAACTTCATGGTCTGTTGCAGTAATGCTTTCACTAATACAAGCATAACAATGCAATTATTGCAGTAAATGCCTTTGAAATACACAGTATCTTGCAGTAATACAGTGTATTTTTTTGCTATAAAAATAAAATGTGTCTAATAACGCAGGCATAAAATTGGTGTTATTGCCATAAAATACTTTTGCTGTAACTGAATGCTGTCTTGCAGTCATATGCAATGCATATAACAGTGGTATAATAATGGAGTTATTGCAGTAATATTTGCTTGTTATAACACTGGACGGTATATAGCAGTAACAGACAACACATTCAGTAACTAGTGTTGAGCGAGCGCATTTCGGCTGGGCTTGCCTACGCTCGGGTCCGCTCGGTGTTTGGCCGAACACCGAGTGTACTCGAGTGCAGTACAAGAGTCTCTTCCCGGCACTGTAATGTTGATTTGTACGCTAATGCTACGCATTGTGGGCTAATGTGTACAAATTCAGTTAATTAGCATACTTTTACGAGTGAAAGGAGTAAAAGAGGAGAAGTCGTGATTCTGACCTTTTCCTATTAACCAGACACCCTCGCCTCTTCCGAGGCCTGGTTTAGTCCCATTTACTAACATTACAACCCCTAGTGCTCGGCCAGAGCACCCGAGCATACGAGCACAGAGGTGCTCGCTCAACACTATCAGTAACACTGCTATAATATTGGAGTTGTTGAACCAGTGATATGAAATGCATAGTTCAAATACAAGTTTATAAACACTGCATTTTCATATTCATGTTAGTAGATGCATCACTGCCTCAGACCATGTGTTTCATAGATAGTCAGTGCAAAAAGTCAGAGAGACAGAGAGAGACAGAGACAAAGAGAACCTAGTATTTTATTCTGTTTTTCTGGGCAATATATATGTATTGCGTGGGGGGTACTCCTTCTCATTATGGAGAACACCTAGTATATGTAGCCATGTGTGAAGTATTGTAAGCAAGGCAATGTCCCTATGGGTTTCTGGGGAATTTATGCAAATTAGATTTAAATGAGTTGTCTCACTTTAGTAAGTGGCATTTAGATAGAAAGTTAACATAAACCACTTAATAATGTATTGTGATTGCCCATATTGCCTCCTTTTCTGGCTGGATTAATTTTTCTATCACATTATACACTGTTTGTTTCCATGGTTACAGACCACACTGCAATCCATCAGTGGTTGTTATGTTTGCACAATTTAGGAAAAAAGCACTCCCATGGTCCCGGCCACCAGAGAGGCTGATGCTTTTTCCTATAGTGTGCAAGCACGACCACCACTGATGGATTGCAGGGTGGTCTGTAACCATGGAAACAAGCAGTGTCTAATTTGATAGAAAAATGACTCCAGCCAGCAAAGGAAACAATATGGACAAACACAATACATTAGTAAGTGACTTATTACCTTTCTCTGCATGATAAATCCACTTACTGAAGTGAGACAACCCCTTTAAGCCTATCTGATGTAAGCGGATGTAAGATGTAATAACTTTCCTATATTTTTCTAGAGATAAGCGAATCAGTTCGTAATGAACTAGGTCCGTTATAAACTTTGTAAAATTTCATCCGACATACGAACCCACACCTTTTCAAGTTCATTTTCGGACAAACTGGACATGTTAGTACGTTCTAGCTGCAATTACCACCTTATAACACAGCCACAGCTGCTGCAGAACCCCAAGAGCATCTACCTACAAGGATATTTATATTATTTTTCTTCTTTTTTCCCCATTTTAACAGGGTAGTTAACGGTTTATATCTCTGAGTGATAACATGAAATACTATTCTGAAATCCGTGTTGGTGTATCTCCTGGCACTTCAAGTGTCAGTGTGGTATTGGTGTGGGGGTAACTATTTGAATAGTAGGTTAATAACAGGGGTTTTACACTAGAGACAGTTATTTCAGAATTTTGTATGATTTCACAGCCAAAATTAGGCATAAGGCCCAAATCCGTTAGTGGTGCCAATACTGCATTTAGGGATGAGCGAACTTTTGAAAAGTTCGGTTTGGTTCGATTCAGTGAACTTTCGTGAAATTCGGATTCGTACGAACCGAACCTAAAACGAACCTTGCTATAACGGCTGATTAATTGCAGCTACAATAGTGGGAGTCAGATAGGGTACAGTTTTGTTTAGTTGCACTTGATATTACAATGAAAAAAGTGGAAAAAATCAAAGTGCAAAAATAGTGAAACCTCAGCCAGGTCGACATCATTTGACAGCATTAAAGATGTCCGCTGGAGCAGCATTGCCGGCAGCATTGCCTTGGACCCAGTAGGGTGGAAAACAGACATTTGACAGTGGAACCAGCAGCAGTAATAGTACTGTATTGGACCCAGTATGGTTGAGAACAGACAATTGACGGAGGAGGAGGAGTCAGCACTTGATTGCACCCAGGCCAGTATGGTTGAGAACAGACAAGTTGAGGAGGAGGAGGAGGAGGCAGCACTTGATTGCACCCAGGCCAGTATGGTTGAGAAGAGACAAGTTGAGGAGGAGGAGGATGCAGCACTTGATTGCACCCTGGCCAGTATTGTTGAGAAGAGACAAGTTGAGGAGGCAGCTTCAGCAGCTCTTGATTGCACCCAGTATGTTTTGGACAGTATTCTTTTGGACCCAGAAGGACAGCCTGAGAGCGCCGGGCCTGACATCGGTGGTAAGACACCGGGGCAGGTTGGACTGCAGTCAAAGCGGCAGATGGTTGCAAGGTGGTGGAGGCAGAACTTGTGCTTTGCGCTGCTGGCCCCCTAAAGCACTGTGGAGGTGACAGTGGCAAGAATGGGCCAACTTCCTGATGGTCTTCTGGGAGGATGTTGACCCAATGGGCAGTAACAGACATGTACTGCCCTTTGCCATAATTAGAGGACCTGACATCAGCACTCAGGTGCACGCTCTTGGACACCGAGAGTCCCAATGAGTCGCCAACCTTGTATCCTGGTCTATTCTGTGAAAAAAGTACAGTTTTGCGTCGCTGTTGTAATTTTAACCAGATTCGTTACGAACTTTCTCAAAGTTCGGTTCGGTGACGAACCGAACGTTTGGCAAAGTTCGTAACGAATCTGGTTCATTACGGTTTGGTTCGCTCATCCCTAACTGCGTTATCTGCACATTCATTTGTCGATAGCAGTGTCTTCAATATGTTTGTGAAAAGAGAAGGACATCATATTACACCTCCTGCCTTTAAATTCCAAAAAAACTGATTTGGAAACTGTTCTTGTTATTTCCAAAATGCAGCACAGCTAAAACATTCCTGCCGTTGTTGCTGATCATGTTACCCTCTTATTGTTGGCAGCGAGATATCCAGTGGAAAATTTGCAGATTGATTCCGGATAGTAATTGATCAGCCGTGTTCCTTTTTGCACCCAGGCTCATTAATTGTAAGGCTTCATGCACATTTCCGTGTCAGTGGCAAGTCTGTGAAAAAAAGCGTACATGTTTAATCCGTGAAGCTGTCTGTGAAGGATCTGTGGTTGGTCCTTGTGTCCGTTTTTACCATCTGTGTGGCATCCGTATTTCACTGACGTTGCTCAGCTGAAAATTGATTTCCAAAGAATCTCCTATTAGTAATGAGTGAAAAACGGACGCATCACGGATGTGTGTCATTGATTTTCATGGACCCATAGACTTTAATGGGCGTGCTTGGTCCACATCACGGATCAAAGTAGTGCATGATCCCGTGATTTTTTTTACTAACCCACATTCAGTAAACAAATACTGAAATGTGAACATATACATTTAAATCAATGGGTACATGTGCTGTCCGTGAAAAATGTGGACAGCACACGTCAGTGAAAAACGGAAATGTCGACAAGGCCTAAGACAGCATTACTTCAGATTGGGCTACATGCACAGGACCATATGTGTTTTGACCGGATGACGTTCCGTATGGCATCCATGTTTCCATTTTTTTTTTTTTTTTTGCGGATCCATTGTATCCTTGTCCGCAAAATGGACAAGAATAGGACTTGTTCTATTTTTTTGCTGGGCTATGGAACAGACATACCGATGCGTCCGTGGAATGAGTCCGCATCCTATCCGCAAAAAAAACGAAACGGACACGGAAACAAACTACGTTCGTGTGCATGAGGCCTTACACATATTAATGGACAGTGGAGAGGAATGAAAACTCGGCTCTGTTCTTTTAAGGCCTCATGCACACGAACGCATACAGCGGGTCCGCAACAAAATGGCAGCCCACATCACAGATCGCGGACCCATTCACTTCAATGGGTTTGCGATCCTGGAGATTCGGAGTGGAGGCACGGATCGGAACACCATGGAAGCACTACGGTGTGCTTCCGTGGTATTTCTGACTGTGCCTCCACACCACAAAAAAGTAGCGCAAGCAATTTTTTGCGGTGCGGACCCTCGGATGTGGATCACGGACCCAATTCAAGTGAATGGGTCCACAATTCTCATGCTGTGACCCCATGGTCAGTGTCCGTACATTGCGGACCGCAGCACGGGCATGGCCGGTTCATGTGCATGAGGCCTAAGGAAGGGAGGATATACACTGAGAAGAACATGGAGCAGGTAATGAAGCACCTGGTGTAGGAACCATAAAAGCATGTGGTAGCTATAGCAGCTGGCTTTGTTGCCCTGGAGTATCATTGCCACTGTTGTGCAAATCATTAACCCAACAGCTGGTGACAGACGTTATTGTGGAGAAAAATTCCCAAAGAAGATATCTACCACCAAGCTCACATTTCTGTGAGCACCACTAGCACAACCTGATCTTGCCCTAGGTCCAATAGCTTTTGAGTCTGCACAAACAGCATCAGCAGAGTCACCTGCTCCAGAGATGACCAAAGTAGTAGCAGATTTGCCCACAAAAAGTATTTTTATATTTTAATAGTTCAGACATTTTGGAATACTTCGATACCTGATATTTTTATTTTTTATTGTCTATTTTTATTTATAAAACTGGGAAAGGGAGGGATTTAATTTTTAAAATATTTTTATGGGGTTTTTTTTCGTTTTTTAACGTAAAAACATTTAATCCTCTTAGGGAGCCAGAACCTTGGATTTTTTTGGACGTCCCCCACATCATGTGTCGTGTACTGAACTCCCAGGACTGAATGGGGATTACATAGCATTATACTGATTTATGATGCTGTGTAACCCTTACAGTTCTGGAATGTGTTGGATAATGCTGACAGTGTTATCCAACACATTCCAGAACTGTAAGGGTTACATAAATCAGCATAATGCTATGTAAACACCGTTCAGTACACTGCACACGATGCGGGAGACGTCCGAGTCTCCCGCTTGTGTGAAAGGGGCCTTAGGGTGAATAGGATTCTGCCGCTCTATCTACTGAGCTTTACCTTGTGCACAGCTTAGCAGGTAGATTACTATGGCAGCCCTAGGAAATCTCAGCAGGCCTCATGCTGTCATACTAACCAGTTGGAGCCCTGCAATTCCAGGGGGGGCTCCAATCGGAAGGCAGAGGGAGCTTCATCTCAGTACCTTACGTGAAAGATGCAGCAATTGGTGTTTGAGAGGAGGAGGGGTCTGCCTTTATGTAAAGTCCTGTCTAAAGCCCACACTGCGAGAAGATATAAGTGAGGGACATGAAGATGTGGAGTCACTGTGGGTAGAAATAAATGGAGCCAAAAACAATAATAAAATACTAATAGGACTTTATTATAAACCACCTAATATATCAGAGGCCATAGAAAATCTACTTCTAAACGAAATAGACGAGGTGGTAAATCATAATGAGGTCGTTATTATGGGGGACTTCAACTGCCCAGATATAGACTGGGAAACTGAAACCTGTACATCTCATAAAGGAAACAGGTTCTTGGAAATAACCAAAGACAATTACCTTTCCCAACTGGTTCAGGACCCGACTAGAGGGACGGCCATACTGGACTTAGCATTAACCAATAGACCTGACAGAACAACAGATGTGCAGGTCGGGGGACTCCTGGGAAATAGTGACCATAATATAATAACCTTCCAATTGTCATTCAAAAGAGCGTTTCTTCAGGGAGGAACAAAAATACCTAACTTCAAAAAAGCTAAATTTAGCCAACTAAGAGAGGCCATAGGCCTAACTAACTGGGACAAAGTCCTCAAAAATAAAAAGACAGCCACAAAATGGGAGATTTTTAAAAGCATCCTAATTAGAGATGAGCGAGTAGTGTTCGATCGAGCTGGTATTCGATCGAATACTACGCTATTCGGCATACTCGATTTCGATCGAGTATAACGGCGATTGTGCACTTAGAATTTGTTTCCCCTCCCACCTTCCCTTTCGCTCTTTTTCCACCAATCACCATGCAGGGGGGGTATGACAGGCCCTCGGAGCACGCTGGCAGCGCGAAAACGGCGTCTACATGCATTGGCTGGAAAAACCATGTGACCTCGAATCATAAAAACTCAGCTCTTCCTGCTCGTTCGCATATGCTGCGTGAACTTAGTCAGGGACAGAGGCTGGAGAAGTGAGAGATAGGTTTTAGCTGTTGGACAGGCAGGAGCGTGATTAAAAGCCCTTATCAGGGCTACTATAGTGCAGTACAGTGATAGCTTTACTACAATATACACTCTGCAGAGAACGGCTACTGTATTCAGGGATAGCTGCTGGAGTAGGGACAGAGAGAGGCATTAGTGGTGTATTAGGTGCTCTGCTACATACCAAACTATATTTGGCACTACTGTTCTGCGTTCTTTTTAGCTGCAAAACCCTGTTATATACCTAGTGTGTATATGCACCATCTGATCTGGCAGTATACGGCTGTGTACTTTTTTTTTTTAAATACAGTTTATTTGGCTCTAGTGTTCTGGGTTCTGTGTGCCTGCAATACCCTTTTTGTATACCAGGTGCAAGTACCCACCGTCTGAACAGTTAGTACACGGCTGTGTACCTAAAAATATAAAAAAAATAGGCCTTTTCATTGACACCTTTACTGTGCGTTCTCTTGCAAAATAATTTTATATAAGTGGTGTTAATACACACCGTCTGAACTGTTAGTACACGGCTGTGTACCTAGAAATATTAAAAATAGGCCTTTTCTTTGGCACCTGTACTGTGCGTTCTCTTGCAAAATAATTTTATATACGTGGTGTTAATACACACCGTCTGAACTGTTAGTACACGGCTGTGTACCTAGAAATATAAAAAAAATAGGCCTTTTCATTGGCACCTGTACTGTGCGTTCTCTTGCAAAATAATTTTATATAAGTGGTGTTAATACCCACCGTCTGAACTGTTAGTACACGGCTGTGTACCTAGAAATAAAAAAAAAAAATAGGCCTTTTCATTGGCACCTGTACTGTGCGTTCTCTTGCAAAATAATTTTATATACGTGGTGTTAATACACACCGTCTGAACTGTTAGTACACGGCTGTGTACCTAGAAATATAAAAAAAATGGGCCTTTTCATTGGCACCTGTACTGTGCGTTCTCTTGCAAAATAATTTTATATAAGTGGTGTTAATACACACCGTCTGATCTGTTAGTACACGGCTGTGTACCTAGAAATATTAAAAAATAGGCCTTTTCTTTGGCACCTGTACTGTGCGTTCTCTTGCAAAATAATTTTATATACGTGGTGTTAATACACACCATCTGAACTGTTAGTACACGGCTGTGTACCTAGAAATATAAAAAAATAGGCCTTTTCATTGGCACCTGTACTGTGCGTTCTCTTGCTAAATAATTTTATATACGTGGTGTTAATACACACCGTCTGAACTGGTAGTACACGGCTGTGTACCTAGAAATATAAAAAAATAGGCCTTTTTTTGGCACCTGTACTGTGCGTTCTCTTGCAAAATAATTTTATATACGTGGTGTTAATACACACCGTCTGAACTGTTAGTACACGGCTGTGTACCTAGAAATATTAAAAAGTAGGCCTTTTCTTTGGCACCTATACTGTGCGTTCTCTTGCAAAATAATTTTATATACGTGGTGTTAATACACACCGTCTGAACTGTTAGTACACGGCTGTGAAGGCAAAATATTGTAACAAAAAAAAATAAAATGCGGAGGGGGGCTAGCGGAATCGGACGAGGACGGGGGCGCGGAAATGCTGTTGGGGGCCTTGTTGAAGCCAGTGGGGATACAAAGCGTGCTGGTGAGGGTCAGCCAGGATCCCACTCATTCAGAATCCCTGCCTTTATGGGACAGTTAAGCAGGGGGCGGGTTACACCGCTGTTAAGGCCTGAGCAGGTTGAACAGGTGGTGCAATGGATAGCCGACAGCGCTTCCACACAGTTGTCCACCAGCCAGTCATCCACACAGTCTCACTCTGACCCTCCTTCCTCCACACCTGGCCAACAGAGTCATCCCACCATTGACCCCTCCCAGGAGCTCTTTTTGGGTCCTTTTTCAGATGTGCCGGAAGAATCCCAGGAGCTAGCAGAGGAATTTGTTTGTAGTGATGCCCAAACACTTGAGTATTCGCCATCTCCTGCTGATGTGGACCCTGAACCAGCATCTGTTATCATGAGCGATGATGATGATGAGACGCAGTTGCCATCAAGGGAGGCTGTTGGAATGTCCAGTGGGCAGGAGGAGCAGAATAAGGAAGTGGAAGAGGAGGTGGTGGATGACGAAATGACCGGTGATGTCCAGCGGGGAAAGCAGTGGAGAGGTGGTGGTCTGCGCAGCACCGAAAAAGGCAGCAAGAGGCAGAGGGATGTCCAGAGGCAGAGGGATGTCCAGAGGCAGAGGGATGTCCAGAGGCAGAGGGATGTCCACAGGCAGAGGGATGTCCACAGGCAGAGGACAGTCCAGACAAAGAAGTGAGGCCACAGCCAGCAGGGCCGAAGCTTTTCCCGGCAGCGGGCAGTCGCGCGAAGCTCCCCCATCGAGGCCTCGTACTTCTGTGGTGTGGAGATTTTTTAATGTTTGTGCGGATGACAAACTGAGCGCGGTTTGCACACTCTGCCACTCAAAACTGAGTAGGGGCTCTGAGAAGAGCAATATGACCACCTCAGGCATGCGGCGTCACTTGGAAGTCAAGCACTGGGCTGAGTGGGAGAGAGCAAACACAATACAACCTGCGCAAGGTCTTCCTGCCACTGCCTCTTCCCCTTTATTGTGTGCTGCCACTGCGGTCCAGACCTCCAGCCAGGACACCTCCACATCTGCCTCGGCTACTTTGGGGCCTTCTCCTTCAGCCTCCCCTTCCCCCGCATCTTCGCCTGCACCTTCACACTCCTCGTCCCATCAACTGTCCATCTCGCAGGCGTTCGACCGCAGGCGGAAGTACGCCTCGAGTCACCCCCAAGCCCAAGCCTTAAACTGCCACATCTCCAAACTGCTGGCCCTGGAGATGTTGCCATTTAGGCTTGTGGAGACGCAGGCCTTCCGCGACCTGATGGCGGCTGCCGCACCTCGCTATTCCGTCCCCAGCCGCCACTACTTTTCCCGGAGTGCCGTCCCCGCCCTGCACCAGCACGTGTCGCGTAACATCAGGCGGGCCCTGAGGTACGCAGTCAGCGCAAAGGTCCACTTGACCACCGACTCGTGGACAAGCGCTTGCGGCCAGGGACGCTACATCTCTTTGACGGCACACTGGGTAAATGTTGTGGAAGCGGGGACGGGGTCGCAAACAGAGATGGCCTACCTACCACCCCCGCCCAAGATTGCCAGCACGGGTTCTGATAAACCCCCCTCCTCCTCCTCCTCCTCCTCTGCCTTAACATCGCCCTCAGCCGCTAGCTGGAAGTGTTGCAGCACTGGCGCGGGGAGACGTCAGCAGGCGGTGCTTAAGATCATCAGCTTGGGCGACAGGAAGCACAGCGCCCCAGAGGTGAGGGACGCCATATTGCAGCAGACGGAGATGTGGCTGTCGCCGCTGCAGCTAGGACCAGGCATGGTCGTGTGCGATAACGGCCGTAACCTGGTGGCGGCTCTGGAGCTTGCCGAACTCAATCACGTACCATGCCTGGCCCACGTTTTTAATCTGGTAGTCCAAAAATTTCTAAAGACTTACCCCAACCTGGCAGAGCTACTGGTGAAAGTGCGGCGCTTATGCGCTCACTTTCGGAAGTCAACTGTAGCTGCTGCTAGCTTAAAAAAACTCCAGCAACGCCTCCATTTGCCTGAACATCGGCTGTTGTGCAACCTGCCGACTCGCTGGAATTCCACCTATTCCATGTTGGCCAGGGTGTGTGAGCAGCAGAGAGCATTGATGGAGTACCAGATTATGAATCCACGCGTGCCTCCAACTCAGCTCCCTCAGTTTGTCAACCACGAGTGGCCATGAATGGCAGACATATGCGATGTACTGCGTATCTTTGAGGAGTCCACCAAGAAGGTCAGCAGCGAGGACGCTATAGTGAGCGTAACCATCCCGCTCCTATGCGTCCTTAAAGAATCGCTCATCGCAATAAGGGAGAACGCATTGCACGCAGAGGAGACGGGGGTAGGAGGAGACGCAACTGAGCTACACAGTCATACTACACTTTTGTCTGCTTCTCGGTGGCAGTTGCAGGAGGAGGAGGATGAGGAGGAGGACGACGTGAAGGTGGCTGTGGAAGAGGAGGAGGATGCTGGCGGCGAGGGTAGCAGTCAGGCTGTGTGCGTCCCATTGGTTCAGCGCGGAACCAATGGGACCCTAAAATGTTCTTTAATTATATAAATGGTAAAAAGTATAAACCTGAAAGTGTCGGCCCCTTACAAAGTAATGAGGGGGGAGTTGCAGAGAGCGATGAGGAGAAAGCGAAGCTACTAAATAACTTTTTCTCCACTGTATTCACTGAGGAAAATAAACTGTCAGATGAAATGCAGAATATAAAAGTAAATTCCCCATTAAAAGTGCCCTGTCTGACCCAGGAAGAAGTAGAGCTGCATCTTAAAAAGATTAAAATAGACAAATCGCCAGGACCGGATGGCATACACCCCCGTATCCTAAGAGAATTAAGTAATGTCATCGCCAGACCCTTATTTCTGATATTTAAGGACTCTATACTGACAGGGAGTGTTCCACAGGATTGGCACATAGCAAATGTGGTGCCAATATTCAAAAAGGGTCCAAAAACAGAGCCCGGGAACTATAGGCCGGTAAGTTTAACATCTGTCGTGGGTAAACTGTTTGAGGGTTTTCTAAGAGATGCTATCTTGGAGTACCTCAATGAAAATAAGCAAATAACTCCATATCAGCATGGCTTCATGAGGGATCGGTCATGTCAAACCAATTTAATCAGTTTCTATGAGGAGGTAAGTTCTAGACTGGACCGCAGCGAATCAATGGATGTCGTATATCTGGACTTCTCCAAAGCATTTGCCACTGTACTACATAAAAGGTTAGTATATAAGATGAGAATGCTCGGCCTGGGAGAAAATGTCTGTATGTGAGTAAGTAACTGGCTCAGTGATAGAAAACAGAGGGTGGTTATTAATGGTACATACTCAGATTGGGTCACTGTCACTAGTGGGGTACCACAGGGGTCAGTATTGGGCCCTATTCTCTTCAATATATTTATTAATGATCTTGTAGAAGGCTTGCACAGTAAAATATCAATTTTTGCAGATGACACTAAACTGTGTAAAGTAATTAACACAGAAGAGGACAGTACACTGCTACAGATGGATCTGGATAGACTGGAGGCTTGGGCAGAGAAGTGGCAGATGAGGTTTAACACTGACAAATGTAAGGTTATGCATATGGAAAGGAATAATGCAAGTCACCAGTACATACTAAATGGTAAAACATTGGGTAACTCTGACATAGAAAAGGACCTAGGAATTTTAGTGAACAGAAATCTAAGCTGTAGAAACCAGTGTCAGACAGCTGCTGCCAAGGCCAATAAGATAATGGGCTGCATCAAAAGAGGCATAGATGCCCGTGATGAGAACATAGTCCTGCCACTTTACACATCACTAGTCAGACCACACATGGAGGACTGTGTACAGTTCTGGGCTCCTGTGAACAAGGCAGACATAGCAGAGCTGGAGAGGGTTCAGAGGAGGGCAACTAAAGTAATAACTGGAATGGGTGGACTACAGGACCCAGAAAGATTATCAAAATTAGGCTTATTCACTTTAGAAAAAAGACGACTGAGGGGAGATCTAATAACTATGTATAAATATATCAGGGGTCAGTACAGAGATCTCTCCCATCATCTATTTATCCCTAGGACTGTGACTGTGACGAGTGGACATCCTCTGCGTCTGGAGGAAAGAAGGTTTGTACACAAACATAGAAGAGGATTCTTTACGGTAAGAGCAGTGAGACTATGGAACTCTCTGCCCGAGGAGGTGGTGATGGTAAGTTCACTAAAAGAGTTCAAGAGGGGCCTGGATGTATTTCTGGAGGGTAATAATATTACAGGTTATAGTTACTAGAGAGGGGTCGTTGATCCAGGGAGTTATTCTGATTGCCTGATTGGAGTCGGGAAGGAATTTTTTTCCCTAAAGTGGGGAAAACTGGCTTCTACCTCACAGGGTTTTTTTGCCTTCCTCTTGATCAACTTGTAGGAAAACAGGTCGAACTGGATGGACAGATGTCTTTTTTCGGCCTTATAAACTATGTTACTATGTTACTATTATTATGGCAAGTGGTCTGAGGGTTTAAATGACAGGGTTCAGTGTGATAATAGTTCCCAATCATTGCAGAAGAGTGCCTGGTGTATTATACAGCCTGCACCCGCCACATATGGAGCTGGTTCACTGCAGAAAACTGCTCCATACATTTCCTCACACATTATCATGTACATGACAATGTGTAAAGGGGTTAAACAATCAGAATTCACACAGTATTGTTGGACATTCAACTAAAATATAACAGCGAGTGGTGTAGAACAACATGTCAAGAACACTAGTCTGTAATAAATAGATTTTTTTTTTAACATAACATTTGCAAAACTTCTTTTAGAAAAAAAAAAGTACAATTGGGCAGAGTTCACTACAATATACGGTGGCTGTTAACCTGGAAAATATATTGGGTGGTATACGGTAGTCTATGGAAAACACACCAGATCATCTACAATAGTTTTTAATTGCTATAAGAAAATTATTGATGTAATAGATTTAAGCTTTACAGGTGAACTTAATGTGACCTTCCCAAAAACTTTTGAATGTACATGTTCAACTTTTCTATGTTTCAATACTTTTTGCCATACTCTCCACAGACACACAGAGGTTTACAGCAGGTTTCCATAACAACCCAGCAATTTCTCTTCACTGCTTTAAAGGGGGAGAGCGCTGTGGATGACACTGTTAAAGGAGTATTCTGGTTCAATAAATATAACTTATGTTTTAGACTAATTTTAGACTAAGACAGTTCAGTAGTAGTGATGAGCGAATATATTCGTAAATATTTGTTATTCGCACAAATATTTGCATACTCGTAAATATTCGTTATTCGTACGAATAGCGTGCGAGACTCGTGTTTTTTTTTAACTGCTCCCTGCAAGTTTAGCGCCTATTTCTTCGCCAATAAACATTCAGGGAAACCTGGGGAACCTCCCGCCGTGTATCTACGAATGATTGGCTGCCTTCATCAGGTGAGGTACGAATATATATAGATGGATACGGCCCGGGATCGGCTCAGACAGTAGTGGTTTTAGGAGAGGGAAAGACTGTTCATGAGATAGGGCTAGAAAAGCGTTCTATATTAGCAAATATTAGTTTATATTAGGCAGGGAACTGCATTTGAGAGCCCAAAAGTCTTTTTAAAGACTCTTCTTCACTATATAGTCTTCTTCGTCTCGCGTGATTTCGGACGAGCGCGGACTTGCGCAGTTTAATGATAGACGGGCGTTTTGAATGGATACGGTGTTCTCGCTTATTCCAAGATTCCTAGACATGCGCAGTAGGAGGAGCCGAACGCCGTATACCATGTGGAACCCTAACATGAGGTCTGTTAATGTGTGATTTGTAAATTTTTAACATATGAATTTTAATCACTATCACCTGGCACAATTAAGGAACACATTAGGGGTATATCAACTATTGAGATGTTATTAATTCACTTTTTGATAATCAAACGGAATATTATAACTATGTAAGAGTGATTATGTATATCAAATGTATGTTTTATATGATAATGAGAATTTATGAATTGTTTTTTAACACTAATGATGTAAGGAATTTGGCACTAAGCACTTTATTGATAACATTATATATATTATGATGGTTACACATGTGAACACAGCTTGAAAAAGATTGCAATGAGAGATTGAAACGTTGCTGGATGGGTGAATAAACCACTTGTTTTTTTGGAACTTGGAGTGCTGCCTTCCTTTATCGTGTTTATATATATATATATATATATATATATATATATATATATATATATATATATTCAAATCTAAATATACTAAAATATATATATATATATATATATATATATATATAGAGAGAGAGAGAGAGAGAGAGAGTAGTATTCAATTGTTGTGGACAGCACAGCGTCTGTAGTATTAGCTGGTGGTGTGCCAGTGGCTGTAGGATTGATCTGCAATCCAAATTGCATAAAAAATAAAAATTCCACGGCGCTCCCAATTGACGTGAACAAATTGTGTTCTTTTTATTCACCAAATAAACCGTGACGTTTTGGTCCTGTTGCTAGGACCTTTCTATATCTATACCTTTATATATATAGAGAGAGAAAGAATGGAGAACACCAGTGGCAAGGGTAGAGGTGGGAGATGTGGGCGTAAAACTGGTGTGGTGAGCAGAGGCGTTGCCCGTGGTAGTGTGCGGGGTGACACTGTGCCTGCTGCTGTGGGAGCTGTTAAAGCTTGCAGGGCCGCAAGGTACAACTTTAACAGACCTCCACAAACAATAGAGTGTGCAGAAATGGATGGCGGAGAGCACGTCCAGCCAGACGTCCACTGCCCCGTCTTCCAGCCATGACAGCCAGTGGAGTGGACCTGTCAATCCTCCACCTCGCCCTCCTTCTCCCCAGCCTTATTCACTGGAACTATACAGTGAACCCGTCCCTGATCTTCTACCGGAGGAGATTCTCTGCCCTGATTCACAAGACCTGGTGCAGTCTCAGGGTAGGGATTTGCCTGTGGCATCTGGGGAGGTGGTGGATGATGACCAGACACAGGTGTCAGGGGGTGAGGTAGCTGGCAGGGCATTCAGTCAGAGTGGGGACTCTGAGAAAGAGCTGGCTGATGATGTGGGGACAGATCCAACTTGGACGGATGAGGCACACCAAGAAAGCGGTTCGGAGAGTGAGGCAGCATCAGCACCACAATCGCTTGGGATAGGCAGTGGGCTGGGCAGAGGGAGAAGCAGGGCCCGAGCTACTACTCCCCCAAGTGTTCCCAGGGGTCATGCTCCAGTGCGCAAACCTTGAGTTTCTGTAGTTTGGAAATATTTTAGGGATGTCGAGGGCGATCAGCGGGTAGCACTGTGCAAACTGTGGCACACCAGGATAAGCAGGGGAGTAAACTTAAAAAACCTGACTACAACTAGCATGTGCAAGCATTTGGAAAAGAAACACCCCACTAAGTGGTTGGCACTCCAGTCAGCTGGTGATTGTGACACTGCTGCTTCAGCCCCTGTGTCACATGCTGTAAGTATATACAAAACCAGTTTGATCACACCTTTGATCAACAAAATTTGCCCCTTTAGGGATTCCCTAGGATTATGTAGATAAGACTTAACTTTTATTAGAAATTATAAATAACAAATATTGCACTCAAAAATATTAAAACTGTCACAGCATACAGAGCGAGGCATTGTCCTGGCTGGCGCTGTACAGGGAGACAAACAAATCGCGGTGATCACGTATCACGTGACCGCACAGACCCGCGATCTCCCTGATACAGAGCCAGTTTGTAGTACCGATCTTTCACTGATCGGAGGAAAGGTGTCCCCGATCAGTTACACAGACAGTACCTAGCGTCGATCACATATCGCGCACTTGCAGGTTCACACGCAGGACAGGCTGACGGACAGTCCGGAGCGGTCACGCACCACGTGACTGTAACGCTCCAGTGTCCCTCAGTGGCATGCGAACCGCTATACAAGCCTGCCCTGTTGGGGAAGCAGCTCCCCGGTCTTATTAAAACATAGGCAGCATTATCAACACAACCATTGCTGCTGCACGACCAGCCTTTTCTAATAGAGGTTAGTAGTGAACTGTGAAAATAGCCTACATAGAGGGCTCTGACCTGAAATAAGGCAGACTCTCTCATACAGCCCAGGCATTGATCGCTGTGTGCATAGTGGCAGCACACAGCGATACAACCAACAGAAAGCCTGTTTGTAGTGCAATTATAACAAAGTAACTATTATAGGCTCAACAGTTCTAAACCTCTATTATTAATGATACTATGTTCCAGAATTAAGGGCTATTACCATTCCCCAACCATATGTTGTCACATAGTATCTATAAAAATATATCCTCATAAAAAGGTGACTCCTGGCTACCTAATTATACCCACAACACGTGGGTGTTAGTACCAATAGGGCACAGCTGCCGGCTGACAGTTTTAATATTTTTGAGTGCAATATTTGTTATTTATAATTTCTAATAAAAGTTAAGTCTTATCTACATAATCCTAGGGAATCCCTAAAGGGGCAAATTTTGTTGATCAAAGGTGTGATCAAACTGGTTTTGTATATACTAACACCCCGAGGATTACCCTATAGGGGATCTTGGCTATACATGCTGTAAGTGATCTATTAGCCCCCGGCCGGGACACTCCAGCCTCCCGCCCTGCAATGACCCTTGCAACTCCATATCCCTCCACCTCCTCCACTCATGTGTCCCAGCGCAGTGTAAGTGTTCAATTGTTGCTAGAGCAGTCCTTTGACCGCAAGTGCAAGTATGCAGCCGTCCAACCCCATGCGCCAGCCTTAAACGTGCAGATCAGCAAGCTACTGAGCCTGGAGATGCTGCCATATAGGTTTGTGGAAACTGAAGCATTCCGCAACCTCATGGAGGTGGCAGCCCCCCGTTATTTGGTCCCCAGGCGCCACTATTTTTCACGTGTTGCCATCCCCGCCCTACACCAGCACGTGTCAGAGAACATCATCCGTGCCCTGACCAACACGGATAGTGAGAAGGTCCATCTAACCACGGACACGTGGACAAGTGCTGGCGGGCAGGGACACTATATCTCACTGACGGCACATTGGGTTAACTTGGTGGAGGCTGGGACCGAGTCTGACCCTGGGGCCGCTCATGTGCTGCCCACACTGAGGATTGCGTGGCCTACCTCAGTCAAGATTTCTCAGGCTTATTATGCCTCTTCCTCCAACCCCTCCTCTCAATTGCCATTCGTGAGCACGGCGCCTTCAGTCGGTAGCTCTAGGCGCAGCAGCACTGCCATGGGTAAGCACCAACAGGCGGTGCTGAAGCTGCTGAGCTTAGGTGACAAAAGGCACACGACCCAAGAGCTGTTACAGGGCATCATGGCGCAGACCGATCTTTGGCTGGTGCCGCTGAACCTCAAACCAGGCATGGTTGTGTGTGACAACGGGCGTAACCTGGTGGCGGCTCTGCAACTCGGCAGACTGACACATGTGCCATGCCTGGCCCACGTGTTCAACCTAATTGTTCAGCGGTTCCTCAAGACATACCCCAATCTGTCTGATTTGCTCACCAAGGTGCGCCGCATCTGTGCGCATTTCCGCAAGTCGACCACAGATGCTGCCACTCTCAGGGCAGCGCCGCCTACAACTGCCCGCTCACCGACTGTTGTGCGACGTGCCCACGAGATGGAATTCAACATTAAACATGTTATCCAGAGTTTACCAGCAGCGCAGAGCGATTGTAGACTGCCAGATGTCATCTTCCACCAGAACTGGTAGTCAGGTCAGTCAGATTCCTCAAGCCTACAATGAGGAGTGGACGTGGATGTCTGATATCTGCCAGGTGTTGAGCAACTTTGAGGAGTCAACACAGATGGTCAGCGGCGATGCCGCCATTATCAGCGTCACCTTCCCGCTGCTTTGTCTGCTGAAGAAGTCACTGCTCAGCATGAAGTCAGAGGCTTTGCTCTTGTCACAGGAGATGGGGGAAGAAGATACGTTGCTTGATAGCCAGACCACCCTCAGGTCTGTTTCTCAGCACGTATTGGAGGAGGAGGAGGAGAATGAGGAGGAGGAGAATGAGGAGGAAGAGGAGAAAGAGGAGGAGACTGTTGGCGAGACTGAAGAGGGTACCTATGCTCATTCCTTCTTATCTGTTGAGCGTGTATGGGCTGAAGAGGAGGAGTTGGATGAGGAGGAAATGGAGAGTCAGCCTATTGAGGAAAGGGAATTCTTGAGTGTTGGGACTCTTGCGCACATGGCTGACTTCATGTTAGGCTGCCTTTCCCATGACCTTCACGTTAGAAGCATTTTTGACAACACCGATTACTGGATTCACCCTCCTGGACCCCCGGTACAAGCAGAACTTTTCCACTCTCATTCCTGTAGAGGAGAGGAGTATGAGAGTGAATCAATATCAACAGGCCCTGGTGCACAAGCTGAAACTTTCCTTCCCATCTGACACTGCTAGCGGCAGAGGACGTAGGTCTGTTGGCCAACTACTGGGGGAGAGGAGGGGAGCAGGCAGCTTGTCAGCCTGGCAGGGGAACACTCTCCAAGGTCTTTGCCAGTTTTATGTCACCCCAGCAAGACACTGTCACCTGTACCCAGTCTAGGCAGAGTAGGGGGGAGCTGTTCAGAAAGAGGGTGAGGGAGTACCTAGCTGACCATACCAATGGTTTGAGTGATCACTCTGCTCCATACAACTACTGGGTTGCAAAGCTGGACACGTGGCCTGAACTTGCAGCTCAACATGAACATTGTTTATGTATCCTCTCCTCCTTCTCTTCGCACAAAAACGCTGAGCCAGCAGACAACTTTTCAGAGGGCCTACTGGCTCTCTTTTCAAACTATGTTTATGGAGGGCCACCAATCAATGTTTTAGGAGGGTCAACTACAGACACTCAAAAACAATGTTTTAGGAGGGTCAACTACAGACACTCAAAAATAATTTTTTCAGGGATCTGTTCGCCACCAGGCCTTCAACCATAATATTTTAAACGGTCAGCTCACCAGCAGGCCTTCAATCTTAATTTTTCATGGGTGTGTCTGATGCCCTCCTTTATGTGTAATAAAAGGTGTATCGGAGTTCCTGTTCCTTGTAATTTTTGTCAGCACTTGCACTTTACGTACAAGTCAATATATGTTTCATAACAATATTACTTCACAGTATGTCAGGAAGGGGTTAAAGGTTTAAAAAAAACAATCAAAACACAGGTTTTAGAAGAATTATTTAACTAATAATAATAACTTAGAACTTTTAACAAATAATAAATAAAAAAAAAACAAAAGAAAATAAAAATTACGCAGGCCTTTGGCGACGCCTAGCCACCATGGCTTGCAGCTCTCTCAGGTTCAATTGCATCCCGCGAATCAGGCGGGAGGCTGCGTAGAGCTGGGTGCCCAATCTGCGTAATGCCGCCTACAGCTCGAAGTCTGTGGGGATAGCTGTAGGGGTGGAAACAGTAATATAATTAGTATTATCGAGTTAAAGGGGTTGTCCCACAAAAAATATTCTAAACTTTCAAAGCAGCACCTGGATCTGAATACTTTAGCAGTTACATGTCATTAAATATTTTGTATTTCTACTGGAACTGACTCAGTTATTGTAAATATACAGTGAAATGTATCTTTATTGAGCCATTTTTTTTTCTTATTTCTTAGAACTGCTCACTGAGAAGGCCACACATGCTCAATTTAAATCTTCAACTGCCTCCTGTCCTGAGCTGTGATAGGGAGAGCTGGACACGAGTTCTGAGCTGTGATAGGGAGAACTGAGACACGCCTCCTGAGCTGTGATAGGGAGAGCTGAGACATGCCTCCTGAGCTGTGATAGGGAGAGATGGACACGACTCCTGAGCTGTGATAGGGAGAGATGGACACGAGTCCTGACATGCAGCAGAATAGACACCAGTCACACTACCCTTCAGTAACCAGCTTGATGTAGCAGAGTAATTGGGGCAGATCTCTGGATCTATGTGAGGTCAGGGCTATTTCTTGCTTTGTTAAAAAGAGATTGCCAATGTACTATAATATTATGTCATGTATGACACATTTTTGTTAAATAAGTTTCTACTTCTTTCACTACCTTGATTTTAAAATTATTGTGATATGTCTGCTTCACTAACCACTTGGAGAACATAATGTGTACACAGTCTAGTTATCATAACATGTTGGGTGACATGATCCTAGTGCTTGAAAATATTAGACTTCTGTTAATTATGGGTTTGTACTTACGGGACACCCATAATGGATGGTCTTCCCAGGGGCCTGGGGAAAAATCATCATCTCCCCTGACGGTTGGAGCTACAAAAGATAAAACATTAAATTAGCTTGTAATTTGAAGACAGAAGGTCCACCCATTACACTTTTTATTTTACCTACCTTCTGCCTCTGGTAGCGGGGCTGGGAGTGTATGAGGGCCAGGTGGGGTGCTCTCAGGGTGGGTTGGAGGAGGGGCAGAGGAGCTCTTCTCTAGTGTAGCAGCTGTCAAAATTTAAATAATGGCCTTACATTCAACTCAAATGAACAGTTGTAACTTCTGATATTAATACATCTGAATAGTTTGGGGCTGGATCCCATTCCTAACCACTAGTGCTCTTATATCACTGCTGCTGCACTCCCACATAGCCTGGATTAAAAATAAATTAAATATGTTTATACTTACTAGAAGCTTCTGCTAATTCAGGGGCCGTCCGGGCACGACGCTGCCGGCGACGTTCGTGACGTCGTTGACGTTGCCCTGCAACATAAATTTGTACACAATTTTTATGATGACTGTTTTAATACTAACACTGTATACTACTATGAAGATATTATGGGTGAGAGGAGGGCGATATGATGTGGAGTGGGCATTTCATGTGAAGGGAACATAGAGTATCTGGGGTGCATATTTGATGGAGGGGGCATTTGTTGGGAGGGGTGGGGGGTTGAATGAATGAATAAAAGAAGTCTGTGTGTCACATTCTGCAGGTACAAACATAACAAATATAAATACAGCACATACAATGCACTAGTATACCATAGCTCCAGTCCCAAACGTTCCGGATTCGGTGGGACAGTCAGGATTTTATCGGCTGTGTCCAGGAATGGGTGGCTATGTCCCGTCGTCAGCTGTCTTTGCATCCATAGGAAGCTGAGACGGATGACAGTAAGCAGGGAGCAGTCCCTTCACCTTCCCCGACGTCCAGTGTAATGTCTCCTTGTGGCTGCCCACATACAGTATAATGTCTTCTCCTTGTGGCCCACATACAGTATAATGTCTTCTCCTTGTGGCCCACATACAGTATAATGTCTTCTCCTTGTGGCCCCCATACAGTATAATGTCTTCTCCTTGTGGCCCAAAGTGTTTTTTTTCTTCTAAATGGGTATTTATTGTGATAAATTTCTTAATCGTTATCGTAGGAATATATTTGAAATCGCCCACTCCAGACACATTAGCTGCAGCATGAGCACGTCTTTGAGTCTGTGTGTAGGAGGAGGAAGCGCTAACTATGAAGGGGCATATATCTAAGGGTACTTTCATACTAGCGCTAGAGATCCGGCAGGCTGTTACAGCCTGGAGCAGCCCACCGGATCTCTCCAGATGCGGCATTTGCCTGACACAAACGGAAGAACGGCCAGCCCCATTAACAATAATGGGGGACGGCGCTGATCGGCCGCTATCCGCCAAGGTTTCCGGTAATTGGCAGGACAAATACTGCAGAACAGCCTGCTGGATCACCGTCACATATGTGAAAGTAGCCTAAGGCAAATTACTGGGAAGGTGTACGTATCTGAGAATATCTTCACTTGTTTGAGTGGAGTTAGATATGTGGCCTAGCCTGAAAGAAAATAGCTGCAGCGCACCAAACACGCCCACGTTGTCCTTCTATATGGTTTTCATTATTGGCACTAGTATATATACAGGGACGGACTGGGAACATAAAGTGGCCCAGGAAAAATATAATTACATTACCCCAACAAAGCCAAATATCACAGTCCATCACAAAATACTGCCAGCAGCACAAATACATCCCCAAAAACTGCCACTGGCCGGCCGTGAGAAAGGCTCAGGCTGCCCCCCTGGGCATTGGCCCACTGTGAAATTTCCCTGTAAAGTATATGGCCAATCCGCCCCTGCAGATATACAATACAGTACACTAATTTTTTAACATGTTTTTACTTTTCAAATATTTTGTTACTCACCCTGTCGTATCTCTGCCCGGATCTATGTAAGCCACTCTGGGGACTTTAAATCTGACCATCTTCTTTGAATCTGGCCCAGGGTCCGCACACTGTGAAACTGATGGTGCAGGCCTCAAATCACCGCCTCGATCACCTCCTTCTTATGTTGGTTTTTATGGTGATGTGGGCCATCGTAATCCTCTCTGTCCATAACACGGACCATGTTTTTCAGCTCTCCTGAGCTAAATGCAGTAGCACATCTGGTTGCCATTTTTGAAAATTCTCTGTGCCTCTGAGGACTGTATGCCGCGGCATAGCGTCGTGCGTGCATTTGCGACAGTTGAATTCGTACGCAACAGCGTATAGAGTAAAAACATATAGTAGCGTATAGTAGCAATAGCGTACGCTTTATCGGACAAGGTCCTGTCGCTCCTTGCACTGTTTCTGCCTGCTCCATGCATGCTGCCCCTGGTGTTCCCTATCCAATTCCGTGGTGTTTTCATCACTTTCAGAGGTTTTCAGGTGTTTACGAAACCTTGCCTGCAACCAACTTTGGTCCCCTGCAAAAATATTTGTATCTCGCATTGACTTCAATAGGATTCGTTATTATGTACGAATATACAAATATTTGGAAAAATTAATTCCGAGTACCGAGGACACAAATATTTTAGTATTCGCTCATCTCTATTCAGTAGTAATAAAAGATGTTTTCTTCCACTGCTACCCATTGCGTGTCCTCATAAATTACCATGGCATCGACCTGTAATACAGGCCACCCTCAAAAGAAGAACTTAAAAGCTCCACTCCTAGATCCCACTAAACCACGCCCCCGACCCAGACAGGTCGCGCCCCCTCCCACTCCGCAGCCAATGGGGATTGAAAAAATGAAGGTAAAAATCAACTTCTGTCAGCTGCACTGACTTTCTCTCTGCAACGACACACAGAAACATAAAATGAAATAGACGAAATATACCCAGGCGAAGCCGGGTCCTTCTGCTAGGATATATAGTATATATATATATATATATATATATATATATATATATATATATAATTAAACCTCCCAAAAATTAATAAATAACTTCTGTGAAAATGGGGGGTTGTGGTGAAAGTATTTGCTTGCAGGTAGCTGCTTTTCAGGTCTGCAGTGCAGCATCTGCACTTATGATAGCAGGCACAGCCAGTCAGAGCTCCCGTCTTCTCAGCTGCCCTGCTTCTTTCTAACCTACACAACACAAACAATTCTTTTTTGGAATCCTTGCCTTTCCCTTCACTGTCCCTAGCAATAAGCTTGATTCATTTCTGACTGTCCCTGATTGTTTTTCTTTTCTTTTTTTCCACTCTCCTGGATTCCTTACTGTCATTTTTCTGGCAGACCCAACCACTCTCATTCACAGCCAAGCACAGAATGGTGTTCTACTCATTCTGCTAGGGCACCTCCCTGTCTGCTGCAGCACTGATTGATTCATCCAGGCTGTCAATCAGCCTGGCAGCCAATCAGGCCAAGCCCTCCTCCACACACACACGCTTCCTCTCAGGGTCATGTGAGGACCTTTCTTTTTCCTTCCTAGTGTTTATTTCCCACCCACATGTCCACCCAAAGATAGAAACCCTTGTAATGTTCTATAAACCTGGGACACGGTACGGAATTAGAGTGGTGAATGCCAACAGAATGTGCTAATCCAAATTTACTCTGGACATTCCATTTCATAAATTTTTTACATATATACAGATAATACAAATGCAAAGGTTCTATTTGTTGGATGAAATAACTAAAGGACAATTAGCTAATTAGCAATGGATTAATTTATTTACTTATTTTTATATTCTCAGTGGAGTAAAACACAGGAGATACAGAGATACATATCCACAGGTCTCCTGCATTCATGTGTGTATATGTAGAGGTTCTCGTGCTGCATTATGTGTCTGGTAACTCCACATAATCTCACACTCTGATTTGAGTCAAGAGATTTTCTAAAAATCAACAATGATATTCTAAAATGATTGAGAATAATTCCATCTCCAGCAAAAAATATTTTCAAGAACTAAGAAAACATGGGCATGCCTAATGTAAGTACACTCATAGGCTTTACAGCCATTGAGATCCACTGATGATCAAAATTGTCATTTGTCTATGTATCAGGGATACCTAAGAAGTAATGTATTCAATCAATTTACAGGTTTATCATCATAAACAAATACTTGGTAACTAATTCCCCAAAAACGTAAAATATCCTGGTTCATTGGTCAAAATCTTTAAAGTAAAAATTGTCAAATATAAGTCTTATGTAAATATTAAATCTTTGTCCATTTCATAGTATAGAAAGAGGGCAGTCAACATCTTTGGGAGAGTGATGGAAGCCAGGAACTCAAGAATATCAGGACTGCTCCTCATATTGGAGCTGTTCAATAGTGATTTTCATAAAACAAATGGGTCAATACAAGTAACCCAGTGTTTCTGTCATCTCAGACAGAGCTGCTTAAAACTAGAGATAGATTATCTTTAAAACCTCCTACCTAATATTGTGTAGGAATACCTCATGTTTTAAAATGAACTATGTTCCATCAAGACATAGACTTCACAAGACCTTTAAAAATTACCTCTGGTATCTGAAACCAAGATATTTTCACTAGATTTTTTTAAGACTAAATACTATTTAAGACTAAATACTATTTTTAAAGACTGAAGACTAAATGTAAGACAAGACAAATCTCTAAGTCCTGAGGTCTATGTAGAACAAGATCCAGATTAAAGTTAGAATAAAGGCATCATATAGGTAAAATGTGGAGCTCTATTTCATTATTCCTCTTTGAACCATTTGACTTAATGGATCTTTACATTGTTATTATGTTAAAGCTGAAAATGTGTAATTTATTATATTTTTTGGATTTTTAATTAGGACAATAATTTGACTTTGATCACAGAATTTTTTCTTCTGGGTTTCCAATGCAGTCAAACTTCAAGATTTTTATTATTCTTTCTTCTCGTGGTGGTTTACTGTGTAACAATATGTGGGAACCTCCTCATCATCACCCTGGTGTCCACCAGCAAGAACCTCCAAACTCCAATGTATTTCTTCATCTTGCAACTGTCCATCAGTGACATCTTACTACCAACCGATATTGTCCCCAACATGCTCCACGTTCTTTTAAATAATGGGGGGACCATTACTTTCCTTGGTTGCATGACTCAGCTTTATTTTTTCGGTGCTACAGAAACCTTTGAATGTTTTATTCTCACAGTGATGTCTTATGACAGATATGTGGCCATCTGTAATCCTCTCCGTTACAACTCTATCATGACAAGTGAATTTTGCATGAAATTAATGATCTGTTGGTTTATTATTTTTTATATTACATTGATTGATGTCATAACAACGTCTATGATGACTTTCTGTGGACCAAATATCATTGACCATTTCTTCTGTGACATTCTTTACTTACTAGATATTGCATGTTCTGGTACATACATTGTTCAACTAGAGGTGGCTTTACTAAGCACCCCTTTAATATTAATCCCAACCATAATAATCATAATGTGTTATACTTATATTATTTTCACCATCTTAAGGATTCCATCCAGTACTGGTAGACAGAAAGCCTTCTCCACCTGTAGCTCCCACCTCATTGTGGTCTCCATATTTTATGGGACATTATTTAGTGTTTATGTTGTTCCAACTGGAGGTCAAACATCGATCATCAGTAAAATCCTATCACTGCTATATACTGTGTTTACTCCTTTGGCCAACCCCATTATATACAGTCTAAGAAGCAAAGACATTAGGAGAGCTTTACGAGAGAAAATTCTTATACATATTTCTCAGTCATATATCTAGTAATGATAGTCAGGAATGATCCTGGCACTTGCTTCCTTCATTCAAAATGTTTATTCAGACATCAGGTACAATAAGGGTCGTGTTTTTGCCAGTCCTGAGCCTTTTTCACCCATCCCTAACTAATATTCTATGCTAAAACAGTCTTAAGAGTGAAGGCTACTATTAGTTGACCTGATATTCTACACCCCAGTAGACTCTGGGACAATGGGGCAACAGTAAGTTTTGGTTTGCAGCCACCATTTCAAACAAATCGATCAGCAGATATGATTGGGCACAAATAATTTTGACTCAAATCGAAAATGCTCAGATTGCCCTGCAAAGTTGTGGATGACATTCAGGGGTCTCATAGTCCCGCCGTTTTCCTTTGATTGCTGTCATTGTGTTCCAGAGCTTAGAGTGGGGGTAGGGGGGAGAGGGAAACATAAAAAATAAAAAATGAACTTACCAGTTTTCAGGGTTTTTAAAGCCACTTGGGTTTGGCTCCAACTGAATCAGATCTGAACCATACTTTTTAATTTAAAGAACCTGAACCGAACCTTGACAGGTTTGCTCATCTCTAGAGCAGTATATAAAGTGATGGGAAGATGAATCAAAACAGCAAAGAAGACAATATGGGAATTCACAATACTTTAGTAAGTGCCATATATTAACTTTGTCTGCAAGATAAATTAAAGTTGCTGAAGTGAGACAACTAGTGATGATCGAGCACCCCGATGTTCGGGTGCTCTGGCCGAACACTAGGTTGTGCTCGAGTGCTCGACCGAGCACCCGAGTATAATGAGAGTCAATGGGAGAAGACCAGGCACCCCCTGCTCTGATGAGGGGAGGGTGTCTGGTCCATGGGGAAACATCAGAAAATTGTGGATACACCACAGAAATGGTTAGGGAACAGCATGGGGAGGATGTTTGGATGCATCTTGGACACCGAAATCGCTGCTATTAACGATGATGGCCGACTATTACGACACTTTTACAGAATGACAAAAATACCTCCCCGAAACCCAAGATAAAATCGATTTTACAGGAAATATTGTTAGGAAGCATAGATTTACTTGTACGTTAAGCACAAGTGCTGCCAAAAATTAAACGGATTAGGCACTCCCATACAACCGGTATATCATATAAAGGAGGGCCTCAATCAAATTGTGGTATAATTGTGGGACTCCGACACTCATAAAGCCTATGCACTAAGGGAAAGGGCTGCCAAAAATTACAAGGAACAGGCACTTCAATACCCCTTTTATTACACATAAAGGAGTGCATCAGACATACCCTTGAAAAATTAAGATTGATGGCCTGCTGCTAACACGCAAAAACAATAGTGGTGATGTGCTGCTGCTGAGCTGACCATGGTAAAAATTATGGGTGACATGCTGCTGCTGAGTTTACCGTCTTAAAAATTAAGGGTGATGCTGATCAAACTGTCTTAAATTTAAGGTTGACACGCTGCTGGCCATTAAACTGTCCCAAATTTAAGGTTGACACGCTGCTGCCCATCAAACTGTCCCAAATTTAAAGTTGACACATTGCTGCCTAGCAGAACGTCACAAAAATTTACGGGTGACACGCTGCTGCTCATCAAACTGTCCCAAATTTAAGGTTGACACGCTGCTGCCGAGCTGACGTTAAAAAAAAAAAAATTACGGGTGACACGCTGCTGCTCATCAAACTGTCCAAAATTTAAGGTTGACATGCTGCTGCTGAGCTGACGTTAAAAAAAAATTAAGGGTGACACGCTGCTGCTCATCAAACTGTCCCAAAGTTAAGGTTTCCACAATCTAAAAATATTCCTCATTGAGAAAGGCCAGGACGTGCCGAAACGCGTCCTATTGCTTCTATAACATATATTGTTGCTAAAAATAAAGATTTAAAGAAGACATCGCTGCTGGGAATATTTTTATATTGTGGATACCATAACCCGTTGCAGCGCTTGATTGGCTGAGTGCTGTGCACTACTCTACTTCGGACTCACCAAATTTAAGGTTGACACGCTGCTGCCCATCAAACTGTCCAAAATTTAAGGTTGACATGCTGCTGCCGAGCTGACCGTAACAAAAAAATTAAGGGTGACATGCCGCTTAGCTGAACGTCTGAAACATTATAAGTGACATGTAGCAGAGCTGAGCATGTAAAATATTATGGTTGAGGGCCTGCTGGTGAGCTTACAGGCAAAAAAATTAGGGTGCATGCCCAGCTGGGGAGTTGACCGGCTAAAAAATGATGGTGCAAGGCCAGCTGGTGAGCTGACCGGCTGAAATATTAGGGTACAGGCCCAGCTGGTGGACTTCGAGGGCAGCCTTATAAGCAGTTTCATATGATGGAGGAAGAGGAGGAAGAGGACGAGAAGAGGAAGGGGTACATGATAATACAGTGTATTAAGGTTCCTTCATGTTCAACCGCTTTCCTCTGGTGGAGTACAGAAGTCAGGGGCAATCCAGGCCTTGTTCATTTTGATAAGCGTCAACCTGTCCGCATTGTCAGTTGACAGGCGGATGCGCTTATCAGTAATTATGCCTCCAGCGGCACTAAATACCCACTCAGACAAAACGCTGGCGGCAGGGCAGGCCAGCACCTCCAAGCAGTAGAGCGCCAGTTCGTGCCAAGTGTCCAGCTTAGACACCTAATAATCATAAGGCACAGAGGGATCACTGAGGACGTTGACACGGTAATCTAGGTACTCCTTTACCATCTTCAAAAACTTTTCCCTCCTAGTCACACTAGGCCGCTCATCAGGGTGAGGGTGCTGGTGGGGTTTCATAAAACTGTCCCAGGCCTTGGAGAGTGTCGCCCTGCCTTTGTTGGAACTGCTGTGTGTTCCCCTCGTCTCCCGTCCTCGGTTGGCCAAGGAACTACGTACTCTGCCGCCAGCGTTGTCAGATAGAAATTTGTGGAGCAATTTTTCGACAAGGGCCTTCTGGTATTGCAACATTTTACTTGTCCTCTCCACCACAGGAATGAGAGATGGGAAGTTCTCTTTGTAGCGGGGGTCGAGAAGGGTGAACAACCAGTAATCGGTGTTGCATAATATGCGTATAACGCGAGGGTCACGGGAAAGGCAGCATAGCATGAAGTCAGCCATGTGTGCCAGAGTTCCAACAGACAAGGCTTCGCTCTCTCCACCAGGAGCATGACTCTCAATATCCTTTTCATTCTCTTCCATCCACGCCGAAGAGATGTTGTAAATGTGGTATGCCTACCCTGTGTAGCGGTGGCAATGTCTCCTCCTCCAATTGTCGCTGAAAAGACGAAACGTGGGTGGTCTGGCTATCACCCTGTGTAGGGTCTTCCCCCATTTCCACCTCTTCCACACGCAGAGCATTGGCCTTTATTGTGAGCAGCAAGCTTTTTAGTAGACACAGAAGTGGGATGGTAACGCTGATAATGGCATTATCGCCGCTCACCATCTGTGTAGATTCATCAAAGTTGCGTAACTCCTCACAGAGGTCAGACTTCAATGCCCACTCGTTGCTTGTGAAGAGCGGAAGCAGACTAGAAAGGCGCCGTCCATGTTGCAGCTGTTATTCTACTACTGCTCTCTGCTGCTCGCAAAGCCTGCTCAACATGTGGAAGGTGGAATTCCATTGCATGCTCAGGTCGTACAGCAGTCGGTGAGCCAACAACTGTAAGCTGCAGCATTGCCAGAGCCGACTGAAGCTGTCGGTGACTTGCGGAAATGAACCACTAAATTGAATACATGGGCCAGGCATGAAATGTGTGGGAGGTTGGCCAGCTACAAAGCCGCTACCAAGTTGCGGCCGTTATCGGATACAACCATGCCTGGCTGTAGGTTGACTGGCGAGAGTCACACCTCAGCCTGGTCCCGTATGCCATGCCACAGCTCTGCAGCGGTGTGCTGTTTGTCACCCAGGCAAATAAGCTTCAGCACGGCCTGTTACCACTTACCGACTGCTGTGCTGCACTGCTTCCAGCTACTGACAGAAGTCTGAGTGGTGCTGCAAGATGGCAATTCTGCATCGGAAGAAGTGGAGGAGGAGGAGGAGGAGGAAGAGAAGGAAGGGTTGCAGCCGCTACTGTAGGTAGGCCACCCCACTGCCTCTTCCAGCCTATTGCAGTGCTCTGGATCCCTCCCCCTCTGTACTCCTGTTCTTGCTTGCATCCTCACGCTGGTCCACCTCCTGACATGGTGAACTAACAAGATCCTGACTTAACTGCGTCTCATCCTCATCCACAACCTCTTGAGACACTAATTGCCCTTAACTTATTGGCAACTGTGTCTCATCATCATCATGCACCTCGTGAGACGCTAGTTGCCAGTCCCCACCGTCATCGTCTTCAGACTGTGTTTGCTCAATAGGTTGAGAATCAGTGCACAATATCTCCTCATGCCTTGGTGAGAGGCCTGAGCCAACGAACGGTGGTGAAAAAAGCTCCTCGGAATATCCAAATGTGGGCTTAGTTCTTTGTCAAGACTCTGCATGATGGGAGGAAGGAGGATCAGGGTGAGGATGTGGTTGCCCAGACTCTTGGCTACTGAGACTGAACCTGGAACTTGTGGAAGAGGGGGTGATGTTGAACCGACTGGAAGCATTATCAGTAAAGATGAGCGAACATGCTCGTCCGAGCTTGGTGCTCGTACGAGTATTAGGGTATTCGTACATGCTCGATACTCGGACGAGCATATCGCGATTCTCGAGGAAATGGCATCTTCCTCTTCCTGCATGTTATGCGCCTTTTCTCAGCCAATCAACATGCTGGAGAGTCTTTGGTACCTCCTAGCATCACGTGGGACCCCTACAAGTCGATAGCAGGGATTGGCTGGCCAGATCAGATGACCTGGGAATATAAGAATCTGGTCCCGCGCTGCTCGCGTCAGACGCCGCCTGCATGCGATTAGGGATAAAGCTGCTGTCTGTCAGGGAGAGTGCTAGGGCCTCAATTTAGATGTTGGTTAGGCAGGAATCATCCTCAAAGAACCCAACAGCCCTTCTAAGGGCTACAAGCACCTTTTTTTTGTCTCCTCCTGGCTGCTGGCTGGGACTTGTAGTGCAGCTACCGCCATCTTGGCTGCACACTGTGCACAGCGACTGGTGGCAGAAGGGACAGCACGTGGTCCACACAGACCCCAAAGAAATTGCCAAAAGTCCTCTCAGTACTCATTTTTGCTGCTGATGCTGCTGTACCTTGGCTTGCTGGGTTCTGTAGTGCAGTCTAGGGAATACATTTTTTCTCTCATTTATATATACTACAGTCCAGTGAAAAAATCTGTAGTGTGCTGTACAGTAGCGTCAGTCTAAAAAATATGTTTTTTTCTCTCAGTTATATATACTACAGTCCAGTGAACAATTATGTAGTGTGCTGAACAGTAGCGTCAGTCTATAAAATACGTATTTTCTCTCAGTTATACGTACTACAGTCCAGAGAAAAATTGAGTGGTTTGCGGTACAATAGCTGCCATTTAAAGACTACATTTTTTTCTCTCAGTTATGTGTACTAGAGTCCAGTGAATAAATCTGTATTGTGCTGCACAGTAGCGTCAGTGTATAAAATATGTATTTTCTCTTAGTTATATGTACTACAGTGCATTGAAAAATTCAGTGGTTTGTGGTACAATAGCTGCAATTTAAAGACTATGTTTTTTCTCTCAGTTATATATACTACAGTCCAGTGAAAAATTGAGTGCTTTGCGGTACAATAGCCAAAATTTAAAGACTACATTTTTTCTCTCAGTTATATGTACTACAGTCCAGTGAACAATTCTGTAGTGTGCTGTACAGTAACGTTAGTCTATAAAATACATATTTTCTCTTAGTTATATGTACTACAGTTCAGTGAAAAATTGAGTGGTTTGCGGTGCAATAGCCACCATTTAAAGATTACAATTTTTCTCTCGGTTATATATACTACAGTGCAGTGAACAATTCTGTCGTGTGTGGTGCAGTAGCCGCAGTCTAGTGGTGACACCAACAAGTGACCAAGTTAGTTGAGGTAGCAGGTGAGCGACCAAAAAGTTTACCCTGACACAGCATGGTGGTGAACCCAGAGTGACCAAGTTACACTGAGGTAGCAGGTGAAGGACATAAAATTTTACCCTGACACAGCATGGCGGTGACACCACCAATGCCTTGGTCAGACTGAGATTGCAGTCAAATGGCTGTAGCTGAGGCTCCCAAAATTTTGTTTTGGAGTGTCTGAAGTTGACCCTCTTATAAAATTGTTTTTGACTGTCTGTAGTTGACGCTCCTAAAAATATTGATTGTAGAGAGGGCCTGTAGGTGGCCCTCTGTAAACAGTGTTTGTAAAGAGCGCCAGTTGGCCCTCAGAAAAATTGCCTATTGGCTCAGTGTTTGTGTGCAAAGAGAAGAGGGAGGAGGAGAGGATACATAAAGAAACTTTATGTTGAGCTGCTTTCTCCTGGTGGAGATTTGCATTCCGGTGAAATCCAGGCTTTATTCATTTCAATAATCGTCAGCCTGTCAGCGCTGTCAGTTGACAGGCGTGTATGCTTATCAGTGATGATGCCACCAGCTGCACTGAAGACACGCTCTGACAACACGCTAGCGGCAGGGCAGGCCAGCACCTCCAAGGCGTACAGAGCCAGTTCGGGTCACGTGTCCAGCTTTGCAACCCAGTAGTTGTATGGAGCAGAGTGATCACGCAGGACGTTGGTATGGTCAGCTAGGTACTCCCTCACCATCTTTCTGAACAGCTCCCCCCTACTCTGCCTAGACTGGGGGAAGGGTGACATAGTCTTGCTGGGGTGCTATAAAACTGGCAAAGGCCTTGGAGAGTGTTCCCCTGCCAGTGCTTGACAAGCTGCCTGCTCCCCTTCTCTCCCCCGCAAGTTGCCCCACAGAACTACGTCCTCTGCCGCTAGCGGTGTCAGATGGGAAGGATAGTTTCAGCTTGTGCACCAGGGCCTGTTGATATTGATTCACTCTCATACTCCTTTCCTCTACAGGAATGAGAGTGGAAAAGTTCTGTTTGTACCGGGGGTCCAGGAGGGTGAATACCCACCCAGTAATCGGTGTTGTCAAAAATGCTTCTAACGTGAGGATTACGGGAAAGGCAGCCTAACATGAAGTCAGCCATGTGCACAAGAGTCACAACATGCAAGAATTCCCTTTCCTCAGTAGGCTGAGACTGCATTTCCTCCTCCTCCAACTCCTTCTATTCAGCCCATACACGCTCAACAGATAAGAAGGAATGAGCATAGGTACCCTCTTCAGTCTCGCCAACAGTCTCCTCCTCTTCCTCCTCTTCCTCCTCTTCCTCCTCCTCCTCCAATACGCGCTGAGAAACAGACCTGAGGGTGGTCTGGCTATCAAGCAAAGTATCTTCTTTCCCCATCTCCTGTGACAAGCGCAAAGCCTCTCACTTCATGCTGAGCTGTGACTTTTTCAGCAAACAAAGCAGCGGGATGGGGAAGCTGATAATGGCGGAATCGCTGCTGACCATCTGTGTTGACTCCTCAAAGTTGCTTAACACTTGACAGCTATCAGACATCCACGTCCACTCCTCATTGTAGACTTGAAGAAGCTGACTAACCTGACTACCAGTTCTCGTTGAAGTTGTCATCTAGCAGTCTACAATCGCTGTGCACTGCTGGTAAACCCTGGCTAACATGTATAATGTGGAATTCCATTGTGTGGGCACGTTGCACAACAGTCGGTGAGCTGGCAGTTGTAAGCGCCGTTGCACTGCCCTGAGAGTGGTAGCATCTGCGGTTGACTTGCGGAAATGCGCACAGATGCGTCGCACCTTGGTGAGCAAATCAGACAAATTGGGGTATGTCTTGAGGAACCGCTGAACTATTAGATTGAGCACGTGGGCCAGGCATGGCACATGTGTCAGTCTGCCGAGTTGCAGAGCCGCCACCAGGTTACTCCCGTTGTCACACACAACCATGCCTGGCTTGAGGTTCAGCGGTGCCAGCCACAGATCGGTCTGCGCTGTGATGCCCTGTAACAGCTCTTGGGCGGTGTGCCTTTTGCTACCTAAGCTCAGCAGTTTAAGCAACGCCTGCTGGCGCTTAGCCACGGCACTGCTGCTGCGCCTAGAGCTACCGACTGAAGGCGCCGTGCCCACGGATGGTAATTCGGAGGAGGAGGTGGAGGAGGAGGAGGGGTCGGAGGAGGAGGCATAGTACGTCTGAGAGACTGTGACCGAGGTAGGCCCCGCAATCCTCGGTGTGGGCAGTACATGAGCGGCCCCAGGGTCAGTCTCGGTCCCAGCCTCCACCAAGTTAACCCAATGTGCCGTCAGTGAGATATAGTGTCCCTGCCCTGCAGCACTTGTCCACGTGTCCGTGGTTAGGTGGACCTTCTCAGAAACAGCGTTGGTCAGGGCACGGAGGATGTTCTGTGACACGTGCTGGTGTAGGGCTGGGACGGCAAATCGGGAAAAATAGTGGTGGCTGGGGACGGAATACCGAGGGGCAGCCACCGCCATGAGATTGCGAAAGGCCTCGGTCTCTACCAGCCTATAGGGCAGCATCTCCAGGCTAAGCAATTTGGAGATGTGGATGTTGAGGGCTTGGGCATGTGGGTGGGTGGAACTGTATTTCCTCTTGCGCTCCAGCGTCTGCTGTAAAGACAGCTGAACGCTGCGCTGGGACACAATGGTGGACACTGTGGAGGATCGTGGAGGCGAAGGTGTGGTTTTCCGGCGGGAGGCGCTCGTGCCGGGGTCCTGGGCAGGGGGTTGACTAGCAGAGGCAGTGAGTGACACAGGGGAAGGAGCAGTGATGTGACCCGCAGGAGGTGGTGAACGGCCTTGGTTCCATTGAGTGGGGTGTTTAGCACTCATATTCCTGTGCATGCTGGTGGTGGTTAGGCTAGTAGTGGTGGCACCCCTGCTGATCCTGGTGTGGCACAGGTTGCACACCACAGTCCGTCGGTCATCCTCACTTTCTTTAAAGAACCTCCAGACTTGCGAACATCTAGGCCTCGCCACGGGAGCTTCACTACGTGAAACAGTTGCTGCTGATGCACCAGCTCTGGCCCTGCTTCTCCCTCTGGCCACACCACTGCCTCTTCCAACCTGTTCTGGTGAAGCACTTTCCTCCGCCTCAGAAGCACTGTCTTCACTCGGCTTATCAACCCAGCTTGGGTCAGTCACCTCGTCATCCTCCGATTCCTCAGTCTGCTCCCCCCTCGGACTTCCTGCCCTGACACAACTTCACCACTGTCTGACAACCGTGTCTCCTCATCGTCCGACACCTCTTTACAAACTTCTTCCACTAACTCAACATTGTCATCATCATCATCACCCACAGACTGCGACAGTTGGAGAACTTGGGCATCGGGAACGAGGTCAGCAGCAACCTGAGAAGTGGTTTGTGACTCTGGGAAGGGTCCAGAAAACGGTTCCTGAAAGTATGCTGAATCGCATTCCAAATTTTCCTGGGAGGGGGCAGACTGGGGGGAAGGAGGTTGAGGTGGAGGAGCCATAGGAGTGCTTTCTTGGGTAACGTGGGTGGACTGCGTGGAAGACTGACTGGTGGACAAATTACTTGAAGCATTGTCCGCAATCCACGACATCAGCTGTTCGCACTCATCAGCAGGTACTGTCTCACCCTGCCCAGGACCACGGCCTCCGCCCCCTGCATTAATTGAATGCCCACGCCCACGCCCTCGTCCTCGACCCTTAGCCCTGGGGTTCAACATTTTCAGTATATAAGTGTATTATATAAAAAATAAAAAATAAATGGGCCTGCTGTACTGAAACCCCACAAACTTGTTTAGTCTGCTTTAATTAAGTGACGTACAGAAAGTGTCACCTGGACTGAAAATACGGATTGGAGTGAGTGGACAGCTGAACTGTGACACACAGAATGGTTACACGCAGCTGTGTGAAATGGATTTGTATCACTGAGCTAAAACAACTAAAAAACTATTTTTTTATTTTTATTTTTTGGAGTTTTGTGTTTTTTGGAACGTGACATGCAGAAACTATCGTAGAGCTAACTGACACCCTACTGACGGTGGCTATTTAGACTGCGACCCAGACAAATGTCGCACAGAGATTTTTGGGATCAAGCTATATATGTGACAGGCAGCAAAAGACTTGGTTGTATTAAGTGACGTACAGAAAGTGTCACCTGGACGTAGAAAATACGGATTGGAGTGAGTGGACAGCTGAACTGTGACACACAGAATGGTTCCACACTGCTGTGTGCAATGGATTTGTATCACTGAGATATAACATTAAAAAAAGGTGGTTATATATGGCGATAGCTGCACTACTAGTGCCAGCCAGCCAGCCAGCCAAGCCAGGAGACAAAAAAAAATGTCTTGTAGCCCTTAGAAGGGCTGTTGGGTTCTTTGTGGGTGATTCCCGCCTAATAGAGAACTAAATGCAGGCCCTAACACTCTCCCTGAAACGCAGCAGCTCTATCCCTAACGACATCCAGACAGCATCTGAGCCGAGCACCGCGGCCAGTCACTAGTATATTCCAGGGTCACCTGATCAGGCCAGCCAACCCCTGCTATCGACATGTAAGGGCCCGACGTGATGCTGGGTGTACCGCAGAGTCTCCTGGCTTGTGATTGGCTGAGTTTTTAGGCGCCAAAAATGCACGATGCGGAAGTTGCCATTTCCTCGAGCATGGCGAGATACTCGTCCGAGCAGCGAGCACTTACGAGTACCCTAATACTCGAACAAGCACCAAGCTCAGACGTGTATGCTCGCTCATCTCTAGTGGTGATACCCAGGATGTTTATATATATTTTTTTCTTTTTTTTTTAGGTCTTCAGTGTGAATCTACAATTTTCATAGTCATGAAAATACAGAAAACTCTTTGAATGAGAAGGTGTGTCCAAACTTTTGGTCTGTACTGTATATTCTATAAACAAAATCTCTACATACACCTTCCACCAGCGGAGAGCAGTGAAATCCAAGATGACGCTCACCCAACAGCAATACAACCGATACAGCACAAAGTAAATGTTTCAGAGTGTACTCCATACGGCGCATTTATCTTTGAAGAACAAACTGTTACCCGGAAATGCTAACCAACCAACCTGCTTGGTTCCAGAACTATTGCAACCACATATGCCACGTAACAAAGTGTGTGTGATACCAAACTGATGAAACTTTATGAGCTGATGCATCTGTGGCCACTAATGTTTAAGAATATTCCAATAAAGTTACTTTCTATATCTGTTGGAAATCAGGGGTGTTTTACGATCATCCTGTACATATATGATTTTTTTCTTGGAAGGAATAACTATTGATATCTTGGGAACAATTAGCTAATTACCATTAGATTTATTTTTTATTTTCTCAATGGAGTAAAATGTAGGACACACAGGAGGCAAAGGGAAAAATATCCTCGGGCCTCCTTCATTCATTTGTGTGTATATAGAGGTCTTCATGCTGCATTATGTGTCTGGTTTTCATCTAACGTGTTGATTCATTTGACGGTACCAGCAGAGTATATTTCTTTTCATAACTAGGAAAAAATGGAAATAACTTTTGTAAGTACTCTCATGTATATTCTCATGTGTCTATATGTCAGGGAGATGTAGAAACAGATCAGAGGTGCTGTGTTCAACCAACTCCCAGCCACCGATTATCTTCATGAACAAATAATTGGTAACTGGTGTCACAATTATTATTATTATTATTATTATTTTTTTTTTTTTTTAGGCTCCCTGGTAATAAATATTTAAAGTTAAAATCCACAAATGTTAGTTTGTTCAGATTCTCCTTCCATCTATAACTAAAACTGTCAACCAGATCTGAGAGTTTAGAGATATCCGGGGGCTCATGACTATCAGGACTACTGAGCAATTTTAAGAATGAAAAATGGATCAATACAAGTAAGTAACCCAGTTTTCCATCTATTACATCTATTACTCAGACAGAGCATCTTCAAATTAGGTCCCAGTTCTCTTTAGAATTGCCTGCCTAATATTATGTAGATACCCCTTCTGCCACCAAAACACTCCATCAAGATATTTGCCACACAAGACCTCTTAAGGTTTCCTGTGGAATCTGGCACTGATATTTTATCAACACATTCACATTCAGTCCTGTAAGTTGTTAGGTGTAGCTTTCGAGGACTGGGGTTGTTTTTCCAGCATGTCCCACAGATGTTCAACTGGATAGATCTGGAGAATTTGGAGACAACTCTTTGACATGTTTGTTAAATAATCTTGAACAATGTTTGTAATGTGGAAAGGTTCATTATTATAAATTACAGTATTATTATTATTATTATTATTATTATTATTATTATTATTATTATTATTATTATTATTATTATTATTATCATTACTTCGCCTGTACAATATTTAGGTAGTTAATACTTCTCATCCACATGAATGCCAGGATTTAAGAGTTCTCAGTAGAACATTGCCCTGAACATCAGACTTTCTACTCACCCGGCTGTCCACTTCTTTTTACTATCTCTTCCCTATGTTAATGATGCTCATGTACCTGGATGTCCATATCCTTTTACCATCTCTTTCTACCTAAATGATTCACACATACCTGGCCATCTAAATCTTTTTACTAACTCTTCTCTAGGTCAATAATGCACACATACCTGGCCGTCCACATCCTTTTGCCATGTCTTCCTGAGGTAAATGATACAGACCACATAATATACATGTGATTCATCAGACCAGGCCACCTTCCATCAACTAAACTTCAGCTATGCAACACAGAGGGCAGCACTGGCCTTTGTTTTCTGACACCTTTCTATCCTAGCTGGCAGGAAAGTTTTTTGTGATTTGTACCAGAGTTCTTCAGTTGAATCTGACCAGATGGGCTAGCCTTTACTCCCCATATGCATACATTTGACTTGTGCATTTTTGGCTTGGAAAGTGTTATCTATCCTTGGATTATTTTTGTTAGGAGCTACCAATTATTTTCCTTTGGTAACTGCTTGTTCACATGCTGCTGAATATATCTTAATTTGACAGGTGCCAACTATTCATTTTACTTGGAAGTGGTTTAAAGTGGATTGAGAATAAAAAACTCACATCAACTGAGAAAAGAAAAGAAAAAAAAACACATGCTGTCCAGATCTGATAATTCTTGGGTTCCATTTCTGCTATTTAAGATGGCAGCCTAATGCACACTGTGGACAGTGGATTGAACTGGCCCTGTTGGCTCTAACAGTCTTGTCTAGTCTCCAGTGATATCTCGGAGAGGGTCTAAAGAGTTACAAATGGCATTACCACATGCACATGGACAAAGTTGTCCTCTGCAAGTGTACAAAACATCACTTTTATCAAAATGAATGTGGTATGGATGCATGAGGATTTTCACACTTCTCTGGCTGAGGATAATGAATAGATCTGTGAAAAAAAAAAAAAAAACATTGCATGAAATAATGCATACAAATATGCATTAAAAGCAATGGTTGTAACAGCCCCACAAATACAAATGACCCAAAAGACATTTAAGAGCATAGCACCAATAATAAGCAGGGGGGGGGGGCAGCAGGAAAAAAACATGTTTAAAGTGTATTTAAGCCAAAGTGGAGAAGGCTATAATAACCACCATGTGCCATTTCTAATAGTGATATCTTAACATGTACTAAAGATAATAATCTGATTCTGGCATTATTTTAAAGCTTGAAATGTCAACTTTCAAAAATTGCAAACCCATATCTCTAGCTGCTACCAATCCAGAGACATCAGCAGCCACCCTCTTCAGTCTGGAGAAGGACTAACCAAATAATAAAGTTATGTTATTGAGGGGGGGCGTGGCTTGGCTGTCGGGAGCGATGGCTGCGTGAGTGAACGGTTCCGGCACCTTCAGCGACTTTACACCGCATCTCCTCCTGCTCTTTCACTTAAAAGTAGCTGGGGGATTCGAGACTGAGCTCCAGACGACATGGGGAAGTCTAAGAGACAATTACTGAAGCTGAACAGTGAAAATTTGGAAAAATACTTTGATAGAGGTAGATTCCAAGATGGCGCCGGAGGCCTTGAACACGCTGACTCACCTTCCTCGGTACGCGACCTCACACCAGCGCAAACCCCGCGCTCCGCCACTCCGTCGCCGCCACCTTCATCTCTCCATTCTTTACACCCGAATTCTCCTTCTCTGCCTCCAACCCCAGAAGAGGTCCGGGCTGCAGAGATGAGATCTCAAGATGGCGCGGACATGGGACATTCTGTTGCGGACTGCTCCACTCCTACCTGTAGTCCATAGAAGAGGAAACAATGGCTGGACATTGAGGCCTCTACACAGGTTGGTCCTTCTACTCCAAACCTTGTGTTAGCCCCTGCAGAAATCCCCTTTGCTGAATTCCCTACATCTGAAAAACCAGTCTCAGAAGCCGCCCTAAAACACATGTTGGTGGCATTTTAATCCTCCATGCATAGGGATCTGGCGGATTTACTGGCTCCCTTGTCTACTAAAATCCAAGCAGCTGAAGGGAGATTGACATATATCTAGTCAAAGAAGGCGGAGTTCGCGGACTCCCAGAATGCAGTTATAGATGCCCATAATGATGTTTCGGACGAGGTGGAGGCCTTGAAACTAAAAATTGCAGACATGGAGGACAGGTCGCGCAGAAATAATATTAAATTTCGGGGCATACCTGAAGAGGTCTTCAATACAGAACTAGCGCCCTACCTACAGAAGCTATTCCTGGCCTTACTACCACACCTGACCCCCCAAGATCTAATTATCGATCGGGCCCATAGGGTCCCCAAACCGAAACACATTGATCCGGAGCTACCTAGAGACGCTTTAGTCCGCATTCATTTTTTTCCAACTAAGGAGGCGGTCATGGCGGCTGCCAGAAAAGCAGACAATCTTCCTGCACCATTTCAAATGGTACGTCTCTATACAGACCTCTCTGCGATTACTCTGCAACACAGGCGTGCTCTGCTTCCTATAACGGCGGCTCTGCGTGACAGTGGAATTGCGTACAAGTGGGGTTACCCACTGAAGCTTCTGATAACCAAAAATGGACAGACGCATATGGTCAGCGCCTATGAGGATGGCAAACTCCTGCTTCAAAAATGGCAAATTCCTTTGTCGGTGAGGGATCCTGAGAGACGTTCACCCTCCAATCAACCTCCGCTGGATGAGAGATCCTCCTCATCTTCACATCGCCATCTACGCTGAAGATCCCTCATAGTCCTGAGTTCCATGTCAACTCCACTGTCTACTATTTGGACTACTAAGTCTTTTTGTTCTACCCTGCCACTTCACCCTACAGCAGGTTTTCTTATCTTGTTATTGTACTTTATTTCTTTATTTGTTTCATTGTTGTCTCTTTTTCAATATTACTGGCAAGGGAGCTTGGTTCCCCCACTTTAATCTTTAATTTTAGCAGGATGAGTATATGCCTCATTTTAGGTGCCCCAGGTTTGGTTCAGTGTAGCCTGCTACTACATATCTCTGTTTACTATCCAGAGCTCTCGGCCTCATAATGGGACTCTTGCCCTCATTTGCCAAAATTGGCTGCCTTTTATTTTGGACTCAATGCTTACCTTACGGTTATTGTTCTTGTTTTAATTTCAGTGTTTCTGTTTCTTTTCACAATTATGTTTTTTCAACAGGTCTCAGGTTTCATGGCTTCTGCACTTGGCGACTTTTCCATCCGTCATGGGGTTGAAAATTCTATCCCTTAACACCAAGGGGCTCAACTCCCCACAAAAAAAGATCATATTTATGGAGGGAGGCGTTGTCTTCTGGCGCTGAAATACTCTGTGCGCAGGAAACCCACATCTTGCAGACAGATGCTGGCCGCATTAAACATCGCCTCTATCCTACTGTTATACAATCACATAATGTGAAGAAGTCTAAAGGGGTACTAATAGCTATTAAACACTCTGTTTCCTTTTCCTTAATATCACAGGTCCTAGACCAGAAAGGCAGGTAAATTGTCTTGGTATGCAAGGTGAACAACATCATCTATACTCTGGTGAACATATATGCACCCAATGAACGGCAGATTTCCTTTCTTTATAAGGTGATGAAATGAGTACACAAGGTAAAACAGGGAAAGTTAATCCTTTGTGGGGACTTTAACTCCATTACAGATCCCTCAATGGACTCCACTAATCCCACTAGACGCTCTTCGGAGGGTCTACAATCATTCTTGTTATCTGAAAATCTGGTAGATGTCTGGCGGGCTCAGCATAGTCAAGAGAGGGACTACACCTTCTTTTCCCCTGTTCATTCCTCATACTCACGTATAGACATGTTCCTAGTGGATCACTCATTCCTATTCCATGCCCAAGATTCCACAATAGGGACCATTAAATGGTCCGATCACGCACCCATTACATTGATCATTCTTGATCAACACCAATTCCATACCCCACCAGTTTGGCGCACCAATACATTTTTGATCTTGCATTCCAAATACTAGCCGGAATTGGTGATTGCCATTACCGAGTTCTTTCATTTCAACTCAGACTCAGTCCCCGATCCATTTGTGGTGTGGCAAGGCTTTTGTCAGAGGCCACCTGATCAAACTGGGCTATATTGAAAAGAAAAGACGTGGAAAAGAAATTACACAAACTTTGGATACAATTTGCCAGCTTGAAACCAAGAATAAGCAGTCTCCCTGTCCAGAAACCTCGAAGGCTCTGTGCAGTGAGAGGGATAAACTTCGTCTGCTCCTTCTCAGGGATTTTAACAAATCCTTGATGAGGCTGAAGGCTAGATATTACGCTCATGGTAACAAAGCTGGCAGATTGTTAGCCTCCAAGCTCAAGCACCAACAAACTAAAACTAAAATCCCTTTCATAATCCATCCCTCTTCCAAAGCTCAGCTTCATGATCCCAGGGACATAGCGGAACAGTTCCGCCTGTATTACAAAGCTCTGTATAACCTTAAGAGTCTGTTGACCCCCCTGATAACTATACTGATACGGTTCAAGATTTCTTACAGAAAGCCCAACTCCCCTCATTATCACTCCCTCAGCTGGAATTGTTAAATGCTCCCATCACGGAACGAGAATTGCAGAGGATTATTTCCTCCCTCTCCTCCAGAAAATCACCGGGTCCGGATGGACTTTCCAATGAGTATCATAAACACCTGTACCCCTCTTTGGCCCCCCGTTTATTGACCATTTTTCAAACCGTTATGCCGGGTGCGCCTTTCCCCTCTGAAATGCTAATGGCCCTAATAGTCACTCTTCCCAAACCCGGAAAACCTGCGGACTCCCCTCAAAATTTCAGACCCATTTCTCTCTTAAATTCGGACATTAAAATATTCGCAAAACTTATAGCCAACAGATTATCCCCAATTCTCCCACATTTGACCAAGCTGGATTTGTCAAAGGTAGGCAGGCTTCTGACAACACAAGACGTGTATTTAACCTTCTCAATATGGCCGAGTCTACCGGAACACCTATGGTGACTATCGCCTTAGACGCAGAAAAGGCGTTTGACCACCTTTGTTGGTCATATGCCTTTTTGGTCCTGAGAGCAATGGGATTTTCCGGCCCCATTGTTCATGCGATTCAGGGTTTATATTCTGATCCCATTGCATGCATCTATGTCAATGGTGTCCTGTCCGATAGATTCTCCATTACCAATGGGTTGCGCCAAGGCTGCCCATTGTCTCCATTAATATTTATACTAGCCTTGGAGCCGTTGGCGCAACACATTAGACTCTCAGAGGAGGTGGAAGGTATGAGGATCGGAGACAAAGCTTATAATATTTCTTTATATGCTGACGACATTATTCTAACTGTCTCTAATCCCATAAGATCACTCAACACGATATTTGACCTTATTTCCACATTTGGGCTTTTATCATATTATAAGATTAATCACTCCATGTCACAAGCCCTTCCGGTCAACATTCCGCTACCAGAACTCAATTATCTGAAGGGAATTTTCCCCCTGGATTGGCAAGACCGTTCAATCTCTTATTTGGGTGTTGAGCTGACAGTACCTTGTTCCCTTGCATACCAACGCAATTATGAACCTCTACTTACCGTCATGTCCAAAGATTTCCATAGTTTTAGCATGCAAGAAGTGTCCTGGGTGGGCAGAGTAGCCGCATTCCAGATGATGACTTTGCCTAAATTGATTTATGTGTTTAGAGCACTTCCGACACTTGTACCTGAGTCTTTTTTCAAGGCGGCACAAACACTTCTTAACTCCTATATCTGGAAAGCTACCCGCCCCAGGATAGCGCAGGCTCTTCTTCTCAGGAATAGGCGAGCGGGGGGTATAGGTCTTCCCTCTATTAGGGATTATTTTCATGCCATAGGATTGGCTTTCCTCAGGGAGTGGTGGACTACATCTCCTAAGAAAACCTGGGTGCACATTGAAACATGCTCTCTGTCAGGTGGCACACTTAGGGATTACCTTTGTCTCAGAGCCTGGAACCCTCTAACTCCTTCTAACACTCTATTAACAGTCCAACATGCTGGGGATATTTGGTCGCATTTCCACCGCTCCCGGGGGACACCGAGCACAACCCTCCTGCCTCATGTCTCCCTGCAGGTCATGGAACAATTCATTGGTGATATTGATCTAACGCGTTGGAAATCTGCGGGTATTACCTCGGCACAAGATCTGGTGAGGGATTCTGTCATAGTGCCTTTTGAATCTTTGACCAAATCGGGTCAATTGCCTAATTCAGAATTCCTTTCTTACTTGAGGGTTAGACACTGTCTTGGTACACTCCTCCAAGATCCACCCGCTTGTCATTTGAACCTCTTTAAGTTGTTCTAAAACCCATCGCTCTTTAAATCTCACTCCACTAAATACATTTATGACTTGATGGGGGACAAATCTACGTTTGTCAAATCCCCTCCTATGCTACATTGGGAGAGGGACTTATGCACATCTTTTACAACGGAATAGTGGAGCAACGCAATGCACTTCTTAACATCCACCTTTAAATGCACTACACTTTATGAAGCAGGGTTGAAGACCTTACTTAGATGGTATTATACGCCGTCCAGACTAAGCAAAATGTACCCTGGCTCTTCTCCCTGCTGCTGGAGGCAATGTGGCAGGACGGGCTCACTTTACCACATTTTATGGTCTTGTCCAAAATTGACTCCATACTGGCAACAAATTTTTGACCTGATTGGGCAAGTAACCAATATGCTCATCTCGCCTTCACCGGCCCTAGCCTTACTTTTCATTGGCATTGATAGTATCCCTCACCACTTCAGAGGAGTAATTGGTCATATTTTATTGCATGCCAAATTGATAATAACTAGGCATTGGAAATCCATTGACCCCCCAGAGTTGCTGGAAGCTGTTCAAGCCTTAAACAATACTTGTAGATACGAAAAGTTACTGCCAGATACTGTTCTTTCCCCAAAGACGAGAGACGCAAGATGGGCTCCTTGGCTACTATATAAAAATTATTCTCCATAAAGCCAAGTGCATCCTATCCATACACTATACCTTTTATGAAACCATACCTGAGTAACCGATTCTTTCACTCTTGTTTTTCTGTAATTACTGTTTTGAGTAAGTTTGACGATTATATTGTCTCACAGCATGAATCATTCCTCTTTGATGTAATGTTTCTTATTATTGAAGGCGACTATGTAACCAACTCGCTGTTTTGTACTTTTAAAATTGATATAAACCAATAAAAATGATTATATCTAAAAAAAAAAAAAGTTATGTTATTGATACTACACAGTGAACACTGTAAAGGAATTCCACAAGATAATCATGCCACTGCTATTATCTGCCTGTCTACCATCATGGTCTGTACCATATGGCTGTTGTCAGCACTAAACACTCTACTGCCACTTCTCTTACCCCTAATGCTATATCATTACCACTACACACCCACCATTACTATTACTACCCCAACAAGGCCACACACATACATCTACTGTACTTACTAGTCTTGTTTTTCGATCTTGTGCTGCTACTGCTGTCCCTATAATTGCTACCACTATTACCCCTAGCACCTTAACCTTTCCACATTCATACTGTAGTGCTACTGCCCTCAAATTAAGCAGAGATTTTTTCCAGGCTTGTTCAGAACAAGCCACTTTTCCTCTGACAATTAAGAATTGTGTCTGAATAAAGGGCATTCTACTCCTATTAAAACATAATGTTTTGATTTAAGCAACAAAGTATTAATCCAGTACCAGGATAAAATCAACTCCTTTTTTTATAAATTTCTGTGAAAATTCCTGTACCACAATGCCAGGTACTAACATTGAGTTTCGATCATAATGTTAATTTATCTCATGGTGTAATTTTTGGATGTTTGTACAAAACAAACCACTGGTGATATTGTCATGTTTTTGTATAAACAGAGGCAGGAATTCACCCCTATTAAGGCATAGTTTTTTGATGATTGATCTTAACAAGACACTGTTTTTGGGTACTAGCATTGTGTGTTCATATACCCCTAAAACAAGATAGATATATATATATATATATATTAAAATGCATGACACACACAAAGGCTCAGTGTATTCTAAAACAGGGTGTTTGTTAACAATATCAATAATGTGTTTAGCTGTAGCTACAGTATGTATGTAGTGTCACTATAATATCATTTGCTATTGCTATCATTATGTTAAAGAGCTTAAAAAGGAGCGATCTTGGAGCATATTCCATTAATGTACAATCAATTCAGACATGAATAAAATAAATTGACAAATCAGACAAGAAACAAATGTCAAGAAGTCTTATTTCTAATGTGGAGCCAAGAGCAAAGGTAAAGAGGCACACATCTGTAAGACCCGATACCCGTGGTAAACCAAGACTCAGACCAAAGTTATAGGAAAGGGATACTTCAGGTCAAATTTGTAGCTCAGTTTAATTCTTACTTTAAATAATATGCATGCCATTTGGATTAATTGTTCTTTACATTATTATATGTTTAATCTACTAATGTGTCATAATTTGCTTTTTTTTATTCTAAATTAGGAGAATAACATAACTTTGGTCACAGAATTTTTTCTTCTGGGTTTCCAGTGCGACCAAAGTTTAAGATTTGTATTGTTTTGTGTTCTCCTGGTGGTTTATTGTGTAACAATATGTGGGAATCTCCTGATCATCACCCTGGTGTCCACCAGCAAGAACCTCCACACTCCAATGTACTTCTTCATCTCACAACTGTCCATCAGTGATGTCTTGTTACCAACAAATATTGTGCCCAAGATGCTCCAGATTCTGCTGAATAATGGGGAGACCATTACTTTTGCTGGTTGCATTACTCAACTTTATTTTTTCGGTGCTACAGAAACCTTTGAATGTTTTCTTCTCACAGTGATGTCATATGACAGATATGTGGCCATCTGTAATCCCCTTCAGTATACTTCTATCATGACAAGTGAATGTTGCATTAAATTAATTGTCATCTGTTGGCTTGTCCGTTTTGTAATTCAATTGATTGATGCCATAACAGCATCTATGATGACGTTCTGTGGACCAAAAATTATTGACCATTTCTTTTGTGACATCCTTTATTTAGTAGATATTGCATGTTCTGGTGCCAACATTCTTCAATTAGAGGTCACTGTACTAAGCACTCCCATTGTGATCATCCCAACCATAATAATCATAGTGTCTTATACTTATATCATCATCACCATCCTAAGAATCCCATCCAGTACTGGAAGACAGAAAGCCTTCTCCACCTGTAGCTCTCACCTCATTGTGGTCTTCATATTTTATGGAACATTATTCAGTGCTTATGTTGTTCCAACGAGAGGTCAAACATCAATCATAAGTAAAATCCTTTCATTGCTATATACTGTATTTACTTCCTTGATCAATCCCATTATATACAGTCTGAGAAATAAAGACATAAAGAAAGCCATTCAGGAGAAAATTGTTAGACATATTTCTTAGACATATCCTGAGTAACATTCATCCCTAAAATGATGGGGGTCATTAGGTGTATTTTAGTCGCAGATGGTAGTGCAACAGTTATTTGCATCATTATCTATTATTAAGTGCGTGCGGTGTCGGTGGGCAAGGGGGTGGGCCAGTAGTCCCATCTCATTCATCATTTTTTGCTTCTTTTTTAGGCATAGAAAATGGTCTAAATGTAAGATGGCAAGGAAGCCGTCTTACATTTAGAATGAAGCTGGATGCACAGAAGTTATGGACAGACCAGCACCTCTTCATAACTCCGGCGGAACCTCCGCCCACTATGAGGCTTTATTAAGACAAGAGTCTAAAATGCTAGTGCTTATAAATGTGTGCCTATGTATTTAAATTGGATTAATAGTGCTGTGTCTATTTTTGCAGATGACACCAAACTTTGTAATACAGTACAGTCTATGGAAGATGTTAATGAGTTACAAGCTGAATCGGACAAACTTACTGTTTGGGCTGCCACTTGGCAAATGAGGCTCAATATAGATAAATGCAAAGTTATGCACCTGGGGTCTAATAATCTGCATGTAGCATATGTCCAAGGGAAGGGGGTAACACTGGGAGAGTCACTGATTGAGAAGGATCTGGGTGTATTAGTAGATCATAGACTAAACAACAGCATGCAATACCAGTCATCTGTATCTAAGGCCAATAGAATTTTGTCTGGTATAAAAAGAGGTATAGGCTTGTGGAACAGGGATGTAGCCCATAAAAAGGATGCACTGAAGTTAAAGAAAGTGCAAAGGAGAGCCACTAAACTCATAAATGGCTTGAAATATGTCAGCTATGAGCAAAGATTAAACAAACTGACTTTGTTTAGCCTTGAAAAAATATGTGTAACCCCCTTGTGTAACACATCTTTTTTCAAGCTAAACAAAAGTCAGTTTGACATGATTAACCGGTACAAATATATAAAAGGACAATTCAAAAAAATATCATGGGAGGCTATTCTGTGTTAAACCCCCTCATAAACAAGGGCCACTCCCTACGACTGGAGAAAAAAAGATTCAGTCATAAGAAGCAACACGTATTCTTTGCAGTAAGGGCTGTGAATCTCTGGAATAGCCACAGGAACTGGTCACAGAAAATACGGGAGAAGCTTTGAAAAAGGTTTAGATGACTTTTTAATTCAAAATTACATTAAGGTTAATGACAATGTATAGAAATCACATTCTACATACCCTTTCCCTTTGGCCCAACCCCTTTTTAAAATGAAGATGGACATTGATCCAGGGATTGATATAGCAGGATTATAGGTTGGACTATGTAGCAACTATTGAATATAAGAATGCAGTATGGTGTATCTGTACCAAAAAAAGATGCTAATTTCTCTCTCAATCCTCCTCTTAAACTAATATTCTATTCTAATATGCTAAATCAGTCTTGAGAGACAAGATGGCTGTGAGTAGACATGAGCAAAGTATTCAAAAATTCGATTCAGCTGCATTTTTTTTAAGTTGCTTCATCATGAAGCGCATTTCTTTGCGCTTTGTGCTAACTACTGAGCCACTGTGCTGCCCAGAAAAAAAAGGCACAAGGAGGAGGAGCAAGGAACTGTGGGGACAAGGAATCACCCACAATGCCATGCATGCAGCCAGTCAGCAGCCAGCCAGCCCTATGATGTCACAGCCCTATAAATAGCCTCAGCCATCTTTGATTCTGCCATTCTCCAGTGAACTTAGTGATGTTAGCAGGCGCTAGGGAAAGTGGTATAAAAGCTTTTCAACCATATATCTTGCTCAATAGAAGTGTAGGGAAAGGATAGGGAGGGAAGTATTGAAGCAGAACAGGGTTCAATAGGGGTGTTTAGAGACAGGGTAATAGGAATAATCCTATTACATTTTGGTGCAGTGACTGGGGTTCAAAATTGTCATTATACAGCTGCTCATTTCAAGTTTGCAATAGATCATAACTCTGTAATTCCAATTACTGGGGTCTTATTAACCCCTGTGTGCTGCAGTTACAGTGGATAAAAAAGTATTTAGTCAGCCACCAATTGTGCAAGTTCTTCCACTTAATAAGATGAGAGAGGCCTGTAATTGACATCATACGTAGACCTCAACCATGAGAGACAAAATGAGAAAACAAATCCAGAAAATCACATTGTCTGAATTTTAAAGAATTTATTTACAAATTACGGTGGAATAAGTATTTGGTCAAAAACAAAAGTTCATCTCAATACTTCCAACTCCCTCCAAAGGTTTTCTATGGGGTTGAGATCTGGAGACTGGCTAGGCCACTCCAGGACTTATAAATTCTTCTTACAAAGCCACTGCTTCGTTGCCCTCGCAATGTGCTTGGGATCATTTTCATGCTGAAAGACCCAGTCACGTTTCATCTTCAATGCATGCACTTCAGCCACTCATACACCGCAAAGCACACCCTCCTTGAGCTGCAAAGGCAGAACAGCATCCCCCAAGATAGGCTGTTAAAGAAATTTAGTTAGTTGGTGAACACAATTGTGCTAGGGTTGTATTTCATTATCAGGTGGTCTCCATCCCCTTATATCCATATCTCTTATATCTTATAATCTCTAATCTCCATTAGATGTCATGTATGCTTAAAAATAAAAATGACTCATAATCACTAGATATGTCTATAGGAAAAGAGGAACTTAGCAGAAGTTAAAATATGCATATGGAATTTCCCAGATAGATGAAGTAATGTGTATGCCATTGGCTGCCATTATCATTCATTTGATTTGTTGTGTAATGTATACTTGTATGATTGTGATTGGATATATTAAAATTTATGATATGTGATGTTTCCACCTGTTGGAATTCCACCCTCCTTATGTTGGACCGACTGTACGAGCAGAGAAAGGCCATAAACGATTTCTTAATGATCCAAGCGGACAGAGGTACTCCCCTGTGTAACTTCGAGCCAGTGGCAGCTCATGTGTGACACCTGCCATTTGCTTGTGCCCTTTTAGGAGGCCGCTTTATTTGTCAATCTCCAGGACTACGGGATGAAAAACGTCTTTCCACTCATCATATCCTGGAAAAGATGCTGGTAAATTTGGCTGGTCAGGGGACAGAAGATGTGGCTACTACATCTCATGGCCACTGGAGCCCTGTAGGGGCTGAACTGGAGGAGGAGGAAGAGCAGGACATTCAAGCACAAGCAATACGTAGAGAAATGTGTGGTTTTTCTAGACAGGTGACAGGAGAGGAGGAGCAGGAGCAGCCAGAGGAGCTACAGGGCAATGAGGAAGATGAGGCAGAGGACCCAGACACATCATGTCAGTATGCAGTGGAGATGGAGGCAGGGAGCCGCTTCAAGTCAATGCGCCAATGTCCTCATTCGTGCTCACTGGCTTGCGTAGCTATGAGCAAAGATTAAACAAACTGACTTTGTTTAGCCTTGAAAAAATATGTGTAACCCCCTTGTGTAACACATCTTTTTTCAAGCTAAACAAAAGTCAGTTTGACATGATTAACCGGTACAAATATATAAAAGGACAATTCAAAAAAATATCAAGGGAGGCTATTCTGTGTTAAACCCCCTCATAAACAAGGGCCACTCCCTACGACTGGAGAAAAAAAGATTCAGTCATAAGAAGCAACACGTATTCTTTGCAGTAAGGGCTTGCGTAGTGACAGCCGAATTGTCACCATTCAGCACAGGGATGACTACTGGTTCTCCACCATGTTAGACCCTCACTACCAGTCCAAAATGGGGTCATTTTTTACACCCGCTGAGAGGGAGGACAAACTGAACTACTATAGAGACATCCTATATAGTAAGTTGGCCGCTGCCTATCTGTGCCATTGTCCATCCTCTAGCAGATCTGACTCTGTGCTCACATTCCACTGCCATGGCTGCTGGGGAAGAGGGTACCAGCTCCATCAGCAGCAGCTTGAGTCTAGAGTTGCTGATGAGCAGCTTTCTTCACCCACATAGTGAAGAAACTACTTACCAGCAGCATCAGCTAGATCTGGAGGACACTCTGCAACCCGTCATTGAAGATCCGCTGGACTACTAGGCAGCCAAACTGGATTTGTGGCCGCAACTGACCGAGTTTGCTCTTGAAAATCTGTCCTGCCCGGCCAGTAGTGTGGCATTAGAGTGGGTGTTTAGTGTGGCAGGGGCCATAGTTACCCCAACGAGAACTCACCTGTCCACCCAAAATGTGGAGAGACTGACCTTTGTCAAGATGAATCAGGCATGAATCAGCCAGGATTTTCACCCACCAATGCCTGATGCATTAGATTAGATCATCCATGCTTCCTCACCCAAACCTTGACAAGTGACCGGTTTCTTCTGGCATACTTTCCTCAGCCACTATTCTGATGATGCCACCTGCCTGATACCACATATCTGATACCCAGTGCTCCTTCTTACACCCACCATCGTCAGTGGGTGCTGTTATTGTAACCCACCTCCCCACACTGTCGTTGTGCCACTCTGTGGTCTCCTGATTCTGCCACTGCCACCTCCACACTGTTGTTGTGCCACTCTGCAATCTCCTGATGGTGCCACTGCCACCTCCACACTGTTATCGTGCCACTTTGTAGTCTGCTGCTGCCACTGCCACCTCCACAATGTTGTCATGCCACTCGGGGTACTGTCTCTCCTTGGGGAGAGAGCACCTTAATCGGTGTGAGGAGACTTATAGGCCATTCAAGCTCTTCAGGAATTCTGGGAGAAAAAGGGATGTAAATGAGCTCTTAACAATCTCTGACTTTAATGCAACCAGATGAAAGGCAGATCAGGTAAGTCAATGTTCAGCTTTTTAAATAAGCCTTGAGACATGACTTGGATATTAAATAAGCCAGCACCTCATCTGCAGACAGCTGTTTCGGGGTGATTTCCCCTCATCAGAGCAGAGAGTACTGGCTAAACTGGGTGAGAGGCCTGCCTGGGTTTGGGGGTACTATATCTACTTGGGGAGAGAGCATCTTAATCAGTGTGAGGAGAATCTGTGGTCTCTTAATCCTACTGCTGCTACCACTGCCACCTCCACACTGTCACTGTGCCACTCTGTGTCGTCACCTGATGCTGCTGCTACCTCTACACTGTCATTGTACCACTTTGTAGTCTCCTGATGCTGCTGCTGCCTCCTTCACACTGTCGTCGTTCCACTCTGTAGTCTCCAGCTGCTTCTGCTGTCTCCACACTGTCATTGTGCCACTCCGTAGTCTCCTAATGCTACTGCCGCTACCACCTCCACACTGTTGGGGAGGCTCTACTTATATAAGCGTTTAATAGAACAGGTTCTTTAGAAATCTTTGTGTAATCAGTGAATTGATATAAAAGAAGTGTGCTCTTTCACGCTATAGTAGGATCTTGGGCCTCTGCATGGTTATTTATACCTGGCGCTAACATTGATCTGTAAGGCTGAGTTCACACGAGTTATTTAGTCATTTTTGGCCTCATAACTGCCCAAATATGTTAAGTGTGCATTGATTCTGAGAGCGACACCTGTCATCTGCATACCATACTGACTCACAGTATTGTTTCACTACAACAGAAGACTCCCTATGCGTGTTACTGCAAGGCCCAGTGTTCTACACTACTATACAGGCACTCTGCAGCCAGGATGTAGCCGTTTTTTAACGTGATTTGCCACAAATTAATTTGGATCAAGTCTTTTCAGAAAATTTGACGAACCAACCAAATAGAATTTTTGAAAAATTTGCTCTTCTCTAGTCATTAAGGTCGAAAGTAGACTGGTCACTAAAGGGTTATGCTTAGAAATTAATATAAACTTTTTGAGGTCCCAATGAGATTTGAACTAAGATCACTAGAGTCAGAGTTCTAACCATTACATGATGGTGGATGATCTCTTACTAAAATCTTACTACACTACCAAAAAGTAGCTCCTGAGAGCCTTTCTATAGGGCAGCAGGGGAAGCACCTGTATGACATCTTGTGGAAATACCCACTTGTAATCATTTCCAACATATTTGCCTTAGACATACAGTGCCTTGTGAATGTATTCGGCCCCCTGGAACTCTTCAACCTTTTGCCACATTTCAGGATTCAAACAAAAAGATATAACATTTTAAATTTTTGGTGAAGAATCAACAACAAGTGGGTCACAATTGGGAAGTGGAATGAAATTTATTGGATCATGTAAACTTTTTTTGTAATAATAAAACTGAAAAGTTGGGCGTGCAAAATTATTCGGCCCATTTACTTTCAGTTCAGAAAACTCACTCCAGAAGTTCATTGAGGATCTTTGAATGATCCACTGTTGCCCTAAATGACTGATTAAGAGAAATAGAATCCACCTGTGTGTAATCAAGTCTCTTTATAAATGCACCTGTTCTGTGATAGTCTCAGGGTTCTGCATCATGAAGACCAAGGAACACACCAGGCAGGTCCATGATACTGTTGTGGAGAAGTTTAAAGCCGGATTTGGTTACCAAAAGACTTCCCAAGCTTTAAACATCCCAAGGAGCACTGTGCAAGCGATCATATTGAAATGGAAGGAGTATCAGACCACTGCAAATCTACCAAGACCCGGCCGTCCCTCTAAACTTTCATCTCAAACAAGGAGAAGACTGATCAGAGATTAAGCCAAGAGGCCCATGATCACTCTGGATGAACTGCAGAGATCTACAGCTGAGGTGGGAGAGTCTGTCCATAGGACAACAATCAATCCACCACTTCACAAATCTGTCCTTTATGGAAGAGTAACATAGTAACATAGTTTATAAGGCCGAAAAAAGACATCTGTCCATCCAGTTCGGCCTGTTTTCCTACAAGTTGATCCAGAGGAAGGCAAAAAAACCCTGTGAAGTAGAAGCCAGTTTTCCCCACTTTAGGGAAAAAAATTCCTTCCCGACTCCAATCAGGCAATCAGAATTACTCCCTGGATCAACAACCCCTCTCTAGTAACTATGACCTGTAATATTATTACCCTCCAAAAATACATCCAGGCCCTTCTCAAACTCTTTTAGTGAACTTACCATCACCACCTCCTCAGGCAGAGAGTTCCATAGTCTCACTGCTCTTACCGTAAAGAATCCTCTTCTATGTTTGTGTACAAACCTTCTTTCCTCCAGACGCAGAGGATGTCCCCTCGTCACAGTCACAGTCCTCGGGATAAATAGATCGTGGGAGAGATCTCTGTACTGACCTCTGATATATTTATACATAGTTATTAGATCTCCCCTCAGTCGTCTTTTTTCTAAAGTGAATAAGCCTAATTTTGATAATCTTTCTGGGTACTGTAGTCCACCCATTCCAGTTATTACTTTAGTTGCCCTCCTCTGAACCCTCTCCAGCTCTGCTATGTCTGCCTTGTTCACAGGAGCCCAGAACTGTACACAGTACTCCATGTGTGGTCTGACTAGTGATTTGTAAAGTGGCAGGACTATGTTCTCATCACGGGCATCTATGCCTCTTTTGATGCAGCCCATTATCTTATTGGCCTTGGCAGCAGCTGTCTGACACTGGTTTCTGCAGCTTAGATTTCTGTTCACTAAAATTCCTAGGTCCTTTTCTATGTAAGAATTACCCAATATTTTACCATTTAGTATGTACTGGTGACTTGCATTATTCCTTCCCATATGCATAACTTTACATTTGTCAGTGTTAAACCTCATCTGCCACTTCTCTGCCCAAGCCTCCAGTCTATCCAGATCCCTCTGTAGCAGTGTACTGTCCTCTTCTGTGTTAATTACTTTACACAGTTTAGTGTCATCTGCAAAAACTGATATTTTACTGTGCAAGCCTTCTACAAGATCATTAATAAATATATTGAAGAGAATAGGGCCCAATACTGATCCCTGTGGTACCCCACTAGTTACAGTAACCCAATCTGAGTATGTACCATTAATAACCACCCTCTGTTTTCTATCACTGAGCCAGTTACTTACCCACATACAGACATTTTCTCCCAGGCCAAGCATTCTCATCTTATATACTAACCTTTTATGTGGTACAGTGTCAAATGCTTTGAAGAAGTCCAGATATACGACATCCATTGATTCGCTGCGGTCTAGTCTAGAACTTACCTCCTCATAGAAACTGATTAAATTGGTTTGACATGACCGATCCCTCATGAAGCCATGCTGATATGGAGTCATTTGCTTATTTTCATTGAGGTACTCCAAGATAGCATCTCTTAGAAAACCCTCAAACAGTTTACCCACGACAGATGTTAAACTTACCGGCCTATAGTTCCCGGGCTCTGTTTTTGGACCCTTTTTGAATATTGGCACCACATTTGCTATGCGCCAATCCTGTGGAACACTCCCTGTCAGTATAGAGTCCTTAAATATCAGAAATAAGGGTCTGGCGATGACATTACTTAATTCTCTTAGGATACGGGGGTGTATGCCATCCGGTCCTGGCGATTTGTCTATTTTAATCTTTTTAAGACGCAGCTCTACTTCTTCCTGGGTCAGACAGGGCACTTTTAATGGGGATTTTACTTTTATATTCTGCATTTCATCTGACAGTTTATTTTCCTCAGTGAATACAGTGGAGAAAAAGATATTTAGTAGCTTTGCTTTCTCCTCATCGCTCTCTGCAACTCCCCCTCATTACTCTGTAAGGGGCCGACACCTTCAGGTTTATACTTTTTACCATTTATATAATTAAAGAACATTTTAGGGTTAGTTTTACTTTCTTTGGTGATTAATCTCTCGGTCTCTAGTTTGGCTGTTTTTATTTGTCTTTTACATATTCTATTTTTTTCCTTGTAGTTTTTCAATGCTTCCTCGCTCCCCTCCTGTTTTAGTGATTTAAATGCTTTCTGTTTGTCCAATGCTATTCTATTTATCCACATTGTTTTTTTCTTGTTTCTTATTATTTTATTCCTATATGGTATGTACCTCTCACAATTAGATATTAGGATGCTTTTAAAAATCTCCCATTTTGTGGCTGCATTTTTATTTTTGAGGACTTTGTCCCAGTTAGTTAGGCCTATGGCCTCTCTTAGTTGGCTAAATTTAGCTTTTTTGAAGTTAGGTATTTTTGTTCCTCCCTGAAGAAACGCTCTTTTGAATGACAATTGGAAGGTTACTATATTATGGTCACTATTTCCCAGGAGTCCCCCGACCTGCACATCTGTTGTTCTGTCTGGTCTATTGGTTAATACTAAGTCCAGTATGGCCGTCCCTCTAGTCGGGTCCTGAACCAGTTGGGAAAGGTAATTGTCTTTGGTTATTTCCAAGAACCTGTTTCCTTTATGAGATGTACAGGTTTCAGTTTCCCAGTCTATATCTGGGTAGTTACATAGTTAATACGGTTGAAAAAAGACACATGTCCATCAAGTTCAACCAAGGGTGGGGGTAGGAGTGATGAAGGGGAGGGGGACGGGTAACCTTAAGACATGACTCTACATTTTTTAATATGTGGTGACCTTCTTTTTCTCTAAGAATTTATCTAAGCCTGTTTTGAAGCCCTCAGCTGTCTTTGCTGTGACCAGCTCCTGCGGTAGACTGTTCCACAGATTCACAGTTCATATAGTAAAGAAGGCTTGTCGCCCCTGGAGTCTGAACCTTTGCTTCTCCAGGCGGAGGCAGTGCCCCCTTGTCTTTTGAGGGGATTTTACCTGGAACAGTTTTTCACCATATTTTTTGTATGGGCCATTTACATACTTATACAGGTTGATCATGTCCCCCTTATACGTCTCTTCTCAAGACTAAACAAGTTTAACTCCTTCAATCTTTCTTCATAGCTAAGATGCTCTATGCCCCTTATCAGTTTAGTTGCCCGTCTCTGCACCCTTTCCAGCTCCAGGACATCCTTCCTATAAACCGGAGCCCAGAACTGAACAGCATATTCCAGATGAGGCCGTACTAATGCTTTATACAGTGGTAATATGACATCCCTGTCCCGCCAGTCCATGCCTCTTTTAATACATGACAATATTCTGCTGGCCTTAGAAGCAGCCGATTGACATTGCATGCTATTCTGCAGTCTATGGTCTACAAGGACACCCAGATTCTTCTCTACAAGTCACTCTCCCAGTGTTACTCCCCCTAGGACATAGGAGGCATGCAAGTTGTTAGTACCCAGATGCATAACTTTACATTTATCCACATTGAACCTCATCTGCCAAGAGGATGTCCAAACACTCAGTGTGTCCAAGTCAGCTTGTAACTTCTGCACATCTTCCATAGACTGGACTCTACTACAAAGCTTAGTGTCATCTGCAAAAATTGAAACAGTGCTGTTGATTCCTCCCTCTATATCATTAATAAATTAATTAAATAAAAGTGGACCCAGCACTGAACCTTGGGGTACACCACTTATAACTGGGGACCATTCAGAGTAGGAATCATTCACCACCACTCGCTGAGTACGCTCCTTCAGCCAGTTCTAAATCCAGTTACAGAGTAGATTTTCTAATCCAACCGACCTTAATTTACCCGTCAGACGTCTATGAGGGACCGTGTCAAACGCTTTTGCAAAGTCCAAATACACAATATCCACAGCCGCCCCTCTATCCAGACTTCTACTCACTTCTTCATAAAAACCAATCAGTTTAGTCTGACAGCTTCTGTCCTTAGTAAAACCATGCTGGTTATCACTTATAATACTATTATCCAAAACATATTCCTGTATATAGTCCATTATTAGACCCTCAAAAAGTTTCCCCACAATGGACGTTAAGCTCACCGGTCTGTAATTCCCCGGGGATGACCTCGAGCCCTTCTTGAAGATGGGCACCACATTTGCTTTATGCCAGTCCCTCTGCACTATGCCAGTCACCAGAGAATCTTTGAATATTATATACAAGGGCAAAGAAATTACTGAACTAAGTTCCTTAAGAACTCTTGGGTGTAACCCATCCGGTCCTGGAGCCTTATTCACGTTTACTTTGTTTAACTTAGCTTTGACCATATCTATATTGAACCAGTTAAGTATATTACATGAAGTATCACCAGCACTTACTCTACAGGCAGCAGCTCCCACCTCTTCATGTGTAAATACAGAACTAAAGAACTCATTCAGTAGTTCCGCCTTTTCCTGATCCCCAGTAATCAATTCCCCATCACTATTATTAAGGGGTCCTACATGCTCTGACCTAGGCTTTTTTGCATTTATATATTTGAAGACTTTTTTGGGATTGGTTTTGCTATCCCTGGCCACCAGCCTTTCATTTTGGACTTTTGCTGCTTTTATAGTCCTTTTACAATCTTTATTAACCCTTTTGTAGTTATTAAAGGCTATGGCAGACCCCTCTGATTTGTATATTTTAAATGCCCTTTGTTTTTCATGTATTGCCCTTTTAACATCCGCATTAAGCCACGCAGGGTTTAATTTTAAGCGTTTGTATTTGTTCCCCCTAGGAATAAATTCTGCAGTATAGTTACCCAGTGTAGATTTGAAGGTCTCCCATTTATCATCTGTGTTACTACTTGACAACAGCTGCTCCAAGTCTATGTCCTGGAGTGCGGCCCGTAACCCTGGGAAATTGGCCTTTTTAAAATTAAATGTTTTTGATCTCCCAGCATGTTTATGCTTTTTACACTTTAGGATAAAAGTAACTATATTGTGGTCACTATTACCAAGGTTTTCCCGAACAGTTACCTCCTCAACTATCTCTGCATTGTTAGATATAACCAGATCCAACAGTGCATCACTTCTTGTTGGTTCTTCTACAAACTGGCCCAGAAAATTATCCTGCAATAAGTTAAGAAAATTTCTCTCCTTTGCAGTTGAAGCCAATCCATGACCCCAGTCAATACCAGGGAAGTTAAAATCTCCCATTATCACTACTGTACCCGCCTGGGCAGCCCGCTCTATTTGTCTATGCAGCTGATCCTCTATCTCCTCAGTGAAATCCCCCATAATAACGACCTCATTATGATTTGCCACCTCGTCTATTTCATTTAGAAGTAGATTTTCTATGGGCTCTGGTATACTAGGGGGTTTGTAATAAACTCCTATTAGTATTTTATTATTGTTTTTGGCTCCATTTATTTTTACCCACAGTGACTCCACATCTTCATGTCCCTCACTTATATCTTCCCGCAGTGTGGGCTTTAGACAGGACTTTATATAAAGGCAGACCCCTCCCCCTCTCCGGTTTTGGCGATCCTTTCTAAAAAGACTGCAACCCTGTACGTGAACTGCCCAGTCATAGGTATCATCCAGCCATGTCTCAGTTATTCCCACTATGTCATAGTCCTCCTCACACATCACTAATTCCAGTTCACCAGTTTTATTAGTCAGGCTTCTGGCATTAGTGTACATACACTTAAGAGGTCTATGTATATTTTTTACCCCCCTTTTAAAATTACTATTACCTGTGAAGTGAATATCTGGGGTTTTTGGGTTACTTTGGTTGATGTTTTGCCCAATATTCTCCCTACATTCCTCACTAATCCCAACCCCCACTAACCCCCCACTCTCCCCGACTATGACCCACTCTCTATCTACACTATCTACCCCATTATTAGTATTACCCCCCACCCTCCCCCAGATCCTAGTTTAAAAGCTCCTCCAGCCGTCTAACCATTTTTTCCCCCAGGGCAGTTGTACCCTCCCCATTAAGGTGCAGCCCGTCCCTACTGTAGAGTCTGTAGCCGACAGAGAAGTCGGCAAGAAGAAAGCCATTTCTCAAAGATATCCATAAAAAGTCTCATTTACAGTTTGCCACAAGCAACCTGGGAGACACACCAAACATGTGGAAGAAGGTGCTCTTGTCAGATGAAACCAAAATCGAACTTTTTGGAAACAATGCAAAACAATATGTTTGGCGTAAAAACAACACAGCTCATCACCCTGAACACACCATCCCCACTGTCAAACATGGTGGTGGCAGCATCATGGTTTGGGCCTGCTTTTCATCAGCAGGGACAGGGAAGATGGTTAAAATTGATTTGTAGATGGATGGAGCCAAACACAGGACCATTCTGGATGAAAACCTGTTGTGGTCTGCAAAAGACCTGAGACTATAATGGAGATTTATCTTCCAACAAGACAATGATTCCAAACATAAAGCAAAATCTACAATGTAATGGTTCAAAAATAAACGTATCCGGGTCTTAGAATGGCCAAGTCAAAGTCCAGACCTGAATCCAAACCAGAATATGTGGAAAGAGCTGAAAACTGCTCTTCACAAACGGTCTCCATCCAACCTCAAAGAGCTCCAGCTGTTTTGCAAGGAAGAATGGGCAAGAATTTCAGTCTCTAGATGTGCAAAACTGACAGAGACATACCCCAAGCGACTTGCAGCTGTAATCGCAGCAAAAGGTGGCGCAACAAAGTATTAATGCGAGGGGGCCAAATAATTTTGCATTATTCGCACGCCGCACTTTTCAGTTTATTATTACAAAAAAGTTTAAATGATCCAATTAATTTCGTTCCACTTCACAATTGTGACCACTTGTTGTTGATTCTTCACCAAAAATGTAAAATGTTATATCTTTTTGTTTGAAGCCTGAAATGTGGCAAAAGGTTTGAAAAGTTCCAGGGGCCGAATACTTTCGCAAGGCACTGAATATATATATATATCACCCCCCTTTCCCAAAAATAAAAATACATGAAAACAAAATTCAAAATGTTTTTTTGGTCACTTAGTAACATAGTAACATAGTAACATAGTTTGTAAGGCCGAAAAAAGACATCTGTCCATCCAGTTCAGCCTGTTTTCCTACAAGTGATCCAGGGAAGGCAAAAAAAAACCCTGTGAGGTAGAAGCCAATTTTCCTCACTTTAGGGGGAAAAATTCCTTCCCGACTCCAGTCAGGCAATCAGAATTACTCCCTGGATCAACAACCCCTCTCTAGTAACTATGACCTGTAATATTATTACCCTCCAGAAATACATCCAGGCCCCTCTTGAACTCTCTTAGTGAACTTACCATCACCACCTCCTCAGGCAGAGAGTTCCATAGTCTCACTGCTCTTACCGTAAAGAATCCTCTTCTATGTTTATGTTACAAACCTTCTTTCCTCCAGACGCAGAGGATGTCCCTCGTCACAGTCACAGTCCTCGGGATAAATAGATGATGGGAGAGATCTCTGTACTAACCTCTGTTATATTTATACATAGTTATTACATCTCCCCTCAGTCGTCTTTTTTCTAAAGTGAATAAGCCTAATTTTGATAATCTTTCTGGGTGCTGTAGTCCACCCATTCCAGTTACTTTAGTTCCATTACTCTAGTTGCCCTCCTCTGAACCCTCTCCAGCTCTGCTATGTCTGCCTTGTTCACAGGAGCCCAAACTGTACACAGTACTCCATATGTGGTCTGACTAGTGATTTGTAAAGTGGCAGGACTATGTTCTCATCACGGGCATCTATTCCTTTTTGATGCAACCCATTATCTTATTGGCCTTGGCAGCAGCTGTCTGACACTGGTTTCTGCAGCTTAGTTTGCTGTTCACTAAAATTCCTAGGTCCTTTCCATGTCAGAGTTACCCAATGCTT
>ONZH01020378.1:600000-1071973 GCA_900303285.1 Rhinella marina
AATGAGGTTTTCCTTTGGTTAATGACATGTCCACATTGACCCCTGACCTACTATTGACTAATGTCTGTCCCAGGAATACTAGAACTTCACAAGTCCCAGACAATAGAGGCGTCCCCGCTCACCACATGTCACCTCTCATTCCTGTGCTACACTCTGAAAAGCACTTGTGGGCGAGATCAGTTGGAAGGAACTTCACATGGAAAACGGGGCGATTTAAAGGGATATTGTTTTTCTGTGTTAAAAAATGCTAAATGTGAGGACTTTAGGGACAAAGAATAAGAAGCAAAGCCAAGCATGATGTTATGGTTGGCTACCTTCCAAAAATGTACAATACAGTCTACGGCTTTGTGACCATAACCAACCATTGCACGGATACCGCAGTTTGTGCACACTTCTCATACGTTAGATCCTTGTTGCAGACCCTAACATCCCAGGGGGCGGCCAGACACCATTGGGCATATATTTAATATGTAATATATTTACAGGAGGCCATTCTGGTTAAGGGTAATGGTTATGGTCCACTTCTGGGAGCTAATACTGGAAGCCCTAGGGATGAGCTATTATCAGAGAGGTTATCACCGGAGCCTTGCAGCGCTGGGATCCTGGGTTTGAATCTAACCAAGGACAACATCTGCACGGGGTTTGTATGTCCTCCACGTGTTTGGGTTCCTTCGGGTTCTCCGGTTTTCTCCCACACTCCAAAGACATAGTGATAGGAGGAAGACTGTGAGCCCCAATGGGCGCAGCAAGTGATGATAATGTCTGTAAAGCGCTGCTGAATATGTTGGCGTTATATAAGGCTACTTTCACCATGACGGATCCAGCAAAAATGCTTCCATCATGATAATACAACCGTCTGGATCCGTTATGAACTGTAAGTCAATGGGCGCTGGATCCATTTTCTTTAGCTTCTGAGAAAACGGATCCAGCACCATTGACTTACATTGTATTTTATGCCGGATCATGATGTCTTGCTCCGCATCCCATGCCAGACAGAAAAGGGCTGCTTGCAGCGTTTTACTGTCCGTGATGGGAACGCAACCAAATGCAGTCGCATCCTTTCCGTTTTGTCCCCATTGACAATGAATGGGCACAAAACTGAAACATTTTCCTCCAGTACTGAGATCCTATGACGGATCTCAATAGCAGAAAGGAAAACGCAGATGTGAAAGTAGCCTTAGCGAGTAAACTGATATAAATTACAGGTAAATCATAAAAATCAGTCCAATACTTTAAGGGTATGTTCACATGCAGAAAAAAAATCTGTGGTAGAAATCCAAGGCTGACCCTCAGATGTCCACCGGGGCTTAACACTTTGCATGTCTCAGACTCCGTGTCCGTTACATGATTTTTTGTGGACCATATACGGAACCATTAATTTCATGGGTCCGCAAAAAAAACAGAAGTTACTCCTTGTGCATTCCGTTTCCGTATTTCCGTTCTCATAGAGATAGAACATGTCCTATTATTGTCAGCATTACAGACAAGGATAGGACTGTTCTATTAGGGGCCAGCAGTTCCGTTCTGCAAAATATGGAATGCACACAGATATTATTTGTATTTTTTGCAGATCCGTTTTTTGCAGACTACAAAATAGATACGGTCGTGTGCATGAGGCCTAATGAAAATCGGCCAGTTTTTTGTCCCAATTTGCATCACATTTACTAACCATTTTAAAGACTATTCTAAGCGTTTTCTGCCTCATCTGACAAAGGGGCGTGGCTTCTGTAGAAAAAGAAATGGTTTCACTAGAAAGGGGGCGTGGCCTAAATGAAGCTCCACCGTGGTCCACGGATGTGTGCATGAGGCCTTAAGGTGTGACACTATTAGTAAATCTGCCCCAATGAGGCTGGCTAATCTATGTGCGCTGCCCACCATGGTTTCAGAGAGTCTCCCCTTCTGGAGCCAGATTTGAAATCCACGTGGTATAAAATCAGCAGCTGTAATAAATGGTAACATGGATTTCCATTGAAAACAATAGGACTTGGATCTGCAGCAATTTAGGCAGATTTCAGCATGGTTTAAGCGTCACAATCCGCACAAAAAAAAAAAAAAAAAAAATGAACAAGCCTTTGGTGAAATACCAGAAAAAAATCCAGCAGTCATGGGCACCAAAATTTGCATTGACGCACCAAGACTAATACCGTTATCAAAAGGGATTATCTGAGATTAGAAGGAAAAGTCAGTGCGCCACAGCTGTCCACCGGCTGTTTCCTATTGCAGTTCATGTTAAAGGGGTTTTCCGAGTTATATATATTGATGACTTATCCTCAGGATAGGTCATCAATATCAGATCGGGGGTCCGACACTTGGCACCGCCGCTCGATCAGCTGTTTGAAGAGGAGGCGCGCGGCCGTATCAGCGCTACCTCCTCTTCACTGTTTACATGCTGGCCGTAACGGGGTAGTGGTGAGTAGGTGTAATTACACCTCACCGCCCCATTCATTTCTATGGGAAGAATCGCTTCCATACAAGTCTGATATTGATGACCTATCCTGAGGATAGGTCATAAATATATATAACTCGGAAAACCCCTTTAATGGAATTGGGTTGCAATACCAGACACAACCTTAGGTAAAAGAGAGGCACTGTTTCTGGGGAAAAAACATAAAAAAGAACCACTCTTTTAGTAACTCATATCTGTAAGTCTTTCTTCTTCTAGGCTAGGTTTCTGGCAGGTTGAACCTTGACTAGTACAGTAGTTGCCCATACAGGTGCAAGCAGATATCCCTATGGATATGTGGGTGTTAAATCTAAAGTTTTTTACAGCAGAAAAATCCTTCACAAATCCATTTGTAACTCATGCGGATTTTGCTGCCACACATGACGTCCCGTTTAGAAGTACCCCATAACATACACTCTAAATACATGTATGAGCTGATCACCATGCATGTGTCTTGAGCGTGTGCTTCCCTCCATCAGCTAAGTTGGCACACGTCCGCACTCATATCAGGGCTGTTTCCCCCTTTTAGGCTCCATTCACACGTCTGTGAATGGCGTCCGCATCCGATCTGCAACATTGCGGACCGAGTGCGGACCCATTCACTTTCATTGGGGCCACAAAAGATGTGGAGGGCACACAGTGTGCCGTCCGCATCCGCACTTCCGTTCCGATAAAAATAGAACATGTCTTATTCTTGTCCGGATCCATGGACAAGAAAAGGCATTGCGGACAAGAAAATTGTGGACTGCACATGGCCGATGTCCGTGTTTTGCGGATCCGCAAAACACGGACAACACACATGCGGATGTGTGAATGTAGCCTAAAGGGGATTTCTGGGATTTTAATATTGATGACCTATCCTCAGGATAGGTCATCAATATCAGATCGGTGGGGATCCGACACCCCTGCTGATCAGCTGGTTGAAGAGAAGGCCACGCCCTGCGAGCGCTGCCTTCCCTTGTTAGGCTTCATTCACACGACCGTATTTTGTTTCAGTGTCCATTCCGTTTTTTTTGCGTACCATATGTGGAACCATTCATTTCAATGGGTCCGCAAAAGAAAAACGGAAGGTACTCCGTGTGCATACTCCGTTTCCGTGGCGCATTTCCCTTTGAGCATGTAGCTCCTACCTACAAGTGCCCGCATATACTACCCTCTCCTTCATCTAAGCGGCACCAGTTTGAGAAAGGCCAAAACGTCACTGGTTATATTGGGCCGCATACTAAATAAAATCTTCACTTGCAAATGCTCTGATGTGCTGGAGTTTTTCGTTCCGTTTCCGTATGTCCGTTTCCGCAAAAAAGATAGAACATGTCCTATTCTTGTCCATTTTGCTGACAAGGATAAGCATTGTTACAATGGATCCGCAAAAAAACGGAAATACGGATGCCATACGGAACGCCATCCGTTTTTTTGGGGGACCGCAAAACACATACGGACGTGTGAATGAAGCCTTAGTTTACCAGCTCACTGACGACATTGTAGTGGTGAGCATGTATGTGGTGAACAAGGAGTACCATTCACCTCAATGGGAAGGCTCTGTAGTATGCACTTGTATAGGAACGAGCGTTGAAGTGGTGATCAGGTGTCATTACAAGGTGTTCCATTCACTTCTATAGGACAGCTCCTTCCTATTCAAGTGTATGCTAGGGACGCCTTGTAATTACACCTGCTCATGGCAAGCAGGTAAACAATGAAGGGAAGGCTGCGGAGCGGGGCCTTCTCTTAAAACAGCTGATCAGTGGGGGTTAAGTCATCAATATTAAAATCACGGAAAACCCCTTTAACATGTATGTTCTTTTCAATGGTAATAGTCACTGGCGGCTCCTTCCATTGTATGTGCCGTCTACCCTGGGTAACGTCCCAATTAGATGTGTTAATGGTAATAATAAATGAGGTTACATAATGCCACAAACCACATTTGTCTCAGCTTTCTCTCAATTTTCCATTCAATCGGCCAAAATGTCATTATGGTCTGTGGAAGTGAAACCGGCTGCGAATTCTGAGCCAGAATTTTATTAATATACAATGTTTTTCCGAGACCTGTCTACACTTAAGACGTCCACATGAACCTACCCCAACTCCAGGACATACAGTGATTTGTTGTGCGACCTTCTGCCCCAGGCTGAATGAGGATGATAACACAGGGAAGATTTCACTATGGTTTTATAACATTTAGGACAACATCACCCTAGGACAGAAGAGTCTGGTACTTCCATGCTGCCACATCTTTTCCAAATTTCTTATAGCACAAGCATTGGACCTGGGGCTGGGTTTGTCTACCTCCATGATGTCCATATGCCCTCAAATGGCACAGGGTTGTCTTCATAAATTGTTTTTTTTTTATGTTTTTGCTGGTGTAAGGGTTTGAGAAAATCCTTAGAAACACTAAGTAGCTTGTGAGGATGCCACTTCAGCAGGTTTTTAGTATGCTCAGATAAGACTCTCTTACATTCTGAATACTGAGGGTATGGCAAACATATCGAAGTTTGGATACACTGCCCCTTATGCCGTCTGCCCACAGGAACACATCAGTCCATACTTTAATTTTCCAGTTGAGTTTAGAACATGAAAGCTGAAATCTGATTGGCTGCTATGGGAACAAAAGCTCTTTTTTCTGGTAAAGTTTTAATACCCGAGGCTCAAATCTTTGTAACATAAGGGCCTCTTTACACAGGCCGAGTCAGCAGGTTAGAGGGGCGAGAGCTGCATTTAGATGCCACAATCACGTCCTCCACATGGGTACAGGCAATCACTCATCCCTACAGAGAATTAATGTTTTAGAGCAGCAGATCCCTATATACACAGGACGATCTGCTGCCCAGAAATGAAGATTCTGGTGTGGTGCTGCATCATCAGGTGATCGGTGGCACCTTTACATAGGGCAATTTTCCGATTATCAGAACCACGTAAAGGGGCCTTAAAAAGCATCTGTCAGCGTGATCAACCCTAGTAAACCATACTGCCTGGTAGGATTTATTATGCTGAGGGCAATGACCCCTCTTCTTGTAGTTTTTGAGAAATTCTTACCTATAAATTTATCCAAATGAGGTGCTAGCCCCTTGGACCACTTCTCCACCTCTTGCCGTTCCCTCTCCCTCACTGGTTGATGGGCCAGGCATCCTTACTGTTCAGATGACTGGTCCTGAAACCTCACGCATGCGCCAGCATAAGAACAAAGGGCGTGTGCCCAATTAGGATATTAGAGCGGGGACAGCCGATTGAAATCCACAGCGCATGAGCAGGCTGTATTCTGGTTCACTAGGGTTGATCGTGCAGATGGATGCTCTATGGCAGGGATGGCCAACCTGAGGCTCTCCAGCTGTTGCAAAACTACATCTCCCAGCATGCCCACACTGTCTAGGGCAGGGCATGGTGGGAGATGTAGTTTTACAACAGCTGGAGAGCCACAGGTTGGCCATCCCTGCTCTATGGTGTATTCACTGAGCATAAAATGGAAATACAACCTTCATCAAGATCCAATTTAATATCTATTCATATTAAAGCAAAACGGAAGAACGAGTATTAGAACTTACTTGTAGGAGGGTCTGCTCGTCAGGTAGTCATCAGCAATGCAATGGGAAAAAAAACAAGAGGAATACCTTATGAGTTATCTCTCAATATCAGCACTTTATGAAAATATGCAACATTTGGTTGAGTAAAGGCCCGTTTACACAGATAAATATAGAAGACGGACCGGCGCTTGTTTTATTGCATTTATATGTAACAATATTGTCTTTTTTTTCCCAGACTTAAGGCCCTATTACACCTGAAGATAATCGTGAATTCATATGAACGCTCGTCAGCTATGTTCTGGCAGTGTAATTCTGCTGTCGATTACTCAATGAACGAGCAAACAATGGTTTTCACGATCATTTGTTTTCCCCGTCTTGTGTTTCCATTACAAGTGACAAGCAGATAACTGTTCACATGAGGAGACGGCGACCAACCATGATTTTCAGGTCAGCATAAAAGATGCGATCAATGACAAACGACCACCTTTCGTGGTTCGATCGCTGGACTTGTTTACATTGGGCAATGATTGCGAACGATCGTTTAGGCGTTTACTGCCCCGTGTAAATGGGCCTTAAGTGGAAATTCCAATAAAACATCCCATCCCACTGACATGAAAAAGGAGAACAGGATTATTCTTGGTAACAGTGATGTCAGCAAGGAGGTGAAAAGAGTCACTAAAAATAATTATAAATTTAAAAGGGTTGCCTGAGATTCTGAACCTGATAGCCTATCCTCAGACTGGGGGGGTCCTGACTCCAGCACCCTGTGCCGATTAACTCCTGTGGGTGCTGCAGCCTCTTTCTAGTCCAGTGATGTCACATTGATCGGTCACATGGCTTAGGTTCAGCTCAGTTTCATTCAAGTGAATGGCCTGAGGTGCAATACCAAGCACTGCCGCTATACAATGTAAGGCACTATGCTAGGTACGCTGTAAGGAAGCCCCAGCGCTCACCAGATCACCTCAGCAGTCCATTTAAGGGGGCCTAAAGAGGAGATTTTTATTTTTGGTTGTGGTTGGCTACCAGAGTGAGAACCTTTTGAACAAGTGCACTCTCTTCTAGAGAATAGTCCAGTGAATTACAATCTGATCTCATAGGCATCAAGGGCTGAGGTGATTTACAAAGCTGTCGGGATCTATTGTTCAGACAGATGTCGTTATATATTCACACAATATAATGGCGTTAGAGATACCAGGCCAGAAGATTACATTACGGGGTCCAATGTTATCAGGAATACAGAGACAATGAACAGAAAGATGAGGAGATAAAGGAAGGGGAGCGCAACCAGACTAAATGACAATGATAATCCATATTGTGAAAGTAGGATAAAACTGAATAAAGTCACCCACAGATATAAGATTAATGGTCTCAGGTGTATTTCATCCTCCAGACCCCCAACGAGTGGCAGCTCTCAGGTAGAGAAATGAACCGTCCATGTTGTTTTATTTCTCCCCTGAGAGAAGCGGCGCCACAGATTTCCCCCCCATGTACAATGCAAACATAGGACTGGGTGTATGGTTTTGGCTGCAGCTATCTAGTATCTATGGGCAGTAGGCATCATAGATCCGAAGTTGATTCATTCATACACTTCGTTTTAATGTTGTCTGGAGACCTGTCTCCCTACATCATTAAAATGTATTGGCTCCCTGGAGGCAAAATTCAGCATCTTTAAAAACTTTTCAAATTAGCCATCCAAAGTCGGGTCAGGTAACGGCTGGTACCTCAGTTCCAAACCTGACTTCAGATTGTTATTTTAAAATGTTTTTAAAGACGTAGAAGTGACTACCAAATTCAAGTCTTGCATGACTTTGGCTGACACTACTTTGCGCTCTATAGAGGCAATACATTTTAATGCTATACAGAGACAGCATTAAAATCAAAGTGTTTGACAAAATCTATGATCTGAAAGCAACGCAGCGTTCGTACAGATGCTGTGTTCCCTTCTCTTTTTAAGTGCTTGTTGTCGACATTGTAGAGCAGGTGTAATTGCAGCTCCTCCATATTCACTTTTATATATTATATATATATTATATATATATATATATATATATATATATATATAATATATGAAGTGAATGGGACGGAATATGAGATTGGAGGGGGTCCGACTCTCAGAACCCACCAATCAGCTGTTTGAGGTGAGTTCCGATGAATGCTGCGGCCTCCTCACAGCTCACCAAGCACAGCGCCATACATTAAATAGTGGCTGTGCTTGGTATTGCAGTTCAGCCCATTTACTTGAATGGGGCTGAGCTGCACCTAGCCTGTGATGGCTAACCTCCAGCACTCCAGCTGTGGTAAAACTACGTTTCCCAAGATGTACACTCGCTTGGCTGTGCTCAGAATTCCACAGAAATGAATGGAGCATGCTGCGAGTTGTAGTTTCACCACAGCTGGAGTGCCGGAGGTTAGCCATCACTGAGCTAGGCCATGAGACTGATGACGTGACGTCACTGACCTAGGAAGAGGCCTCAGCACTCATATCTGTTTCTGTAAAAGTTGGGGGGACAACGAATAGCTGTGATTCCAGGTCTCATTACCGTTGCTGGGGATGTTCAGCTTTTGTACACTTATTTAACACAGATAAAACACTAATATCTAATATTTTACATTATTTAAGAGGGCGCAGAACTCCAGTGAATGCTGCAGGCTCTTCCTAGGCCAGGTGACATGCAGCTCAATTAAATGGGTCTGGGCTGCAATACCAGACCCAGTCACTATACCACGTATGGCGCTGTGCTTCGTAAACTGTAAGTAGGCTGCCAGGTGTCAAACCCCCACCAATCATGATATTCTGAGGATATGTCATCGATATTGTACTCATACAAAACCCCTGTAACCCAGCATCTGGTCATCCAGAAAGTCTGGTAATCCAGAATGCACCACCAGCACATTTCCAGAGTAAAGGAATTTTCCTTCTAAGTTCATTACACAGAGCTATAATGACTTATCGAGTGTTATCGATCAGCTCCATCCTAATGAATACCGGCCTCCTCGGGCTGGATCTACTTCATTACTAAATCAGCAGTAGAAGGTTATGATATATTTGATGGCTTCGAGCTCGGAGGACTCACCCTTTGCTGTATTGTGGCATGCTTGTGTTCCATCTCTCTTTTCTCCACCGCCGAGTCAATGACTAATTGGTCCAACTATGGAGAAATAACATGGAGTTCATATATTGTGTGAGTAATATTTCTGTTATGTGCGCAGTACAACACAGAACCATAGAAGAAAGATGGCAGCAAATGACCACATGGGCCATCTACTCAGACATCCACTTACTGTAGGAATTCCCATTCTAAGCATGTACTACTCTTTCAGTAAAAAAATCTTTTGGACATTGTTTCTGATCTTATCCCCCACCCCCTTCCCCAAACCAACAGCACCACATGAAGATGCAGGCCAAAAAAAATCCTAACACATTTAAAGGGAATGTGTCATCAGAAAATGACCTTCTGTTTAAATCACCTTTTATGTTTAACATCAAATTTTTTTGATGATGTTATTTTTAATTTTCTATGTATTCTATATAGTTAAACAAAAACCATAAAGTCTTGCAGTTTTCACACTGGCCACTGAGGCCAATAATAGGCGCCAATTCTGTACAGATCAGTTTACTGTAGTTACCTGCTTATCTGTCATTCTAATCCTGCCTGTAATGATATCACCTCTGTGTACAGATAAGACAGGATCCACCATTCACAAAAGGTTATTGTCAGAGCTTATCTACTCCCTCCTGACCTCTGCAAAAAACTCTTCCATAGAAGTCAATGAGGTCCCCTCCTGACCACTGTGTCTATGGACCATGGGGGCTGCCGTAAAGCAATTTTCTTAATGCTGTTAAGAAATACTGAGGCCAGATGGCTGCCCCCATAGTCATGTTGAGGAAAGAGAGTTAAAAAATCTGTAATCAGAAAATAAAAACAGATTAGAAAAAAGATATGTGTTACTATCTAGTTTTAACTGGCAGCTAAAATTTTTGGTGACAGAGAAAAAAAAAATCTAAACCATAACTTTTATTAAGGGATGAATGATTCCAAAAGAATCTTAAAGCATGCTACAGGTGTATATAACTGAATGTATATGAATGTGCAATACCACTTAAAAAAGTTGATATTGCATACGATGTAGTGGAAGCTGGAAACAAATTCAAAATGGGGTGGAAATGGAAAAGAAGCAAAATTCTGTCACAGTTTTTTTAAACTATATATATTGACACTGAAAAATTTAAAAAGAAAATAAAAAAATGTTGAAAACTTTTTTTAAAGGGTTTGTCCAGATTTTTTTTTAACTTTTTAAATTTCAACCCAACCCGCTGTACCTTTGGGGGAAAAAAAAAATAATGATCTGCTCCCCGCTTCTCCATTCAATTGTCTTGGATGGGGTCACGTGCACCGCTGGAGCCAATGGCTGGCCTAACCTAAAAATTCTGTATAGCTACTGAGATATTCAGTAAAATGTATCTGTATCGTGCCACTTAATTTCTTATTTCTTTGACCTGCTCACTGAGAAGGCCACACATGCTCAGTTTCAGCTTTCAACTGCCTCCTGAGCTGTGATAGGAGGAGCTGAGACACGCCTCCTGAGCTGCAGCAGAAAAGACACTCCCCTTGAGCTGCCAGCTTGATATAAATCTAGAAGAGCAATGGATTGGGAGATCTCTGGATCCATGTGAGGTACAGGGCTGGTTCTAGCTTTGTTAGAAAGAGGTTCTCATGTACTATAGGATGTCTGATTTTCATTTTTTACATTATTCGTGGGATAACCCCTTTAAGATAAAAACATGATTTAAACAGTAGATCTTCTTCTGATGACACATTTTCTCATGGATAGAGACCGGAGACAGACTGGTTTCTAGGGATATGATGCCTGACAACCCAATTAAAAAAACTGTTGTTAAGGAGAGAATCCCTAGAAACCAGTCTGTTTCTGGTTCTCATCTGATTAACTGACAGCTTTTCCAGTACACGTATCTCATCGACTTCTACAACCAGTGAGGCATCCTCCAGCACATAGACCCCCAATATACCAGCTATCCAGTCACTACAATGTCACAGGGAAGAACAAACCTTCTAATGCCCCAATGACTCTTCTGAATCCACTGACTTATAATGGAGTCCGTCAGTTCCCAGCATTTTTGACAGCACTGCAGACTACGTTATCACTGCTGTCAAAAATGCTGGAACCTAGCTCCAGTGTGAACAGAGTAGTATCTAGCATTTATGATAATCACGGACATTCATTTATCATGGGGATAATTATGTCAGGCCAGAATATCAGACTATGTATGGCTTCTCAGGAGACCATTCATGATGCTGCTCCTATACTTCTATGGACACTGTGGTCTGTCATCACATTTACTCTCTTCAGATTTGACATATTCCAGCATGCTGGTAACACGGTAAGGGCCCATTACACGCAAGAACTTAGGACATGACACTGAGATATGATGCCATGGTTTCACGCACCTCTGAAGCTAGCTTCTTCATGTACGGATTCAGCTCATTTAGTAAACTATATCCTTGCTGGAAGAATGTGTATTGGGCATGCATGAATGACAACATCTAGGGAAAAAAAGAAGAAAATATGGGTTATGACTAGAAGAATACATGTATTTAACAAATCCCTTCCTTTCCTATAAAGTATATCTTCATTATACATAGGAACTACACTTTTCACAAAAAAAACATCAAGACAACTGTTTACTGTTTAATCTGTGAGTGCATAATTATAAAATGTAAGTAAAGAATCATCAGAGACTTACATAGAGACCTTAAAATTATTAAGAGGCTGTCCCACAGTTTTTAAACCAGCACCTGGATCTGAATCCTTTTGTAATTGCATGTAATTAAATATTTAGCATAGCCACTGAGTTATTCAATAAAATATATCTGTATAGCGCCACCTGCTGTTTGCTTTTTCTGATTTCTCTGTCCTGCTCACTGAGATGGCCGCACATGCTCAGTTTCATACTTAAACTGCCTCCTGAGCTGTGATAGGGAGAGCTGAGACACGCCTCCTGAGCTGTGATAGGGAGAGCTGAGACATGCCTCCTGAGCTGTGATAGGGAGAGCATGGACACGCCCTCTTACCTGCAGCAGAAAAGACACTCCCCTTGAGCTGTCAGCTTGATATAAATCTAGCAGAGCAATGAACGGGAAGATCTCTGGATCCATGTGAGGTACAGGGCTGGCTCTAGCTTTGTTAGAAAGAGGTTGTCATGTACTAGATGATGGCTGATTTTCATTTTTTACAGGGATTTACATTATTTATGGGGTAACCCCTTTAATGTTTCTTGCGCAACTAGGCTGGTCAGGTGTGTCAGAATCTGAAAGCTAAGTCAACTAGGAGCAGGCCTAGGTTTCAGGAAGAAAACTAGCATGAGTAATGGTAAATGAGTTGATTAGCTTAGGCCCCACTTCCTCTCGACCATGCTCCACCCATTTTTAACAAAAGTATCAAGCATGGTGGTAAAGGGGTAAAAAGTCACCAATTTTTGCGCAAAACGTCCCTTGCCTAAAAATTTGAGACTTTTTGGTGCTACAATTCTAGCACAGTGGGTATGGTAAATCTCCACAAGTTAATGTTCACAATGTGCATAATCTAGCTATAGGACTGGAGCTGCATTATATACACAGAGCTTAGAGCCTCCTGCTGTCATTCACACAGGTGGCAGCGGTCCTCTTCCACCACTATTGTCGTCCTCAAGCCAGTCTCTCTACTTCCCTGCAGCGATTATGCAGTGTGCATTCACTTGACCACTGCAGCCAATCACTGGACTTGGTGGTGATATTAGCACTTATGGCATGCGACCACAGAGGCTACTGACTGGCTGCAAAACGTCATATGGATGTAGGACATCACTGCAGGACAAGTAAACATTGGAGTGGTGGCACTAGAAAGGTGGAGGATTGAACAGGAGAGTACTGTTTTTTTTTCTTTTTTAATTATTATTTTAGCAACTGCTGTTTGCCTTTTTTTTTTAAATCCTGGAAAACCCCTTAAAAATTTCAGTGTGCATTCAGCCATCACTGGGGGGGGGGGGGGAATGGGGTGCTCACTGTCTATCGGTCTACACAGCTAGCACAATGTGAACTGTAAAAATCTGTTTTCAGTGAAGTCCCTCTAGTGGGAACTGCAGGTAACTTCAAAGTCAAGGGTATGGACACTTTTGGGGCAATTTTTTATGGTTGCATTTTATTCATTTTTGGTTAGAAATCATTTTTTCAGATGGTCTTTATTAAAATTTTTGTTGTTACATGTTGTTAAAAATGAGTCTATTTGCAGGGGTCCCTCCTGAGTTCTGTCAGCTGATGACTCATGTATAGCTCTTATCTCTGATCTCCTGACCTCATAAACAATCATTTAAGCCATATCCTTATCAGTTTGATAGGAGTGTTTATGAGGTCAGGAGAGCAGAGCTACACATGAGCCGTCAGCTGACAGAACTCAGGAGGGACAGTCTGCAAATAGCCTGATTTTTAACCGCATGTAACACAAAAACTTCAAAAATTTTTAATAAAGACCAATTAAAAAATTATTTTTAGCCGAAAATGAGCAAAATGCAATCATAAAAAATTGCCCTGAAACTGTCCATAGCCTTTAATCACATAAATAATAATTCCGCGCTAGAAGGCGCAACTGAGCAATCAGGGTGCAGGAAAACGTAACACTTATATTATTGAGTGCCACGCTCTCCTCGTAGAAACTTTCTGCCATGTAATAAATCTGAACAGGTCACATGACACAGATCCCTGCACCATGACTCTTTTACACATATCTGGAGCAAGGCATATTTCTTCTAGTCTTTCTAATTGGCTCTTTAGGGGCCGCTTTCTGGCACAACTGTGCTATAACTAGTTTGGCTTTTACTATGGCATTGCACCGATGCTCTAATCATTCGTGGGGACAGGTTTCCTTTAATAAATCCCACTAAAGTGATGAAAAGGCCCATTTACGCTGCCAATACACTGAATAACCACATATGCTCCAATTACAGGTTTATAGCTAAACTGGATATTGATCCAGGTGATTGTTCTGTCCAATGGCAGGCTGGTCTGGAGCTTCGTTTGCATAGCTTATGGAAATCCTTAGCAATTCATTACTTCCTGGCTTTACACAGTGTGACAGTATTAATTATTTTACAAAATCAATAGCAGATGAATAAATCAGGAGCGGTTTCCAATTAAAACCAGAAGCTTGAATCATAGTTGACAACAATGAACACAGTATAGTAAGCTACAATTAACACAGCAGGTACAAAAAAGAAACTGCCGGCGGGAATCGAAGAGGGCCTGCTGCAGACAGGGAACCATCTTCCAACAGAAAGACCATTTCTAGAGGTAGAGAAGAAAAAGCATTTCCTATATGGACATGTCTGTCAGGAACATTTTTGAGACATGCATCGGATGTGAGCACACAAAGCTGGAGAATTCTGAAGCAAACCTTCTAGTGGTCAGCCTCGGACTGGCCCACAGGGGTACAGGGGAATCCCCTGGTGGGCTCCTGAGCAAGGTGGGCCTCTAGTCTACCACACCCTGCACAAGTGGAACATAACACAGTAGACTTACTGCACTACATGCATATATTTAGTGTACAGCACCCCAACCAGCCTATGTTCATATAAAAAAACTTCTTAATTATTATATTTGAATGTATCCGTACGGTGGGCCCTCAAAATAAATTTTACTGGTGGGCCCTAGGTACCCCAGTACGACACTGCTAGTGGTTGTACAGAATTATAAAAAGGGTCTGTTTTTTTCCTCAAAGACAGTGTCCATGGGCTCCACCTATTCAAGACTAAGCATAGTCCGTAGACCAGAGTGGCGCTGTTTTTGGAAAATATTCCTGTAGAGCCCCACCAGAATAAAGCGCCACATAATGCCGCAATGTGCTGAAGAGTATTGGAAATGCCCCACTTTCACAGGATACAGGCATCCTAAAAAGGTACGGTATATATTCTGCTGGTGCCACTGGGTGAGCATCTGTGGAGTATGTGATATTCCTAAGGTTGCACTCCCCTCTTACCTGTATCATTTATTAGAGATTTGAGTACTAGAAGTCCCGTATATATCCAGAAAAAGCTCAAAATGTAGTTCCATAGATTAAAGAGAATCTGTCACCATGATCTTGGACTATTACCAGAGTGGCGCTGTTTTTGGAAAATATTTCTGTACAACCCACTAGAATAAAGTGCCACATAATACTGCAATGTACTGAAGACATGAGAAGTACTGCAGATAATGAGTCCATAGTCCTGCGCCCTGTTCCCCCGGTGACTGTTCAAAGCGCTGATGAAATACACAGTTGGGACTCCTGTGCTAACATAATGGAGAGGACTCCTGTGCACATGCACAGCAGTCCTGACAGTGTATTTCAGCGCAGCTTTAAGCTGGGGAATGGAGGGAAGTAGCAGCTATCCGGACTCCTTATCTGTAGTACTACTCATGCATTACTGCACATAATAGTCCAAGATCGTGATTCTCTTTAAAAAGACTCCAAAACTAGAGTTTCATTCTAAACACATAGTTTACATGTGAGCAAATCAATGTAGACTGAATGAATGAAGGAGAAAGGAACTTTAGACAAGGACATGTACAACATACAGTCCCCTAGTCTGACTTTGAGAGGTTCCATACCGTGACTGGCATCCAGCTAAAAAGAACATTTGAGAAGAGTACTGTAAGATCAGTCAGCTGTGATCCTTACTACTGAGAGAAATATCAGTAAAGCTGATTGGCTGAGAACAGCTGAGAAGGCTGTCCTTGCAATGTTCCTCCCACAGTCCTTTTCAGCTGAATGCCTAGCACGGTATACAGACCCTACATTGGTTCATATAGCTGTATAATGGTATAGGGGGTGTGAAATGGTGAGAATTTTTTAAAGAATACTTACGGCATCCAGAATTTCAAACTTCTTTTTGGCTTGTAAGACATTTATCTAAAAAAATAAAAAATTATTATTATTTTTCTTTTAGCTATATTTGCTGTACCATAGCTGATAATACCCCTGATCCCCTCACAGAAAACAGGAACGTCTGTCCTGGCCAAGCATGCATGCTTATTTCAGTAGGGATAAGGGGAACAATGGCTATCAAACACCTCTGGTGAGGCTTATCTCCTGAGGATCGGGCATGTTGGATTCTATAGGCTTGTGGTCAGAGGGCCCATTTTCTACATTCATTATATGAATAATAACAGGAATCTCACTTGTAGTACGTAGTCCAGGGCCAGGTGCCGGAAGCATTTCCTTGTAATTGTCAGGGTACCCGTAGCTTCTTCTACCTCATGTGGTTTATGGCGGGGGGCCTGAGCATTTTTCACTAGTGCAATATCCAAGTCTTCTCTCACTTTGTCAAACTGCTTCTTCGATTCCTTGAACTTCCTCACATCTCTGAAATGAACACAGATAAAGATAATAAATATAGAGAGAGTCACAAATCGAAGTGAAAATTGACCAAATGTGCCCATAGATATCAGAGGCTTTGAGTTTTCCCATCTTTTCTCTACACTATGACAGATTACTCTCGTGACCAAGGTCCAGAAGGACCAACATGTTGGTAGGATCTCATAATTCTCAACACTCTGCATCAATAACATTTGTTTATAGCATTATAGAAGGTGCGGTGGTCTCTACACAGCAGGAATCCCTAGCACGTGGCCCCTGCACATATGTTCCAGAATGATGACCATAGCAGATTAATAATCCTTTTCCGGCATAAGAACAGAAAAGTGGATTTGCCTGATCTGGACACCGCCGATGCCCTATGGATCCCATTGACTAAATAGGACCCGTCAGGTTCCTGGCATACATACCAGCATTTTGTCATTTTGTCCCCCAGAATCTGTGACTGATGCTCCTGCCAAAACCTCCAGGGCAGATGTGAGCATAGTCTAACCTAGTGTAAAGCTCCAAAACGCCACCTAGTGGTGGTGCTTGCACTAAGTATATTGTTATTCTACAGAAAAGCCTCTCCAAATGACCACCAACTATTATACATACTGCCCATTTTCTTTAAGAAGACTACCCGCTTGAAGACCGACTTTCAATCCAATTTTAGGTGGTCATCCCTTAGACCAAAGAGGTGTAAGGGCTGTATTACATACAGCAATGTAGCACATGATTGACAGGAAGGAAGCGTTCAGCAATCACCCGCTCGCTAGCCGAGGAAACCACTGCTATTACATGCAGAGATCTCTTCCACAGCATGTCCCCATACTGAGTCATTGTTTGCCGGCAGCAGATCATGACTACACAGGACAATTTGCTGCCGACAAACAAAAATTTTTAAGTATGCTTGCCCGATGCACGATGGCCTAAACTGTACCATGTCTCTGCAGGGAAGTTACAGCTCTCTATTAAAGGGGTTGACTAGGAGTTTAAAGGGGTTATCCTATCATTATTACTGACAAGATCATAAATATTCCGACCTCTGGTACTCCTGCGATCCTCTCTAAATGGAGGGGTAGTGCGCCAGTCAGTCCACCAAATTATTACTCTATTGGCTGACAGACTTTGTTTATGTCAGCCCCATAGAAGTGAATCGAACAGGAATCACTCATTTTCAGGATCACTGGGACAGCAATTATTGATCCATTTTATAACCTATCTTGTGGATACGTAATAAATTATTTCTTAAAGGGTTTCTCACATGAAAATTAAAGGGTTATCCCGCAAATAATGTAAAAAATGAAAATCAGACATAATATAGGACATGTCAATCTCTTTCTAACAAAGCTAGAACCAGCCCTGTTCTGTGCCGCACATTAATCCAGAGCTTCCAATTCATTACTCCAATTGCGCTGCTAGATTTTCTTCAGACTGGCAGCTCAGGGGGTGTGTCCTTTCTGCAGCAGCTCTCTTCCTGTAACAGTTCATGGGGTCTGCCCTTTCTGCTGCAGCTCTCTTCCTGTCACTGCTCAGGGGGCATGCTCCTTTCTGCTGCAGCTCTCTCATTATCACTGCTGGGGGGGGGGGTTCTTTCTTGGGGGACATCAGTGTACTGTCATAGTGTACTGTCATACACTGTAGGAAAATCTATACCGCTGTTGAAGTACGGTGCAAAATAACACTTCCATACGGTTCGCTAAATAACCATGCTGCTACTACCATACCCTGCAAATATAATATACTATAAAGTACCTAAGTAGTAATCCATAAAGACCACCAAACTGGGCTCATGTAATACCAGCATATAGTGACCAAATAATCCCTCCAAAGATGTGTGGTGCTCATCTGCCCCAGCTGCCAGGCCATCTATGTGACCCCTCCGGTTGGTAAACTTATGAGCTCAACCCTGGAACTTCCAGTTGCACTGGGGGAAAGCGGGGGCAAGTTCTATATGATTCCCTTCTTAAAATACCTTTTGACACCGTCTAGCAGTAGATATGGCTGATGACTTGAAAAATGGAAGTGATCATGTGCATCCTCCTTAGTGAGGTGGCCAGAGAAATATGGAAAATAACAAACAGCAGGTGGTGCTATACACTTAGATTTTATTAAATAACTCAGATGTAGAGATGAGCGAGCATGCTCGGCCAAGCGTACTCGGGAGCAATTTTCGAGTAGTAGCGTACGCATCTTCTAATCTGTACGCTAATGCGTACGCATCTTGTAATTTGTATGCATTAGCATCATGCTCGCTCATCTCTACTCAGATGCTATACTCATTTTTTAATTACATGCAATTAAAAAAGTATTCAGATCCAGGTGCTGGTTTGAAAAATGTAGAATATGTTTTGTGGGACAACCCCTCTAAATTAACAGCAGGAAATAAAGATAAAAAAAACAGCCATTACCTGGAAAATCCCTGGCCCATCAGTGCCAAAACTCTGGCGGTCACTGACTCATTGTTATATTTAGTGGTGAATTGCCGTCCAGTCACACGACTGCTGCAGCTACGCGGTCTTACGGGATATATGTTAACATCGCCACTAGGCACAGTGATTTGCTGCAGCGGTCATGTGGCATATATACACACACACACAGTATATATGAATTCAGCCACAAAATACGGAAATGTCCGGATTTTGCTGCTGCGGATTTACAGCAGATGCACTGTGGATGTGCTGACACAGTAAAATGTCAGAATGCTACCAAGATGCATCTGGGCTGAAATTTCTGAGGTAAACGATGCTGCCGATCCCCATCCTGTGCTTCACTGATCACAGAGCTGAACCGATATATCTGGAAGAATGGCAAACTGTGTACTGACCCCAAAAATGCTCTGCCGACCTTGACAAGCAGAATGGCAGAGGTGGTCTTATTTCTCCCCTCAGTCTGCCCTTATGGGACCATATATTTTACTACATATAGGCTGACATCTTGTATACACTGCACTGTTCGAATGTAAACCATCGACACGTCTGACTGGAGAGGCACGCAGGAAGGAAGGAAGAAAAGTAAGCGTGGAAGATGTCAAGAGAGTTTAAGTCCCCCTCCCCCATAAACACAGAGCTTCTGCTTCTGACAGATTCTCACTTAATTACCCGTTACTATGGAAACTGTCTCCCTCCGCCTGCCAGCGATGGAGCTGCTCTGTGGCCTACATACATCCATGGCGTTGGAGAACCTGCGCAGCTGCTGCATAGGATGCCTCTACACTGACGGCAGGAGCCTCACAGCTAGGAAATGACTTCTCCCACATGGAAGTTTTCTCTCACAAATTATTCAGATTATTAAAGTAACGTATATTGCCTCAAAGACCGAGAAAATGCAGCTCGCTTGACATTGCAGATGTCCTAAAGCTGTGCTTATGCCCTCTGTTATCTGACTTATCTGCAATAGGAGGCCTCAAACTGTATCCCTTAAAGGGGTGGTCCTATCTCGGACATTTATGGCATATCACTAGGACTTGCCATCAATATCAGGTAGTTGTGGGTCCCACCTCTGAGACCCGCTCCTATCTCCAGAACGGTGCCCCCGAAGTGAAGAAGAACGCAACACACAAGCGCGACCATTCTACGCTCACCCTTATGGGAGTTCTGAAAATAGCAGAGATCTTTTCGGAACTCTCATAGCAGTGAATAGACAGCATGGCGCACTTGTGTGGTGCGCCCTTCGTCGTTTCGGGGGCACCGTTTCTGAAGACTGGAGCGGGCCCCAAGGACAAACCCTAGTAGTTGACCCCATAATAGGGTCTCTGTGGCTGTTTTTATGGACGAGTGTGTAGTTTGTGTTTATAATGTGAAACTATGACTGCGCTATATACTGTGTGTATGTATGAATGTACTGTGTGTAGTATGTATATGTGTGTTTATTGTGTGTCCTCTGTGCATATTATTGTGTGTACATATGTGCATGTGTGTAAGATTTGCAACTGTGTGTTGTGATCCAGATGTTTTTAGCACTTTAAGACCTCTTGCACATGACCAATATGGTTATTTTTTCAGTTTTCAACCCGATCTGTATCCGCGTTTTGCTTCAGAGTGTATTCGGTTTTTCACTGATCGGATAGACTTTAATGGGTGGATCGGATCAGTGAAAACGGACACGAATAGGACATGTTCTAAAAATATCGGAACGGATACACGGATCGGTTAAAATAATTGAAGTGAACACCATTGAAATGCATTGGTTTTATTGGTATCCAAAGGATATCAGTTATAAAAACAGATGCCACTCGTAAAAAAAAAAGTCGTGTACAAGGGGCCAAAGGGTCCTGGGTTCAAATCTGACCAAGAGCAACATCTGTATGGAGTTTGTCGGTTCTCAATGCACTTGTGCCCATTTTCTTCCACCTGCCAAAAACCAAATGCAACCTCCCAGGCTAGATGTTTTCTACGACATTGGTCCCAGGGTGTTTGTAAGTTTTTTATATTAGATTATGATCCCCCCCTGAGGAGAAGGACTAAGTTACGTAAAGTACATGACAATACAATCTGCAAAGAAAAATCATTCAATCTAAAGGCCTCTTTATACGAGCCGACGATCGGGCGGATATCAGGAAGGAGCTCACCCGATAATTGCCCTGTGTAAAGGTGCCGCCAATCATCCGATGAGCGAGCAAGCAAGAACGAAAACATGGTTATTGTGAACAGCATAATGATGGTTTTTGGTCAGTAGATTAAACAGGAATCTACTGCCCAGAAATAATGGATCTGTAGGGGGACAAGTAATCACTATGCAGGGGAGATGACTGCAGGATGTAAATTCAGCTGTCACCTCTGCTCACGATCAGGCAATTACAGTGCTTTGCGAAAGTATTCGGCCCCCCTGGAACTTTTCAACCTTTTGCCACATTTCAGGCTTCAAACAAAAAGATATAACATTTTACATTTTTGGTGAAGAATCAACAACAAGTGGGTCACAATTGTGAAGTGGAACGAAATTTATTGGATCATTTAAACTTTTTTTGTAATAATAAAACTGAAAAGTGGGGCGTGCAAAATTATTCGGCCTCCTTGCATTAATACTTTGTCGCTTGGAGTATGTCTCTATCAGTTTTGCACATCTAGAGACTGAAATTCTTGCCCATTCTTCCTTGTAAAACAGCTCGAGCTCTTTGAGGTTGGATGGAGAGCGTTTGTGAACTGCAGTTTTCAGCTCTTTCCACATATTCTCAATTGGATTCAGGTCTGGACTTTGACTTGGCCATTCTAAGACCTGGATACGTTTATTTGTGAACCATTCCATTGTAGATTTTGCTTTATGTTTAGGATCATTGTCTTGTTGGAAGATAAATCTCCGTCCTAGTCTCAGGTCTTTTGCAGACTCCAACAGGTTTTCATCCAGAATGGTCCTGTATTTGGCTCCATCCATCTTCCCATCAATTTTAACCATCTTCCCTGTCCCTGCTGATGAAAAGCAGGCCCAAACCATGATGCTGCCACAACCATGTTTGACAGTGGGGATGGTGTGTTCAGGGTGATGAGCTGTGTTGCTTTTATGCCAAACATATCATTTTGCATTGTTTCCAAAAAGTTGGATTTTGGTTTCATCTGACCAGAGCACCTTCTTCCACATGTTTGGTGTGTCTCCCCGGTGGCTTGTGGCAAAGTGTGAACGGACTTTTTATGGATATCTTTGAGAAATGGCTTTCTTCTTGCCACTTTCCATAAAGGCCAGATTTGTGAAGTGTTGGACTGATTGTTGTCCTATGGACAGACTCTCCCACCTCAGCTGTAGATCTCTGCAGTTCATCCAGAGTGATCATTGGCCTCTTGGCTGCATCTCTGATCAGTCTTCTCCTTGTTTGAGATGAAAGTTTAGAGGGACGGCCGGGTCTTGGTAGATTTGCAGTGGTCTGATACTCCTTCCATTTCAATATGATCGCTTGCACAGTGCTCCTTGGGATGTTTAAAGCTTGGGAAATCTTTTGGTATCCAAATCCAGCATTTAAACTTCTCCACAACAGTATCACGGACCTGCCTGGTGTGTTCCTTGGTCTTCATGATGCAGAACCCTGAGACTATCACAGAGCAGGTGCATTTATACGGAGACTTGATTACACACAGGTGGATTCTATTTATCTTCATCAGTCATTTAGGACAACATTGGATCATTCAGAGATCAGAGATCAACTTCTGGAGTGAGTTTTCTGAACTGAAAGTAAATGGGCCGAATAATTTTGCACGCCCAACTTTTCAGTTTTATTATTACAAAAAAAGTTTAAATGATCCAATAAATTCCGTTCCACTTCACAATTGTGACCCACTTGTTGTTGATTCTTCACCAAAAATTTAAAATGTTATATCTTTTTGTTTGAAGCCTGAAATGTGGCAAAAGGTTGAAAAGTTCCAGGGGGCCAAATACTTTCGCAAGGCACTGTATAGGGAACAAACTGTCCATTCCCAATAATTGGCTGCACAGTCGGCTTACGTAAAGGAGGCAGAACAAAAGCTAGCAGACTGCATACAATATATGACTCATGACCTTGCAACTTATCAGCTTGGTGGCCCGTTATGGATTCCTCTACCACGGACCATTGTCTTAGATAACCCAAACCCTGTACGCTGAACTTGAAACACAAGTCTACTCATCCCTACCTGTGGATAATAACACAGTTGACCTGGTCGAATATGCATGGAATTCATATGTTCTCCCCGTGTTTCTCCTCCAGACAAACCAGTTTCCTCACACACATCATAATATACTGACAAGTTAATTCCCATATTTAGATGACAGGTGCCAGTGAATAATGACAATCTTTGTACAGTGTTGCGGAGTAGATAAGTGCTATAGAAATTAATAAAATAATTTATTTTCAACTAAAAACATGACTTTATTGTCAAGTTGTATCCAGACCAGAAACCCTGTGTAAGATCACATTCAGCATGTGGACCCATACAAGTCAATAGTGCAATTCACACATCCGTCGAGTGGCCCTTAGGATCCAATCCAAGGAAAACTAGAGCTCTGCTGGTAAGATTTTAGCAATACACATCGCTGTACCTACTGTATATCAAGAAGAAGAAAATGCACTCACTCTTTAACAAAGGTGTGAAGCTGCTGTCGTACGGAGCGCTGTGCCTGATCGAAAAGGATCTGCAAGAAAGCAATACCGAGTTATTGTCATGTACTAAACTAGATACAGTGCTTAGTTTTAACCAGATGACCACATACAGGAAGACAGAGGTCACGATGTACATATATATATATAGAAAAACAGTTGAAAGTGCACAACTAACAAAGAGGAAAAATACTTGCAAGTGCACAAGAGACAGCATATGAGAACAGCACATACATAATGTAACTAATGAGTGTGAATAAGACCACTAAAAAACATTGGTAACCTTCTAGTTCATATTATAAATTACTATCATTCTCAGCACAACCCCTTTTATATAGAAGGCAATGTGGTAGCTGATCGGCGTGAGTCCGACTCTTGACACCCCCTGCAGACAACATCCTTCCAGATGAATTTACTATTAGATCAGTTTTGCAAAACGTCTCTTAACCCTGACTCAGAGAGGGGAGGGGTCTTGGACCCTCTATATGACATTTAAATGGGCTAATAGTTGCCTAAAATAAGTGGCATATTTAAGAGACTATGCACTGGTCCTCCAATCAGTGGCTGTGTCCAAGGGCACTGGACTTCTCAGGTTGGCTCAAGCTTCCCATAGTCTCTACTACATTTGCCCTACATACCTTGGGGGGTGGTAATGACTTACCTACTGGATATACAAATGTCTCACTATGGATATATCCATGTGCAGAATCCTTGTAGACAAACTGAATTCTGTGGTGTAGCTGGCTCTTTCCTTATTGTATGGTATACTGGAATGGTGGTGGAATGGAAGCCCAAGATGGTCACCAACTGAAGTTTTGCTCCTGGACATCCTAATGTCCATGTAGTAATATACATTAATGTGATGGAATTCCATTATAGCTGCCTAATAAATTTTATTGATAGTCGACTCTATCAATTTCTGTTTTGTTCTATACAGACATTTTAGTTATATTTGTTCCTTGGAAAGTCAGCTCACAACCAATATGGCCACCATAAATGCTCTTAAAGGGGTTCTGAAAATGAATGGGTCCACACCTGTTCCGCTAAATTTTGCGGAACGGGTGCGGACTTATTCATACGGTCATGTGGATGAGCTCTTAACAGAAGTGTGTGAAGGACAATGCAATTCTAAACGTGTCCAGAAGAGGGCAGCAAACATTCACACTTTTTAAACAGAAGGCACTGTCGCCCACGCGTGCACGGCACTTTTGTAGTGACATGTGGTATGTAAACAATGGCAAATTAGTCACAAGTGACAGTGTAATTAAGCTCAACACGTGCGTGTTTACTATAGAAAAATCCTGGAGATGTTCATTCACCTTGTTCATGTTGTATATGGGATTAGAAATATAAAAATCAATACATACTGACAACTTTCAACAACACGAAGAATTGTTTATTGTAATTGTATGTTTAGAAAGCTCCACTGATTTTTACCGATACCTTATTAGGCTACACCCAATTCTACCAGCCCCGCTGATCTGCCTGAAGAAGAGCGCTTTAACCGCCTGAAAAATTGTTTGTCTTGCATCAATTTGAATAAATGACCAGTAATTGTATTTCACTTCCATTGATTTGGTTTCAGATTCTGAATATATGCATATGGACCCATGGTAGAGGGTACCCAATAGAGGAGGACCTAAAAGTCACAAGAAGAGGCATCCATCCAGTGGGAAACTGTATGAGGAAGTATCACAGATACTGCCTGCCAAGACCTTCCTCCTCAATGACATCACGAGTGTCCCAGGGAACAGGCTGATGTAATCACACAGGCTTAGAATATGAGTAAGGAGACCGGGTGATGGAAGCACAATTCTGATGAAAATCAATATTAGCCTCAGCCCCAGGGGAGGCTGCAGCATTACAGTTTATAGCACTGCAGGAGCCTGGAACGGACAGCTGGGTTCCCACTGTAAAGTCCATGATCAGAGAAAATTCCAATACAGGCCATTTCAGCCCCTAGATGCCACAGTCAATAGTGACCACAGCATCTAGGCAGTAAGAGGGAGGGGGCTCCTAGGAGTGCTCTTTCCCATTAACTGTGCTGTATAACAGTGCCCCCAATCACTTGATGAACGAGTATTTACATGGTTCATGTGGTCACTTAAATCATCGTTTCTGGGCAGCAGATCGTCCTGTGTAATCAGTATGGGGATAAGTAATCGCAGTAACAATTGCTCCTCCCCATACAGCGGAGATGTAGTCAATTATCCAGAAGAAATGGTTCATTCCAAATAACTGCACAGTCGGCCCAAAGCTATGTTCTTATCAAACTGATAAGAATATAGCAGAGCATCTGTCAGCATGATTAGCCCAATTATGTCAGGCATAGTGCCTGATAGGGTTGATCATGATGATTAAAACAATACCATTCTAATGGACAGCACAGGGGCTGAAAACTGACACATTACAGTCAATGGGCCATCTCACGTGTCCATTTTTATGCACGGACCATTAGTCTGCACAGAGAAAAATGCAGCTCACACTACTTTGGTCCAATTCTCAGACCAGACATGACATATGGACGCCACATGGATGAAATACAATCGAGTCAGAGGCAGTACTGATTCCACTGATGTAAAATTGTCAGTTTTTTGTGGACGAGTTAAAATGCTTGCCTGAATAAGTCCTTATGCAACGGTGCAGAAAATCTACAGTGGTTCTTGCCAAAATCCGCCATTGCGAAAATGCCTGAAATGGTCTGTATGATTCACAGCGGGCCTTCCCCTGATTTCAAGCTATGCATTTAGGCCACGTGTGGCCATGCCTTATGGCCTGACTGTATAATGGCAGCTACTTGTCGGCTCAGATACTAGGACAGGCTGTCCCATGATTAATGGCTCATAACCGCTAATAACAGCTTGCCATAAGGATTAGTCAAGTTTGTGTCTGCCAAGTTCGGTCACAGAGAGAAGATCAAGCGTGACATTCGTTTACCCATGGGGGGGGGGGGGGGCAGTCATTTTGTGGGGTGAATCAATAATCACGAAAAATGAGTCCATCAATGACTTGTCTGATGTTACTGGGTTTTCTCAGAGACGCTGATCGATGAGCCACTAAGAGGACAGGCTATACAGTCCGGGAGGCTTATCAGACCCTCATACCATTAGCAGAGATTTAAAAGGGTTGTCCCGTGAATAATATTCTACAGTTTTCAAACCTGCAGACAGATCTGAATACTTTTGTAATTGCATGTCATTAAAAATGTAGCATAGCCTCTGAGCTATTCAATAAAATGTATCTGTATAGCGCCACCTGCTGTTTGTTTTTTTCTTCTTTCTTTGTCCTACTCACTGAGGAGGTCGCACATGCTCAGTTTCATCTTTCAACTGCCTCCTGAGCTGTGATAGGGAGAGCATGGACACACCTCCTGAGCTGTGATAGGGAGAGCATGGACACGCCCCCTTAGCTGCAGCTGAAAAGACACTCCCCTTGAGCTCTCAGCTTGATATAAATCTAGCAGAGCAATGAATGGGAAGATCTCTAGCTTTGATAGAAAGAGATCGTCATGTACTATACGATGTCTGATTTTTATTTTTTACATTATTCATGGGATAACCCCTTTAATGATGCTAAATGGACATACTTCATATACAAGTACACCAATGCTTCCTCTGCTTTCAGGGCCGTATCAGCACTAGATACCATTAGTCACCTACATTAGCAGACAATAATAGAACAAAGCAGAATTAATTTGCACCCATAAATTAACAGGTAAGAGCTTCCTATAATTACTATAATGCTTATAGGGTTCAGAGCCAAATACTAGTAGTCACTGGAACAGAGATGACAACCATTGCTAGGCAACCTACTTTAAGTGTAGATGTCCTTTAAAGGGGTTGGGCCATGATTGATGTAAAAAATGAAAATCAGACATCACAATAACTTTCTACAAAGCTAGAACGAGCTCTGTACCTCACATGGATCCAGAGATCTCCCTGTTCACTGCTCTGCCAGATTCTGTTCAGGCTGGAAACTCAGGAGGCGTTTCCTTTCTCATAGCCCAGATGTTGTGTCCTTTCTACTGCAGCCCTCTTTCTATCACAGCTCAGGGGGTGTTTCCTTCCTGCTGCAGCTCTTTCCCCTATCACAGCTCAGGGATGTGCCCTTTCTGCTGCAGCTCTCTCACTGTAACTGTCACAGCTTCTAACAGTAGATATGGCTGGCGGCAGCTGAAGGATAATATTAAGCATGTGTGACCACCTCAGTAGGTGGATGTGTACATTGCTATACAGATTAAACACCAGAGGGCACCATTATAATGAGTATAACTGGAAAATTTTTGTAACATAAACTAAATTACAAACGTAGCTACTTTTTCATGCTAAATTATATTAAAATAACATATAATGGTGGCACAACCCCTTTAAGGCACATGGTGACTATTAAGATTCAGAGATTATAGGACCGGGGTTGTTTTAGTGGATAAATGACATATACATAGCAGTGCATATATACAGAGGTAGACGAGCTGTGTGTGTCAATGCAGCAGAGAGGATTTTGGTATAATATGTTATCTGTTATCCTGCATGTAAACGTACAAAATTATCATAATACACAAAATAAACAGGGTAATAATAGCAAATCCAGCTCTGCTCCATCCTCACGTTGTTGGACTCTCACATTGGCCCACGTTTTTCTAACTTCAAAGTCATACATATGCAAACAAAGCCGTGCGCCAGCTCCGTCAGATGCTTTGAATTGTCAGCGATCCGTGTTGACTCATTACGGATTCAGCCTCAGGAACAGAGTCCAGGAGACGGATTCACACGAGCGAAGGCTGAGGGGCCTTCGAAAAAAGGACAGCCATACTGAGTAATGTCCTTATGTGTGCATGTTGTCCATTTTATATAAACAATTTTCAAGCGTTGGATGATGAGGGCAGTAGTCTAGTGGAAGAGAGCAGCTAAGCTGATAGGAGTCATGGCACAGAAAGGCTGCATGAATATGCACAGTATTACGGCAGGCGGCAAATATAGATATGCTAACAAACTGCCACGAAACCAAATGTGTCGCGTCACCGGGCTGACCAGTCAGGTTCATGTTGACTACTGATCATTACCATAGAGGTATTACTCACTATGGCATACATGCAGGGTTGGACTGGGGTTGTTTAGGCCCACCAGAGGAAAATATTCTGGGGGCTCAACCCCTATGTCATCAATAATGTCTAATAGGTTTTGAAACAAAAAAATAGTCCCTAGTGGAAGGTCACTGGTTCCAAAGGCAGGTCCTAATGGGTTCGTTTTCTCTTGGATCTTTGGGGCCTACTATTGCAACAGAGCCTGGGCCCACCGGAGGATCCTCTGGTACCCTGGTGGGCCAGTCTGACTCTGAATACATGGATGCCTCAAGGGGGCAAATACTTCTGCATTGTATATATTTCACTGGTCTGGCACCCAAGTCCAACACTAAGGACTCAAGCACACGCCCGTGGTTTTGGTCCGCATCTGATCCGCATTTTTTGCACATTGGATGCAGACCCAATCATCTCAGTGGGTGCTGTCTGCATCCATAAGACCGTTCAACAGCCCTGCAATAAAATAGAACGTCCTATTCTTGTCAGTTTTGCGGACCAGGATAGGACATTTGTGAAGGAGTTAAAAAAAAAAAAAAAAAAGATAAAAAATGACGGCAGAATCTCGCCCCGTATCTGTGTTTTGTGGATCCGTGATTTGTGGACCACAAACAGGACTACAGTCGTGTGCATGAGCCCAAATGCACATATAGATGTGCTGAACCCATGGGACAGTGCCATGAGGTGCCAGACAACAAAATTCTGGATCTCTACAGAGACTCAGTTCTTGTGAATACTAAATCACAAGCACCCCAGGGAGAAATCTCAATGGGCCTGTGAGGTTATGATGTTATTAGGCCAGCTGCCCCCTAAAAACTAGAACTGCTCCTTAGGGCTCATGCACACAAACGTATTTTCTTTCCGTGTCCTTTCCATTTTTTTTTTTACAGACCGTATGCGGAACCACTGATTTCAATGGGTCCGCAAAAAAAAAAAAAAAACGGAAGTAACTCCGTGTGCATTCAATTTCCATATGTCCGTATTTCTGTTCCGCAAAAAAAATAGAACATGTCCTATTATTATCCGCATTACAGGTAAGGATAGGACTGTTCTATTAGGGGCCAGCTGTTCCATTACGCAAAATATGGAATGCACAAGGACGTCATACGTATTTTTAGCGGATCAGTTTTTTTGCAGACGGCAAAATACATACGGTCGTGTGCATGAGCCCTAATCCATACAGACATTACATTGGTTATATACATTTGTAATAGGTATGGGCACAGTCTGCGTGTGAGCCACAACCTCTGCCTGGTATCATTATATAATAGCCCTATATATGGGGAGCCATGTACTACTATAGGGCTATATGGTTGATGATGGTACTACATATATCACAATAGGCCAGTATATAGTTATGCTGCTCCTTGTCTCACTATAGGACTAAATATGTAATAACCGGGCTGCACCTATCATTATAGAGCGGTATATAAAACTATAGACTATAGACATGCATATAAGGGCCAGGGAGCTCTCTTTTATTGTCTTAAAGGGGTACTCCACTGTATTTTTTGCACTGGCCACTCCTAATGCCCAATTGTGTTATCCCCGCCTGCTGCCAATGTACACTCCCCACCAATATGAGGGCCACACAGGGGTGTGCGACATGCATTATATATATATAGATTTAGCAGTTTGATAGGTGTCCACTCAGGTATTAAGGAGCAGTCCTATGTAAAACGCCATTTTTTTTACCAATGTGGATGCTACAAATCAGCGCAATCTACACTACGCTGACGGGTGAAAATTCTGACCTCATTTTTTGCTGTCAGTGAATCTGTAGATGCTTGTCAACATGGCTGAGAAGGTGTTGTAAGCGAGAACTAGACTACTACGCCTCCATCAGTGTGGACCCCCTCCTCCCACTCCGCTCCAGCACTTTTGCATTAATCATGCCTTCAGAGACAGGATGAGGGAAGACCCCTTCCCGTCAATAGCTCTGAGGGTAGATAAGGAAGAGCTCAGTGGATGCTTAGTTCATATCCAAATGTTTCCTGTGTGGCAGCTCGTCTCCAGGCATGCCCCCACCACTCCCTGCCTGCTGTCTCTTGCTAAACCCTTTACATTAAGTCATCAGGAAATTAGATAGGATTTGCTGTCTGACCTTCCGCTGCCTCCCACCACTAAACCTCGGGATCTGCTGCTTTTGACGCAGTGAGATGAGGCTTGGAGCTCTTTACAATCGCTGAGTGCTGGAGACTTGGCCGTCAGCTCTTTCCATTCTGAGGATGGGAGATTATATCAAGCTACCAGCTAAATCCTTTTATTTCCCCTTCTATTCTGCTGCAATAGGAAAACGAGCTCAATTCTGTACTTCACGTTACATTTCATATGTTACGTACACATGACATATAAAGGGCGAGCACACTGTCTCCCTTCTTTATGGTGATGTAACCCCCATGAGACTTCTCATAAGAGAGACAAGGGCGTCATTATGATTGCAGGCTCTGGAGCCTGGGGGGGGCAAAAAGTTCCTTCCGCCCAAATGGGACCAATACTATAAATGATAGGTCATAGGGGCCTAGAAGCTTCAAGTTACTCCTCTGTGGTTGAGCATGGGAAAGTGTCATGAGAGCTTCACATGACCACAGGACTTCATGGAGCCATAAGAGACTCAAGGTCTTCGGTGATGGCTTCAGATGGTCATATTGTCTCCATTAAAGTTTATTTCCAGTCAGAACTGAAAACTTAAATCTGCTTCTGATCCTTTATTTGTATTAACTCTTCACAGTCTTATTTTCTTGTACATAAAGCAGCTGCTTGACGATGAATTCTTGTCAGCCATATTGGCTTTCATGAGGGAATTTATCTGTCATCCAACCTCAACTCTAAAAATGCCCAAATGGCACCAGTACCATAAATGATAGGTCATAGGGCCCTAGAAGCTTCAAGTTACTCCTCTGTGGTTGAGAGTAAGCAAGAGCTTCACATGATTACAGGACTTCATGGTGCCATAAGAAACTCAAGGTCTCCGGTGATGGCTTCAGGTCATATCGTGTCCATTAAAGTTGATCTCCAGCCAGAAGTAAAAACATAAACCTGCTCCTGATTCTTTATATGTAGTAACTCTTCAGAGTCTTATTTTCTCGAACATAAAACAGATACCCAACGGTAAGTCCCTGTCAGCCATACTGGTTTTCATGGGTGAATGGAGGGGGGCAAATTTATTTATCATTCAACCCCAACTGCGAAAACCTTTGATCCACTGAGATGTATAAAAAAAATCAGTCAAAAAAAATAAAAAACAACAGTAGGAAGTATACTTTAGTCCATCAGGAACATCAACGGGAGAAGATGTAGTTAGGATCTTCTCATATTTCACTAAGTTTTATTGCTCATCTTACTTTATCCTGAAGTCCATAACCACCCCCCCACCCCAGTAATGTCACTATAAAGCCCCCAGTAATGCCGCCCTGCTTCCAGTAATGTCACTATACAGGCCCCAGTAATGCCCCCCACCCCAGTAATATTCCTATAGCGGCCATAGTAATGCTCCCACCCCCAGTAATGTCAATATAGAGCCCCCAGTAATGCACCCTGGCCCCAGTAATGTCCTTATAGCTCTCCCAGTAATGCCCCTCTGCCCCAGTAATACCACCCCACCCCCACCCCAGTAATGTCACTATAAAGCCCCCAGTAATGCCGTCCTGCTTCCAGTAATGTCACTATACAAGCCCCAGTAATGCCCCCTTCCCCCAGTAATGTCACTATAGCATCCCCATTAATGCCCCCTGCTCCCAGTTATGTCACTATAGAGCCCCCAGTAATTTCCCCTCTGCTCCCAGTAATGATACTATAGAGTCCCCAGTAATTTCCCTTCTGTCCCCAGTAATGCCCCCCTGCCCCCAGTAATGTCCCTCCCTGCCCCAGTAATGTACAGTGGACACTTAAATGTGCCCTGACCCCTTATTGTTAATGGCTGGCAAAAAACAAACAAACAAAAAAACTTACCTTTGTGTGCAGACCTGGAGCAGCCTCTTCTGGCCTGTGTCCTGGAGCAGGAGGGATAGGGGTGATGACACAGCGTCAGTCGCGCTGACGCTGGGAGTGGGAGGAGCCACAGGTCCTTTCCCATCTGAAGAGGATAGTGAGCTCTCTCCTGCTGTCGGGTGTTAAAGGACCTGACAGCAGGAGGTACAGGGGTGAGTACATTATGAGAGGCAGGGGCTGCACAATAGGGAATGATAAGAAGATCACAGGAGGGCCAGCGGCGGCCGCCGCCCTCTGTACAATACACATTGCAATACAATACAATACACATTGCGGCCAGCAGCTGCCCTGCTACGATCTCATTATCATGACATTGTTATGATAATGAGATAGCAGGGCTGCTGGTGGCCGCAATGTGTATTGTAATGTGTATTGTAAATATACTTTATGGTTGGACAGTACACAGAGGTGCATTGATTCAATGGCAAAAGTAAAACTGGGCTCCTCCTTTTGATGTAGGCCTTTAACCGAGCCCATAAACATTAAGGAGGATATTCAAGATATAATTATTACTTATCCTCTGGAAAGGTCATCAGTATCAGACCTGCGGGGGTGCGACAACGGGGACCCCCGCTGAGCAGCTGTTAGAAGAGGCCTTAAGCTCTGCAGCCTGTTCCTAGATCAGTGACCTCACTGTACATTGGTCACATGGATTAGTTGCAGCTCAGCCCCTTTCAAGTCAATGGGGATGAGCTGCAATACCAAGCACTGCCACTGTACGATGTTTGGCGCTGTCCTTGGAAAGCTGCTGGGAGCCTGCATCACTCACCAGAGCTCCCTGAAACAGCTGATTGGGGGGGATGCTGGGACTTGAACCCCTGCTGATGTGATAATGATGACTTATCCTGAGGATAAGTCATCATTATCTTTTCCAGGTTAACCCTTTAAGGCCCTCATTCACATTAGGCTGATGTACTGGATCTGCCCAGTATTTACCAGAACCAGCCAACAATCTACCGGGGAACTCCCGACACTCCCTGACAGATGATGTTAGGGAAGGGAAGTATTGGCATGTCGAATCCTAACACATGATCCTTTTGTTCCCATAGTGAAGAAGCCAACACCAACAGTGTTTTCCTCTCTTCCCATTGAAAACACACACATGCTTGGCTAAGAGGGGCCTTGGTATGTATCTACACCACACATACACCCTTATCTCATCCTCTCAAGATCTGTAAACAAGATCAGCAAGGTTTCCACCTCCCAATTGTTTCCTAGGTCAACAGGAACCAACTGTACTGCATAAGAGACAACCTACTGTACCAGGGGATTTATAGTGGAAGACATACAACCATCGTAACACCTCTTGGGGTCATGCTATGGTAAAGACAAGAACGTATAGGCTCAAAGAGGTTTAGGCCACGTGAGTAGACCAAGTGACCCTGAAGCAGGTGGTGGTTAAAAACAGCACTTAGGAAAGAACTACATTTTTGGGGGGCTGTAGAACTTTCTCTAGGGATTCTGTGTGATCTCTTGTGTGTATCATGATTAGGTTTAGGGTAGTTTTGGTGGTGGGAATATTTCTAAGGACAAGACTTAATTACCCATAAATTCAAGTCAAGCTAGTAGTATAATTTCGCAACAGCTGGACCCCCACAGGTTGGTGTGCACTACTAGACTACAGAATGCAAATATTTCTCCATAACCTGTAGAACAATGTGAAGCTAGATTTGCTGCTGTAGTTTTTGATGACTGTATTGTCCAATCAAAATTTAGAATCTTCGACTTTGTGGGTTTAGTACAATTTTTTTTTTTTTTTTGCAATTCCACTGGCAGAAATAAATTCACAGGGATGTGTAGTCCTCCTCCTACTCATTACAGAAGTCACAGACAGTGCACAGTTTTAAAACTAGGCCACGTTTAAGTCCAATGTCCCTTTAATTATGAAGAAAAGATGCAAATAATGGGCTTACAGCGTGTTACATGACTAATTAATGAGGACAGAATCGGCTCGGTGATGTAACGTACTGACTAAACACGATGGCAGCGACTTTGAAGTGCAAGTTCTGATGAAACGAAAGCCTTGAGGGCTCGTCCAAATTCTCTCATTGCGTTCCAAAGCACAACGCAAGAAGAACAATAGGAAAATTGAGCAAGCGGGAAAGAAAGAATATGAAAGGAAGTCATCTCTGCCTCATGACATGTACTCTGCACACTCACGGAGGATCCTATATGTGCGATATAGAGGGAAAGTCACATAGACCGCTGGCACTTGGTCATTTAACGAGAAGGAATATGGCATCTTTTAGCCAACTTCGCCTCCATTTTGTCACATGTACCTGAAGACATCTCTGACAATGCTTCATGATGGAGATGGATGGAGAAGGACTCTGCGGCCCTTTAATGAGCATTGTTGCCACTCATGAGAATGAAAGTATGAATTCATCCTGACGGAGTGTAGTTTGCCACCTAGGTCACCCTTTGGCTGAGGGTGAGCCAAGCCCATAGACATTACATTGTCAAAAACCTAAGGTCTACAACCATCTTAGACTATGTTCACATATTTTTTGTGATGTCTATTGAGCGTTTATAGCAGGGATGCTCAACCTGCGACCCTCCAGCTGTTGTAAAACAACTCCCACTATGCCCTGCTGTAGGCTATCCAGGCATGCTGGGAGTTGTAGTTTTGCAACAGCTGGAGGGCCACAGGTTGGGCATCCCTGGTGTATAGAAAGCCAGAAAAGACAAATGGTGAGATTTAACAATGCTTTAAAGCCACTGTTGTAGCGATAAAAAAATCTCAAATTATGGCACATGCCCTATTTATGCCATAAGCTGTGACTTTTTGAGCTTCGACACTTTTCTAAAGTGATGAGAAAAGAGGTTTGGTTTAGCAAAAGGGGGAAGGCCTTCACTTCCGCTGGATGTACTATAAACAGACCTCCCAAGTGTCCCTCTTTTGGAGGGACATTCCCTATTTTGGAGCCAAGTCCCTCTGTCCTTCTTTTCTCCATAAAGGTCCCCATAGTGTATTTACATGAAGACTGGTACTTGCATGTTGTCCGCCCACTCTATTTATTATTAGTTCATTTAGCGTATATGCCAGTAAAGTTCCCAACATGCCCACTAAATGTGTCCATGATGTAATATCAGCCACACAAAGGCCAAAAAAAAGAGTCCTTCTAATCTGTATCTGGCTGGTATACATGCACGCCACAACCCTGTAGACCTGGGTGTTGTACTCGAGGTGGCACCATCTTGGCAGCAATGGGGCAGAAGATGTAATAAAAACTGATATTAATACAGCTTTGTGATAATAATATGGCGTTACACCCATTTATAGCAGGACACGTCCTCTCCCTGGTCATTTATCTCCCACAGCCACATCCTTAACATTACAAAATGATCAACTGGAGTCTCTTTAAGACTGATCCCTCCATGTGCTGGTTCCCATAAAATGTCAAATGTCTGATTTAGGGTGAAAAATTGGAAAGCGGTGACATGATCCTCTCTCATTTCCTGGTCTGTGAAGAGTGTAACATCTGGCGCCGCCGTCACTGAGATTATGCAACACCCAGCCGGGTGAGCAGATGTGTTTAGCAATCCCTGGAATAATCTACTCTCAAAAGGCAAATGAGATGAGTACTTCAAATAAGCAGAACACACCATTTTGCTTGCCCGTTTAACCCCGCTTGCTGACGACAAGAGCTGCTAAAAACTGTAAGAGGATATCTGTGCTCTTCAGCGTTAGATGAACTACAACTCCCAGGAGACACTGACAGCAAAGCTACAGCTTCCTAGCGGGCCTGAGAGAATATAACTGCAGTTTAGCAAAAAACAGAGAAGTCGTAGGTTTTCCAACACCTGCATTGTTTTCGTCTGGTAGGAAAAGTGAGATCCCAAAGGGAAGACGGAAGGGAAAGACATTTCCTTCCACCATTTCCAAAGACCTGTTCACACTAGCATCATGGTCTGTGCACTGTAACAGTTCCGTCTGATGACGGGTCTCATTGAGGTCTGTCAGGTTTCCAATATTTCTGACGGAAAGAACCATTCTGGGACTGCACTGGAAAGGCAGGAGGAACTCCTCTTGTAGGATCTTAACGGACAGGACCAAAGTCAGCCCTCTAATCCAGTAAAAATTACTGGATTATCAAACATTCCGAATTATCAGATGGCGAATTCATGCCCACATATCTTCCAATAGCACTCATTCGACCAACAGCTATTCCCCCTGACTTCTCTATACATACACGTTGGGCATGGCAAAGTGTGCATGTGTTGTCAGTGCCGAGGAGTAAGCCAGTGCCAGATGAGAGAAAAAGGATCAGGCACTGAAACTCAACATGCCCAATCCATCTTTCCTCCAACATCACCTGGTCAGGAGGCCAGAACTGGTCGCTTTGGCCAATTGTCTGTTATGAGTATGGGGCCTATAGGATTCCGACGTCAGATGAATGATGGGGTCAAATCACTCCATCAAGCCCTTATCCCTTTCATTGTTTGACCAGTTACAGTGCTGTGCATCAGGATGTGGCTGGATCTACTACTGCAACCATTCAATAAATAGTACTGAGCTATCATGGACAGCCCAAAGCCATAACTGTATGTACGGCGCTGGGTACGCACCTGGGTATAAAATGAATGGATTGCGGCAATGCAGAAGTCTCCTGCATTTGCCTGACTGATGGGGATGCCATAAGCGGCCCAGGCCCCTACTGATCACCCATCCTAAGGGTAGGCTATCAATAATAAAGTCCTAAAAAATCACTTTAATGATTAAATGCAAATTTGCCAAATACATCCATATGAAGTAGGTATATATGAGCTGTAGAGGGTACTCCTAATACACATACAAAGTATATACATTCAAAATGTCATGTTTCTTACCATATGGTAATTGACCATTTCCTGTAGACTATCTCCAAATTTGTCCAAACACTCCTGAAAGAAAATTAACATCAGGTCATATTCTAAGCATACCTAAAAAAAAAAACAAAAAAAACAATGCAACTCGCTCCCATTACTTTATTATCTCTATTTGACTGCAGAACAATCCCTTGAAATAGAAAAATCAAACTATTCATAAAAAAGGTGGCTTTCGTTATGCTTGCCATTTTATGTGCAAGTCTGACCTTGGTCCAGCATGGACAAAGCATTAAAGAGGACCTTTCACCGTTCCTGACATTCCGGTTTTAATATCTTCATACATTCCCCGCGTACTAAAAATTCTGGAACATCTATTCTTATGTCTCTATGTTGTGCCATTCCTTTATTATTTGCACTAGAAGTTATATGTGAATTGCTATTTGCCTTCAGTAAAGGAACAGAGGGGAGGTAACAAGTTGGGGGGGTGTCCCTGGACAGACTGAACATGGCAGCACTGATTGGATAGAGTGAGTCTGTGCAGAGACACACCCCCAACTGGTCACCTCCCCTCTGTTCCTTTACTGAAGGCAAATAGGAATTCACATATAACGTCTAGTGCAAATAATAAAGGAATGGTACAACATAGAGCCATAAGAATAGATGTTCCAGAATTGTCAGTACGTGGGGAATGCATGACGCTATTAAAATAGGCATGTCAGGAGTGGTGAAAGGTCCTCTTTAAATGGGTTGGCCCATCTCATACATTGGGGGCATATTGCATGTCTGATGGGTGCGGGTCCCACCTTCCTTTTTCACATTACACCCACAAACTTAAATGTATCTTATTTGTATTTTATGTGATATACCAACACAAAGTAGTAAGCATATGTGAAGTAAAAAGAAAATGATACATGGTTTTCAAAATTGTTAATAAATAAAAATCGGAAAAGTGTGGCATACATTTGTATTCAGACCCCTGTACTCTGATATGCCTAAATAAATAAATAAATTGCCTTCAGAAGTCACCTAATCACTAAATAGAGTCTGTTACCTGTGTGTAATGTGTTCTCAGTATAACTACAGCTGTTCTGTGAAGGCCTCAAAGGTTTATTAGAGAACATTAATGATCAAACAGCATCATAAAAACCAAGGAACACAACAGACAGGTCAGGGATAAAGTTGTGGAGAAGTATAAAGCAGGGTTTGGTTATAAAAAAATATCTCAAGCTCTGAACATCTTACGGAACACTGTTCAATCCATCGTCTGAAAATAGAAGGAGTATGGCACAACTGCAAGAGAGCATTAATTAGAGAAGCAGCCAAGAGGTCCATGGTCACTCTGGAGGAGCTGCTGAGATTCACAGCTCAGGTGGGAGAATCTGTCCACAGGACAACTATTAGTCGTGTACTCCACAAATCTGACCTTTATGAAAGAAAGCTATAAGAAGTCCTGTTTGCAGTTTGCCCCAAGTCATGTAGGGAACACATCAAACATTTGGAAGAAGGTGCTCTGGTCAGATGAGACCAAAGTTTAACTTTTTGGCCTAAATAAAAAACACTGTGTGTAGCAGAAAATGAACACTGCACATCACCCTGAACACACTATCCCGTGGGGATGCTTTTATTCAGCAGGGAAAGGGAAGCTGGTCAAAGTTGATGGGAAGATGGATGGAGCCAAGTACAGGACAATCCTGGAGGAAAACTTGGTAGAGGCTGCAAAAGACTTGAGACTGGGACGGAGGTTCACCTTCCAGCAGGACAACGATCCTAAACATCCAGCCAGAGCTACAATGGAATGGTTTAGATCAAATCCCATTGAGAATCTGTGGCAAGGCTTAAAAACTGCTGTTCACAGACATTCTCCATCCAATCTGATGAGCTTGAGCTATTTTGCAAAAATTTTAGCCTCTAGATGTGCAAAGCTAGTAGAGACATACCCCAAAAGACTTGCAGCTGTAATTGCGGAAAAAGGTGGTCCTACAAATGCACCCCACATTTTCCATATTATTAATTAAAAATTTTGAAAACCATGTATCATTTTCTTTTCACTTTACACATACTTGCTACTTTGTGTTGGTCTGTCATATAAATCCCCAATAAAATACATTTACCTTTGTGGGGGGGACATGAAAAAATGTGGAAAAGTTCAAGGGGTATGAATACTTTTTCAAGGCACTGTATCTTTAGAATGGAGTCCGCAAAGTGAAAGATGTTGCACCACGCATGCGCAGCTGACCTCTATTAATTTCTATGGAGTGCCAAAAATAGCCGAGCAGTGTGCTTGGCTATTTTCGGAAGACCCATTGAGATGAATGGGAGGTGCACTGCACAAGCATGGCCACCCCTACACCGCTAGACCCTTAGAAGTGAATGGAGGACAGCCGCACATGCACCTTCTTTCCCTTTGCAGTCTCTGTTCTAGGGATAGGTATCAGACATTGGGAGCATATCACTAAGATATTCTCCCAATGTATGAGATGTCCAACTCCTTTGATAATTTTTTGGACTATGCTCGAATGGGTCAAGGCAGGTAAACTGTACAATGAGGTTTTTTATACATATAATATTGCTTTCTCATTGAAGCCTATATTGGGCGGTTGTGCCTCTACCGATCCAGTACAGGTTTCCCCACTCACAATCTAACACTGTGTAACTATTGCCACATGATACCACCTAAATGAAGGGTTAATTTTACATTATATAATAAATAAAATATCCCCCTTTAAAGAGACCTATCACCGAGCCTGACGTGTGTTTTAATAGCTTCATGCATTCCCCATGTAATAACAATTCTGGGACATCTATTCTTATGTCTCTATGTTGTGCCATTCCTTTATTATTTCTACTAGAAGTTATGAACGAATTGCCAGCAGTAAGGGTACCGAGATGTGGTAACAAGTTGGGGGGGGGGGTGAACCTGCACAGACTCACTCTATCCAATCAGTGGTGACATTTTCAGTCTGTGCAGGTACACCCCAACTAGTTACCTCCCCTCTGTACCCTTACTGCAGACTGCTAGCAATTCATTCATAACTTCTAGTAGAAATAATAAAGGAATGGCACAACATACAGACATAAGAATAGATGTTCCAGACTTGTTATTACATGGGGAATGCATGAAGCTATTAAAACAAGCATGGAGGAGTGGTGAAAGGTCCTCTATAAGCCTAGTTTTGTGCTGTTTTCTGTAGTTTGTGTATTACACGTACAAATGTAGCATAGGGAAGGAATCCTTCTCCAGTAAAGAGCAGAACCTACCGAGATCATCTCATCTTTCTTGCACTGTTGGGACAGGTCTCGGATGCCACTTACAAAGTGCTTATTGGTTGTAAGGTACACTTTGCCAGCTTCTAGCATCCCACTGCATAGTTTCACCAACTATAAAAAAGACAAAAGAGAACGTGAGACATAAGAAACAAAAAAAAGTCTATAATACAGCACCTTCCCTAAGAAAACCAAGTCTGCCCATCGTAAGGCTGCTTGCTAAATTTCAGGGGTTGTTGATAAGCTTTTTAATCATTAAACGGGCTCTCCAGATTTCGTGAAAACCTTGCTGTGTGCCAATATGTGGAAGAAAGATAAGTCTGCTCAGTACTTACCCCCCATTGCGCCTCCATATCGCCGTCTCCACTGTGCTCAGACCGGCTTTAGGCTTTTCAGCTCAAGTCTCGACGGAATGTGTTCCTGAGTTTTCCTGTTCAGCTGCATATACTGTACATGAAGGTGAACAGGAAGACTTAGGAGTATATCCCCAGAAGAAGAGCTTGCATGCAGTTCTGGCGGTTATGTGAGTACAACAGAGATGGCATCGGCGGTGCGACAGAGGGGTAAGTCAACAATAACGTTAGGTCCAGGGACATGTATAGAACTGTAATGTGATTGTATCTGTATCTTTTGTTACAGCAGAAAAGACACACCCCCTGAGAAAGGACACACCCTGAAAAAGGACGTCTCCATAGAAAGAACACGTCTCTTGAAATAGGACATGCTCCCAGAGCTGCCAGCCTGAAGAAGATCTAGTGTCTAAGTGTCCCCCCAGTCTTCACCCTTCAGCTCTTGTATGGGTATTCGGACTCTGCTGCAGGGGAAACATCAGGACGCTATCTGTTGGAGTAGTCACTGTGCAAGTGACTGCTGACCCACGAGTGCCAAGAGACACCGGTGCAGAACAGCAAGGGATCAGGCAAAACCGTAGTCATGGACAAGCAAAGGTCAGAGCAGGCAAAGTAGGTGCAATCTGATAAACGATCCAAGGCCAAGGCGGGCAGCTCAGGGTCAATAGGGGGGATCAGGTAGGGGTCAGGTCAGGCAACTCAGAGTCAAATCCAGAAGTCAGGCAGAAGTTGGTACATGGAAAAGAAGCTCATAGCACATGTTTGCAGGAAACTAGCATACTAGAAACTATTGCTCAGGCACCTTCCTACAAAAGGACTCTTAAGTACCCCAGAGTGGCCAGCTGTTGGCTGGGAAGATTAGGCTGCACAAGTGTTGGCTCTTTTAGAGCAAGAGGTTGAATGTGCGTGCCCTACAGGCATAGCAGGAAACATGTCTCAGCCTGCATGGAGAAGGACAGAACAGCGCTACTCCAGCAGATGGGACCACTGGATAGGAGGATGGCAGTGCTGGTGGGTCACAGTGGTGGCCTTGCCCAATGAGAGGAGCGGAGCAGTGGTGGGCACGGACCACTGCCATAACATCTAGCAGAGCAATTGGAGCAACGAATGGGGAGCTCTCTGCATCCATGTGAAGAATAGGGCTGGTTCTAGTAAGCTGTCCGATGTGACAACCCCTTTAAGGGACATATTTGGGCAATCGCTCGTAGAATGGGGGCGGGATTTAAAATGTGCTACCATTTGAGATTGCAATACCGGTAACTACCATGGATATACCTTACTCTGGATGTAGCCATGGTAACCTAAAAGAAAACATCCCCCCACAGATCCAATATGGCACACAAACCTACATTGTTCTGCAGAAGGACATGTTTCCATGGTTCCTTCTGAAAGCAAATACATACATTTAGCATTTGGGATCTGGATTCAGGTGGGAATCTCGATAAAACGCTCTGCCGACAATCCTCAGTACATATAATGAATTATTGGATTTCAACAGACAGAGGCTCTATTTTCCTTCAGGGGCGTTTGTGTGTGAGACAGTAAATGGGGGCGTCTTGTGTGCAGACATGGGAGCAGTTCCTTTGTCATCTGGCGTCCAGACGGGCAGTAGGTCAGCCCAGATCCATGATACGTGGATACAGAGAGAAGCGAGGATACTCATAGCCCGGGAATGCTCTCTCAGCACAACGTCTTACATGCTCTACAGCTCTTTGGAAAACATTTTAAGGAATGTTTCCAGCTCACTGCTTGCAGATGTGGAGTCCCAACTGCCTGTCAATGGTAACGCTGCCGCTGTATCGGGGGTTGTGGGGAGCAGCGTGGCGGTCAGTCACTTGTGAGGTGTAGGGCAAAGGCTAAAAGGAGAGTCTGAACGCGTGTGACAATGGTGACCCTGAGGTGATGCGAGCGTGCTTCATATTCCTCACCTTGTCAAGTTTGGCTTCAATTTCTACCACATCTGTTTCCACCTCATCTATCGCTGCCCTGTAGGGAAAAAACGAAGGCACCGGTTAGTGTACATCCTCAGAGAATGCAGACGCTTACACATTACAACTCTCATTCTGTTACATAAGCAGGAGAGGCCAAAATGGACAATCAAGGGCTTAAAGTGGTTTTCTGAGTCCTCAGGATAGGTCGTCAGTTTCTGATCGTGTGGTCCGACACCCAAACCCCAGCCAATAAGCTGTTTGAAGAGGCTGCGTTGCTCCGGTGAGCACTGTGGGTTTCTAACAGCTTACCAAGCACAGCGCCATCCATTGTATAGTGGCTGTGCTTGGTATTGCAGCTCAGCCTCCATTACTTGAATGGGACTGAGCTGCGCCTAGGCCATGTGTCCGATGAAAGTGATGTCAATGGCCTAAGAAGAGGCCGTGGCAGTCACTGGAGTGCTACGGCCTCCTCAAACAGCTGATCGGGCCCCCACTGATAAGATACTGATTGCCTATCCTGAGGATAAGTCATCAGTACTAAACACTTGGACAACCCCTTTTAATAATATTAAAGAGGTTTTCCAGGAGGTAAATTTTTATGATGGCCTATCCTCCCATCCAAATGAGATTGTGGGGGTCTGACTCTTGGTACCTCTGCTAATCGGCTTTTTGAAGAGCCCACGGTTATCAGACAAGAGCGGCTGCTTCTTCATAGAATAAAAAGCACAGCGCCATACATTGCATAGTGTCCGTGCTTGGTACTACAACTCAATCTCATTCACTTTTATGGGACTGAGTTGCACAAAGGCCATGTGACCAATGGACGTGATGTCACAGGTCAAGGAAGATTTTGCAGCGCTCATAAGAGCGCCAGCACCCCTTCTATCGGCTGACTGACAGGAGTGCCAGGAGTCACACTATTGTGTAGACTGGTCATCAATCCTTTAAAGTGGATTTCCACCTAAAATTTAAAACTGATATTGCCATTTTTGCATTCTCCTCATTTTTGCAAAAGTCCCAACAGGAAGTGCAGCCATATTAGTTGTTACTTTTGAATTTGTTTTTTTTTAGCAGCTGATGATATGGATTGAACATGTCGACAAAAGGATAGTTTACCATCTGAGGACTAATTCAAAGGCAAGATACAATATGGCTGAAAGTATTGTGGTCTCTTCACAAAAAAAACAAAACAAAATGGCCGCTGCCACGACACAAAAAATGTCAATATCCCTGACTGACAGACTTTAGCTACTGTAAATCTATGCATCCATTAGGATTTATTACAAAATAGTACCCCTCCTGGACTATGACAACGGCCATGACTGTGGTCTCTGTGGAACATGTCTGCCATAATCACCTATCCTGTCCAGGCCCCAGGTATACACTAACACATCCCCCCATCCATATTGCTTCATAAATCCACTGGCTTGTAATTCAGGAACCTGGGAAAGCTGAGTGACTGTCTGACAACGCATAGCAGTTCATGTCACCTCCTGGACTAGGACTCTTCTCCACTGACGGTTACCTCCCCCCCCCCCCCCCCGATCCCTGTAATCTCCTCTAGTTGGGACAATGACAGAACCAGACTCTTTTGGACTTTTGGACGGTGGTTCTAGAAAGGGTCCTCCGCTCAGCAATCTGTAGCTGGATCACACCAAGCCTTTAGCTTATGCAGGCAGAGCTGCAGCACAAAGCACACATTCAATGGTCTTTGTTATGATCACAAAGACACGTTTTGCAACCAGAAAGAGCTAAATGCTGGGAAATATTGAAAGCGGAGACCCGTCAGGAGAAGGACCACCATGACTTACACGCTGACAGCTGTGTCCACTGGACAGCACATCCAAGGACAGTGATAGGTTTTGAAGCGTTAAAAAAAAAAAATAATTTTTTGTTCACACAATCATCCACTGAGCAGACCTTTGGTTAGACAACATGTCTCTTAGGACTTGTGGGCGGCAGTTAGGGGGCAATGTAGGCGGTACACCAGATTTTAAGGAGTTATGCCATGATTCATATAGTACATATAGTCTCTAATAAATATAGGACCAGCCCTGTACCTCACATGGGTTCATTCATTGCTCTCCTAGATTCTCTTTAGGCTGGCAGCTCAGGGGCACGCCCTTTCTGCTGCAGATCTCTCACTGTAACTGCCACAGCATCTTTTCTGCTGTGGTTCTCTCCCTATCACAACTCAGGGGAATACCCTTTCCCAGGGATTGTATGCTCTCTGCTGTGGTCTCTCCATCTAGTTGTCACAGCTTCTAAGAGTAGATATAGCTGGTGGCAGTTAAAGGGAATCCGTCACCAGTTTTATGGTGTCTTAACTAAGGGCGACATAAGCTAGTGACACATCCCCTCAGCAAAATGCGAGGTCACTTTCTATAACTGACCCAGCTGTTTTGCCATAATCTTGTATTAAATAGCTTGAGCGCACGCCAATCGAGTCCCCATATTCAAAAGTTCATGGCTCTCCCCGCCCTCCTGCTACTAATTCATATGGAGTCAGTTGGGCGGGGGGAGGCGTGCGCTGGAACTGGTAGGATTTAACAGTGATGGCACCAGAACACTGGTGACAAATTCCCTTTAAAGGATGGATCTGAGCATGTGCGACCACCTCAGTAGATGGACGTACACATTTTTAAACAGATCAAACATTAGGGGGACCATAAAAATGAAGTAGAATATATATATATATATATATATATATATATATATATACATACATATACACACACATACATACATATCACAATTGGAGTCCATAGTTACCAGTCTGTTTTACCAGATACCAACCGGTTCCCTGAACACTCAAGTTGGGCCACTGTTGTGCCATAGGCCGATCATGGCACTTCCTGGGCCTGCAGCCACAGCAGAAGGAGTCAGGGAGTTTGTCTGAAGGTTTAGGACAGGGATCAGCAACCTTCAGCACTCCAGCTGCTGTGAAACTACAACTCCCAGCATGTAAACATTCTAACTCCCACAGAAGTGAATGGAGCACTCTGGGAGTTGTAGTTTCAGAACAGTTGGAGTGCCAGAGGTTGCTGATCCCTGCAATAGCCCCATGTGAAGCAACATAGAGAAAGATTCCTACAGATTCTAGTTTTACACCCTATTTTACAATTTAAAGAGCTTTTACATGTTTTTTTTTTTTTTTTTAACACAGAAACAGTGCCACCCTTGTCCACAGACCACACTAGGTATTACAGCTCATGGCTATTCAAATAAATGGAGGTAAACTGCAATGCCAAATACAGCCTAAAGACGAGGGGTACTTTTTTCAGTTTTTTTTAGGGGGGGGGGGGCAGACACTAAAATGTGAACTCTGCTGGTGCAAATACTGATGCAAAAGACTGCATAGAGCCATAGAATAAGCTGGCACTGTATAACTACTGCACTGCCCGTATAAAAAGGCAATAAAATGGTATAGTGATATTGATCAGACTGCTGTCCAGACATTGTCCTGCAGTAGTGTCTGGAGACAGCGAGCGACCACATCAATAGCTAAGGGCAAAAGAGGTCTCCCGATCCCCAGCTGCCACACAAAACTCACAAAGCGTAAGAGATGTAAAAAAAACAATAACACGACACTGTGCCAGGGATTAAAGCCGCTGACGGGAGGATGAGAACTTTCCTGTTTCCTCCACAAACATTTGCAGCTATTCTTGCCATGGATATATGCCCATCCCATTCCGGGCATAAGACAGTGCATCCCATCCACCCACCCGCTCTGCGCAAGGACAGGCTTCCTTCAATCATTGTTTAATGCTATTGATCTGTCTCCCTCCTAAGTGCATCACTTGCAGCCGGGGCCAATTTCATCCTAGCAATATCTGTGCACATGCGTTTCGCTTCTCTCTCTAAAAGCTCCCGTATAAAGCGGCCATTTGGGTCGATAATCTGTCAAAGAAACTGCATCATCGGTTTGCATTTATTCTACATATAAAATTTCCACCTAAAGTAATAATAGTTAATAAAAATCTGGGTAACCGATCCTCAGTGACAATAACTAACGGCAGTTCTGTTTCCACAAGGTATAAAAATCTGCACTGTTATGCAAAATTTTATTCCTCTGCTACCTCTCTCCTATGGTGTCAGTCTTCACTGAAGTTTGGGCAATCTATTCCTCAACCCGAAAGATCAGGATAACCAGCCCCAACCATATAGAAAAAGATATAAGTCCAGATGTAATAATGTGTCTGCACCTAGAAGACTAAAAAAATTACACAAATTGGGCCAAATTTGGCACAATTTGACACAACTGGGGTTTCTACACTTTTTCCGACTCACTCAAAAAGGAAGCTTATCAGGAAGTAGACAGAGCTTTGCTGGAAGGGGTGTGGCCTAAGATGCTTCGGTATAGCGCCACAATTCTAGCGTAAAAGTCTGTCTTAAAGGGATTGTCTGGGCTTTTAATGTTGATAACCTACCCTCAGGATAGGTCATATCAGATCATATCACTGCGCGCTGTCTCCTTATACAGCAGATCATCAGGGGTGCTGGGTGTTGGACCCCGAGGATAGGTCATCGATATTAAAAGCCTGGACAACCCCTTTAAAGTAAGTCAATAATAGTGGGTACAGAGTAAGTGAAAAGTGTCTATCCCAGCATCACATTTGTCATCCGGTCTGAGCCCCTGTGATACATCTGGTGCCGGTCTAGACAGTCTGAGGTCTAAAGGATTAGGAAATCTGGGCCATAATTTTCATTTGCAATTTTTGCCAATTCCTGAAATTTTTTTTAGCACACCAATTCAGAGAGAACTGACTGCCTTCAGATGGATATATAGAAAAGAAATCACGCACTCTCTTATCTTTGCAATTAGGTTTTAATCGTAAATGTCCTCACATGGGATCTATAATAATTGTAATATAGCTCAAATGCACTTTGTAGAAAGGAATCAATTGCACATAATGCGAAAATTGCGTTTTTTTCATGAAACGTTTCGGTCAAGTTGACCTTTTTCAATCTGACGCAAAAGGAAGATGCGGACGCTGGCTGGAAAGAATGTGTGCAGAGCTGTGTGTGGGAGGAAGCGGAAGCGTCTCTTATAGCGTGCGATGGGAGCGCTGGATCGCGCGCTTTGTGATATGTGGGGTAGCGGTGGCCATATTGGTTTCCAATGTTATATAACACACTGTAAGGATGAGGGGCGTGAGCCATTTTATACCCTGTCTGAAAGGGTATCTAGACATTCTCCATCAAGGGCATATGGACATAATAGAGGGGGTTCTTGCTTGGGACTCCCCTCAAGGAGCCACTAACAAGCAGCAGTTCTCACTCTGGAGGACCTATCCATATAATTTTGAATGGCTACTTGTAATGCTACATTTTTTCAATAGAGGTCACCGTAGGGAAAATGAGCAATCAACGGTAAGTGAAATGTCTGATCAGGGTCATTTTAAAAATGTGGTAAAAAAACAAAGTGGTAGATTTATCAAACTGATGTAAAGTAGAACTGACTTGGTTGCCCATAGCAACCAATCAGATTCCACCTTTCATTTTCCATGGGAGCTGTGAAAAATAAAAGGTGGGATCTGATCGGTTGCTATGGGCAACTAAGCCAGTTCTACTTTACACCAGTTTGATAAATCTTCCCAAAATGCACTATGGGAAAATGACTAATGATTGCCTATAATTGGCTGATTATGCCACTTTTTGGCAAATATTGGTTGGTCATTGGTCACCATGAACGATCATTTGAGTGGCTGGCTGACATCAGATGTTTAGGTGCAGAGTCGGTGATCACAGTGAGGGGTCTGAAGGTCAGACACATCTGCTCCCCACCGATCACATGAGACAGTAATTATCAGCCTCCATCTCGCTCCCTTCTGGTTGTCAGAATAGGCAGTGAACATCCAGCATTATCGTGTATTCTCTTATTTGCTTTTTCAACCAAAAATACAGTGCAGCTAGAGGTTCGGCGCTGCTCTACGGTGACCTACTTTATGCAGAATTGTGCTTTTAATAAGATCTAGAATTTTAATTACAATTCCTTTCATATTCCCCGTCTGTCTCCACGAGGCACTAATTAATATCATTATCTTGCTGTAGTCACTGTATTTGCACACAGGCCTGCATATTTCACTGAAGATCCTTTAAGGCTTTAAGATGATTTGTCCCAGTGTGGAAAACAAATTTTATGGCCTTGACAGCAAAGGTCTTGAAATGTAGAAGAAAAAAAAAGGACACCTAGAGCACAAACACTGAATCGAGTTTGAGGAATCTATTACGGGAATACTAAGCATGCGTTTACACTTTGTGGTAAAATAGCGGCCTCTTGCTGGGGTTAAAGCAAAATTGTGGCAAGTGCAGCGGTTCGGCTACATTTTCACAGCAATGAAAGCAAGACTGGACCCTAACATGTGAATGTATCCTTAAAGGGGTATTCCTTTTGTTAGAATATTCACAAAATAGGGGATAACTATTAGATCGGTGGGGGTCCTACCGCTGGGACCCACAACTATCACGAGAATGGGAGCCTTATTCCCCCTAAAATGAACAGAGCGGCCATACGCATGCCCAACTGGCCACTCTGTTCATTTAAGGGACGCTGCATGGGGTGTGAGGCCCCCGTTCTCATGATTAGTCGGGGTCCCAACGGTAGGACCCTCACCGATCTAATAGTCATCCCTGATCCTGTGGATAGGGGGTAACTTTAAACAACTGGAATATCCGTATAAAAGGGGTTGTCCCATCTTGGACATTGGGGGCATAGCAGTAAGGTATGCCCCCAATGTCTTCCAGAGGTGGGACCAGCACCTATCCTTCGAAAAGAGCTGACAAAGTGACTCCTATTCAGAACTTTAGTAAAGAGAGACTTATTGACTTACACCCACCGGCCTGGTTACTGATTCCACCACCATTTGTCAGCAATTGCACCTACTCTCCTGCCTTGCACCCAGATCAACACTTAAAGGGGTTCTCCAGGAATTAAGAAAATGAAGATACGTAAATATTACTTTATTATAAATATATTCCCAAATACCATTTATTTGTTATAATGGCTCATTTTGTCTGGGGAGCAATCATTAGGAGAAACAAAATGGCCGCCGTCCTATTACTACACACAAAACCTGTCCTGATCACACATGAGGACAAGTTATTTCACTGAGGTAAAGAGCTGCCTCATCCTCCTCTCTGCTCTGACTGTCAGGGATTGTGATACTGAATACAGTTTAATATGATATTTAGCTGAATCTCTGTAGGCACAGAGTTCATCAGGAAACATGAAGTATAGAGAGGACGGACAGGACAGACTGTGGTAATTGAGACTGCATACAAGAGCCTGCTGCTCATTAGTCACATCTCCTCATGAACTCCATTCCAACAGAGATTCACCTAAAGATCCTATTATCTGTATTCAGGATCATAATCCCTGACAAGCAGAGCAGAGAGGAGGATGAGGCAGCTCTTTACCTCAGTGTTATGAAGTAACTTGTCGTCCTGTGTGATTAGGACAGATTTTGTGTGTACTAATAGGACAGTGGCCATTTTGTTTTTCCTAATGATTGCTCCCCAGACAAAATGAACCATTATAACTAATGTAAGGTATTTGGGAATATATTTATAATGAAGTAATATTTAAGTATTTTCATTTTCTTAATTCCTGGAGAACCCTTTAAGACCATGGACACCCCAACTATCACTAGGCAGGAGCCCAAACACCAGGGTCCGTCCTCTTGTCACTGCTCGGCCCCAGGGAGAGCTAAAGTGGAAGAGTGCCACTGGGACATCGAAGTACCCCAACCACCCTCAAAGCCACAACTACCACTTCCATCCTCTGCTCCACTCTCCTGGGTCTCTGCAATGGCCTATCTCTGAGATGGCTAACTTCCGGCACTCCAGCTGAGGTAAAACTACAACTCCCAAGATGTACACTTGCTTGGCTGTTCTCAGAACTCCACAAAAAAGAAAGGAGCATGATGGGAGTCGTAGTTTCACCACAGCTGGAGTGCCTGAGGTTAGCCATCACTGGTCTACCCTGAGGTCATTAGTATAAAAAAGCAGACAACCCCTTTAAGACAACGTAATTAAAACCATCAGTAAAGGAAACCAACTCTCTTTTAATCTGAGATACATAGGGCTCTTTCTTGGGAATATCCTTGTCCACGTAAGAAATTTGGGATGCTTGTCATTCTGCCAGCTTTCCCTGAACTTTTGCCTGTCTGGGCCGTTTTCCTTTCCAAGAATTTACTTCAAAAAAGCATCAGGGCTTCATTTCTGCAATAGAAGCAGATGTCAGGGGAGAAATCATCGACTGGGAACCCTCGATGCCATAAAATACATTTCTTCTCATAGTTTCATCCGATTTAACCCTCTCCTAGACCCCAAGGATTTTTCGGTCAACCTATTAGAGCAAAATCATCACAAGCAACTAAACAATGATTTAAGCCAGGCACGGAAAAAATCTTTAGAATCTGCAGAAGAGAATTTATATGAGTTTATGGAGTTGGAGAAGCCAGGCACCCACCGAGATCAACGCTAGGCATCTGGAATAAAGCTATATACAGGTCAGGCAGACATAACTCGTCATTATCCTCTGTTTGGGCATCTATGGCGCCAAACAATCTTGGTTCTAACCACCCGAAATCTGATCAGTCGTGAAAACAATTACGTTCTCATTCACCGACAGCAAACAATATCATGAAAAAAATTCAAACACAAATGAGCTGCTGAAAAATAAATATAGAATCTTTTTTTGGGCTGTGGAGGCCACGCCCCCACCAGCTCAGTTACACCCACTAGGCTAAATGCACACTATCAGGATTGCGTGCAAATTTTCAGTACGGATCTGCGTGCAGAAAATCCACACCATAGATCATGTACATTGTATTCTATGAGAATTTGAAATTCTCATGCACATGATGCAGATATTTCCCGTGCAGATTTTGACCTACGGTGCGGATTTTAAAATTCGCGACATGTCAGTTTATTTTATTTTTCCTGTACAGATTTTCTCTATTCACTTCAATGGGGAGAGTAAAAACCGCATGCGGAAAATCCACACCAACTGATGTGGATTGACACGGATTTCCCTGCGAACACCTGCAGATTTCAGTGCCGTTGTCTGCAGATAAATCCCGAAAGTGTGCATGTACCCTAAAGGAGGTGCTTGGCCATTAAAAATTTTTTTTAACCCTGTCAGGTAATGTGTTAGTAGAGGGATCAGGAAGTAGATCGGTGAGGGATTGACTTATTTTACTCCACGGGGAGTCTATTGGCGGCAGAGTTTTCCACACTGGTCTCGATTCCCCCTGTGCCACTGGAGGATGCTCCAAATTTATGTAGACACACACTCCTCTCTTAGATTCCGCGCCTATCCTCCCGATGGCCATGTGACAATATAAAATCTATGGCAACCTCTTAGATGCTGTAGATTTCGGTCTGGAAACTGTTGTGAAGAAAAATAAATCTGGCGGACCTGTAGCGACTTTGGACTTTGCAGATTTTACCGCAAGTATGGCGTAAGACAAAATCTGCGACTTTATTACACCACAAAAGTGGTGTAAATAGAGTAGTCAATGCCCCCTATGTGCTTAAAGAATAAGGTCAGACAGACAACCCCTTTAAGCTGGATGTTTACGCCAGCACGGGGTGAGGTAGCCTGCAGGTGGACTTGTTCTACAGGTTATTTAAGATCTTCCAGCTACTTCCATCAGAGACCGCTCACAATGGGTCCTTTGTCCGTTCAGATTACTGGTTCTAAGTCCACAAACGGAGAACGTGATCCGGAGTGTCACTGTTTAGCCAATCCAGCGCCATTTACAACGCCCGCATCCTGTATAGTAAAGACTATTTACTGGAGAAGGTTGGATTAGGATTGGTGCACATGCACTTTATAAATGATGAGGCAAAGCCTCCATGTGGGTCGCGGTATTAGATTTTAGAACTAGTTATGGTACATATAAGGGTTCACATCTGTGCTAAATATTTCCATTGACTAGAACCGGGTCCGTGGAGGTTCTGTCAGGGAGCCCAGCAATCTTATCTGGCTTTTTTATAATGGAATCCATGTCAAGGCTCCAACGCACCAGATGTGAACGAAGCCTGACATGTATCACCCCTACTGACAGGCTTCTAGGGAGCTGACTTCAGCAGAATTCAATATGATTACCACATATGCTCAGTGTCAATCACCAACACTTACAGGTCTCTAAGGCATCCCTAACTTACTGCAACACATACATACACATGTACAGCCATCTTCTGCTTGGCAAATTAAGCTCTTTACTTGCTTTACTTAGGATCTGTTCACATTGGCTAGATGGCTTCAGTTTATAATGGATCAAGTGTGGACAAAGGGTAAGAAAGAGGATGTGGTTCCTTCTTAGGCCTTATGGACATGGCCATAGTTTGGGTCCATGTCCAATCCGCACTTGAGAGATTAGACAGAGGTTAGAGAGATTAGAGAGAGGGAGATAGAGACAGATTAGATAGAGATAGATAGATATGAGATAGATCAGGGATGCTCAACCTGCGGCCCTCCAGCTGTTGTGAAACTACAACTCCCACCATCCCCTGCTGTGGGCTGTTCTGAGCATGCTGGGAGTTGTAGTTTTGCAACAACTGCAGGGCCACAGGCTGGGCATCCCTGAAATAAAGGATAGATATTGGATGGATAGATAGATAGATAGATAGATAGATAGATGTAGGCATAATTTTCGTTACTCTAGGTATGCCAAGACGGTCTCTTTAAAGTGATTTTTTTTGTGTGTATATATATATATATATATATATATATATATATATATATATACACACACACACACTTTGTCAGGCACTCACAGTAAAGTATATAAAACCAAAGAACATGGGAAGAAAGCCTAAAATAACTAAGGCTATGCACACCACATACACAACATATCCATACAATATATGTAATGCACAGGACGCATTGGACTAAGGCCTTCTTACATATGTGTGATATTATATTTCTCTCTCTTTTTGCCATGCTAAATTATCATCCTCCACTGACATGAGGAAAACATGAGGAGGATACAATAATGGAGTTAAATGGTCTTTGTCCCAACATAGAAATAACCTGGTAATTCAGGCGTCAGGGTCATGGGCTCTTGTACAGAATAGCTTATTATCTGCACTGGAGTGAAGGCTGCAAATGAATTGCAGTCGAGCAGTTAGCAGCATGTGTACAAAACCTGCCAATTACACATGGGGGACGGGTGAGCGGAGATAAAAAGCGACTTGGTCGTGGAGGGCTGGGACGCAGGTGCAGCTGGCAGGCAGAGAGGGATTAGACGGGGAAGTGGGCAAACAGAACGCAGCAAAGGATTTATCACGGGAAAACCCATCAGAAATGAGCAGGTTTCACCCTGGAGGCCGCAGACAGCCGATTACACCCGTGTGACGTCATCACAGCCACTGCTGGTCACATGACTGCGAACGTGACTGGCATACGCAGTATCGGGGAGATCTGAAAATAGTAACAGCTGCCTCCATTTATAGCACAGCACTCAGTATTATCCACCGCACAGCAGACCGGAAACATCCCAGGATATTTTAGGCACCGAATATCTATACCCGCGCCCCCATTTAAAAATGTATCCAACAAAGAAAAAAAAAATCTACGGCTGGTGTTAGGCCTAACAATGATTTATGCGATGGCTTACGTGACCCTATCCATTATGGCTATGGATTAAAAATAATTGGATGGGACAGAAATTCCGCACAGATTGTACGACCGCTATTCCAGTTGTTAGTAATCAGGTAATCACAGGGTGTACGCGGCGAGCCGATGAGTCATGAATGAGGATCCGCTGTGAGGGACACTGAACATACTGGTCATGGATTATACCGGCGTGGATCTCCAAGCCTGTTATGTAATCGCTTGCATCATTATAATTAATCGCTTTATTTACTCGGTTAATTTGAAAACAATTTGGCGTAAATGCCAGATGGTTTATTGCGGGGTCATCCACAGGATCATACCACCACTGTGTAAGATGTCCATGTTGTAGGTAGGCATCTCTGTCATCTATAGGATCCTCCTGTACCTTCATATGCCTATGATTCCACAATCCATCTGATGTAAAACTACAGAGGTGTTTTACCCAAGAAGTAGTACATCATAATTCAGCACCATATATGGGTAACATATATTGGGAGTCAAACTTCCTGCCCGATGCCCTTCCACACAGCTGTGTGAACAGGCAGGGATGCATCTAGCCTTTCTAGCGAAAACTGAAATGACGCCCCCCCCCCATGCCAAATTCTCAACCTAACCCCTTCCCCCTAGCCTTACAGTTAAAGGCATACTAAATATACTGGTTAATACGGTGATACTGTTGAATATGCAGAGATAAACACTTCCACAATGAAGGCGCTCATTGCCCAAGGCCTTTCTGCTGCCCCCCCACCTGTCCCTGCCTGAGGCAATCGCCTCACCTAGCCTCATTGGCGATGCACCCCTGTGCACAGGGCTCTGGGGGAACCGGCCGGTCCACACATCACATGGCAAGCTAGTTATCTGATTGGCCAGTCCTTCATTGGACTGATATCAACCAGTTTCAAACTTCAATGGATATCAAAAAAAGATCATGAAGGATCTGGTGAAATGACCTGGTCACGATGGAACTGAAGAATTTCGGCATTAGTTGCAGGTGTGAACTTGGCCTATGTGAGATATTATCTAAAAAAACCCACCTAACCACAGGAATGAGCAGCATATTGATCAATGTGCTCGTCCTGAGAAAGCTCTACAATGGTGTAAGGCGAGCGCCTGCTGTGGAGTACTCTACGTGTCTCTGTATGAGGTTTTCCATTATCTACTATCACCTTTATTAACTTACCACCCAGTTTTTCTCTCCTATATACACCCCCTACGCATTACCCCCACTGACCTCTGACAGGTCTTGCCTGTAAATCATGATGGTGGAAACTCTGGAATGAACCTGTGTTAAATATTTCCTCTCTTGAGTAGTTTCCTCCCTCTCGTTGTTAGTTTAACATTGCTTTTTTATTATTATACTAGAACGTATTCAAGGACCACCTGGCAAACAGGAATCCAAGGAAGAACCGAAAAAATGCACAAGTCATGTGGTTTTCAGATGATACAGTTCATATGTATAAAAAGTTATGTAATTAGTCAGAATTGGGAAAGTAATAAAAAGCAAAACCAAATAATAAAAACTAGAAAAAAGCAGCAATGCACACTGCATTACCTCAAGCCATTGTACAATTCCATAAAATTCTATGAAAGTTTCTTAGATATAGAAGCTCCAAATTATAGCTAAAAGGACATGGCTCTACAATTCTCAATACATCATCCCCACCTAACCTGCATCCGCAATCACCCTTCTGACTCCAGCTGGCACAGGGCCGGGAGGCTTACCCGAGCACTGATGCCGCAGTCTCTTCCATCCCAGTCTGTGCGGCCCGTTTGTCTCTCACCAGCCCTAATCTTTCCCCAGCCTACGGCCTATTTACACAAGAAATTTAGAGAGGACCTTTCATGGGACCAGGCATAGGTAAGTAAGGACACCGTTTTGTAGGGCAAGTAATGGGGATTTAGGTGTTCTTACTATTTTTGCAGGGCGCCGCTCCGTTCACCCGCCGGGCCCCTGTAAAGTTCGGGCGCGTGCTATGCGTTTCCTCCCTGGCTGTGACGCTCTCTGCTGCGATTGGACAGCGCTACAGCCAGGGAGGCTATTGAGAATCCCTGGCGTCTCCTCCTCCCTGTTCCGATGCTATGCATTAGCATAGCGCGCGCCCGAACTTTACAGAGGCGCAGCGGGCGAACGGAGCGGTGCCCTGCAAAAATAGTAAGAACACCTACATCCCCATTACTTGCCCTACAAAACAGTGTCCTTACTTACCTATGCCTGGACCCATGAAAGGTCCTCTTTAAGGTACATTCTCCTGTGGGAAGGCGCCTGAGCAATAGGTTTGTCGTGTGGTTAGTTGCTAGCCTGACCTCTGCCTGTTTTCTGGATTTGACCTTTTGCTGTCTGCCGAGCTTTGGATGATTTTCTGAGTGGAAGAATGCTGTCTGCCCTGACCCCGACTTGTGCCTGACTACCGTTTTACCAGATCCCTTCATGCCAAACACCGGTGTATCTTGACCTCCATGGGTCTGCAGTCACAAAACTCAGAGAGTACTCCAAGAGGTAGCAGCCTGGTGGTTCCCCTGCAGTGGACTATATTGGGGTTTAAGAGGGGGGACTCTTAAACAACACCCTTAGGAGAAGCCCCAAGGGAAATCTGTGATCCACATTCGCTTTCACCTATGGACCTAAGTATGACTGGAACCCCTGCACCACTATAGCTAGGCACCTAAAACTCAGTACCAGTATGAGATCCAATTGTCACCAACTGCTAGAAGTATGGATTAAGGGGGTTCTTTACCTTTTTCTTACTGATGATCTATCCTTCTCAAACAGCTGATCAGCTCGGGTCCCGAATGTCGGACCCTCACCGATCAGATGTTGGTGACCTATTCAAAGGATGTCTCATCAGTAAGAAAAAGGTAAATAATCCCTTTAAGCCAATCACATATGAACCTTTTCTATACAGAAAAATCCAAGAAGCTCCAAAGATATCCCATTACTTCGGAGCTTGTGAAGGTCCCCGGAAAGGACACTTACTATCCTTCACTTATATCTATATGGGGTCAACCATACATTATTCCTTTCCTGTATTTCTCCTTTAAGTTGCATGATTTTTCCTCTCAGTGTTCCCAGTGTCCTCTTTAGTACATTTGGTTGGTTATGAATGAGGAAGAGCACGACCCCGATAAACATGCTGCATTCTTCCTAAGCATGTTCTATCTCTACAGCGGAGCAGCAGACACCGGGGAATTTATCTTCAAGTTCCTTTCAATCTAGTTCTAAAAATAAGAACTAATGTTAATCCTCACACTTCAACCAAAACTCTTCAAAATTCTCAAAAACAGCAAGTGCAGCCTAGACTCCTCCAGGCTACCACAGAACTGAAGAAATGGGCCCGTGGTCAGGTTTGGAATAATTTTTAAAATAACTCAGTAAATACTTCATTACAAAACCAACTTCCCTCTTAAATTAATATTTCCAGAAAAGTGTCTAAATTGATCCATGTAGGAGATGCATGATCGTCCCCAACAAAAACATGAAGTGACAATGGTACATTATGTAGATGGTATACAGAAGCAGTAATGCAGTATGGTCACAGTGCTGTACATACAAGAGAGTTCGGGCCTCGTAGCAAACATAAAAAAGGGTCAAAACAAATTCACTTGAATGGGCCCACAATCCAGAAGGTTGGTGCGGAACGGAGGCACGGAATCCCACGGAATCACTAGGGAGCACTTCTGTGGGGTTTCTGTCCATGTTTCGGCACCACAGATGCGGAAACCATTCAAGTGAATGGGTCAACGATCAGCATGGGGCAGCCCTATGGTTGGTGCATTTGCGGTCCACAGAACGGACCTGGACGGTTCGTGTGCATGAGCCCTTAAAATAAAAAAAAAAAAAAATTCCTCTCCCCATCTTGCAGTTTATTATGAGCCAGTGTGGATTTGAAATATAAAGGATTGGGTTTATACTTCCCTCTGCTCAAGAAACTACATGAAAGACGTCATTCTTCCAAAATACGCTGTGTGAACCCACCCGAAACAACACTTTCCTTAATCGATTTTCCAAAACATTCTCTACCCTATATATTTGGGGCTATTCAGTGGAAGGGGTTAAAGACTGAAGTCCGCAGCTCCGTCATCATGGTGTACTGCTGACTCCACGGGCACACCACAGCTTGTACGTACATGTGTGTCACGCCGCAGTTTAATTCAACTATAGCTGAAGAAAACAGATTGTGTGACAGAAACCACCTCGAGCCAAAATCATCTTCTCCCAGATCAGCAGCATATTGCGGTGTTATTTAAAGATTACGTGCGTGCCTCTCCTATACACTATGGAGATTTACTGGAGATGAAAACTGCTACAAAAAACCTCATTACACAGTATTCATGGCTGCGATTGAGAAAGATTTAAGACAAAATGTCCTGTCTTTGACAAGCATTTAGACCCAAGCTAAGAAAACAGACACAATACCCTTGCACAGCCTAATATACTGTATGTTATATAACATCTACATACCATTTTCTTGTGAAATGTACATATGTTGCGTCATTACTTTATTATTCCCGCTAGAAGTTGTGAATGAATTACTAGCCAGTTACAATGATGGTCCAGATGGGTGTTACCAGTTGAGGGGCGTTTTCCTGCACTGTCTGACACTATCCAATCAGTGCTGCCAGTGTCAGACTCTGTAGGGACACACCCATAACTTGTAGCATCCATCTGAACCAACATTGGAAACCGCTAGTAATTTATTAATTGTTATTACATTGGGAATACAAGTAGTTACTAAGACAGACATGTCAGGAGTGGTGACAGCTCCTCCTGAAGCTGGGCTTACAGAGAGACAAAAAAAAATATCCAATGGCTGCACAATTTTGTAACCCTCAGCTTTACCCATAATATAACGAGGACATTGGCCATCAAGGGTGGGTGAGGTTTCAGCCGTATGTGGCAGACTAATCATGTAAACCTGAAGTTACTAGATGCTTTTTTTTTAAAATTAGAGACAAAATGACTTAAAGGGGTTGTCCCATGAAAAATATTCTACAGTTTTCAATCCAGCACCTGGATCTGAATACTTTTGTAATTGCATGTAATAAAAAGTTTAGCAAAAGTTTAGCACCACTGAGTTATTCAATAAAATGTATCTGTGTAGCGCCACCTGCTGTTTGTTTTTGTTCTTATTCCTTTGACCTGCTCACTTAGATGGCCGCACATGCTCAATTTCACCCTTCAACTGCCTCCTGAGCTGTGATAGGGAGCGTTGAGACACGCCCCCTTATCTGCAGCAGAAAAGACACTCCCCTTGAGCTGTCAGCTTGATATAAATCTAGCAGAACAATGATTGAGTATATCTCTGGATCCATGTGAGGTACAGGGCTGGTTCTAGCTTTGTTAGCGAGAGATTGTCATGTACTATATGATGTCTGATTTTCATTTTTTCCATTAGTCATGGGATAACCCCTTTAAAGCTGGCCATACACTCGAGCAGTTGTCTCCAACCTGTGGCTGTTTACAGCTGTCAGGGCATGCTGGGAGTTGTAGTTTTACAACAGCTGGATAACCACAGCTTGGAGACCAGTGCCATAGAGATTTCAGACATTTTCTGAACATGGGGGCTGTCATTCTGCATTTCTCTAGATTTATCTGTAACCTGAGCTTCTAATTATGGGGCCTCTAAAACAGCCCCATCCCCCAAAAAGTACCCTGCACGAAATTTATCAATACAAGAAGATACGTTTTTAACATTAAAAATTGTAATTTCTACTTTAAGGGAGGAAATAAAGCAACAAGAGCGGGTCCCTCCAGATTTTTACCCTGCTCCATGCTTCATGTTCCAGATAATACGCTGAATTTTCATTCTCTGCTGGGACGAGAGAGGAACACTGGAAAGGAGCAAAACTGGTCAGGAAAAGGAAAGAGTCAGTTATTCATCAAGACAAAAATGTCCTCAATGGAATTCTTTCCAAATCTCTCTCTCGCCAAATAGCGTGGCCTCCAGATCTGTGCGCTGCCAAGAGACTAGCATCAAATACATGAAAATAGTGTGCAGCTATTTAACTGCCTCGTGTCAAGATAACGGATGGTACAATATAGAGGTTCATTTTATCGAGGTCATTTTACCTAAGATCGACCTCATATTTTATGTTCTCTGATGACCTTACATGTGTGAAATGGACAAATGATAGGCTTCATGTTTTCTTATGTTCTGGTCTGACATCCCTCCATTCAGAACATGATTCGATCTTCATTTCTTTATCTCTACATGGGACAGAAATGGTTTCCTGTGGTTCCTGAGGATCCCACAGGATCAGGGGTGGACTGCCCATAGACCCCACAGGGAAATTTCCTGGTGGGCCGTTGCCCAAAAGGCCACTTAATCCCTCATCTTGGCCAAAAGCCAGGTACAAAAAGATCTGTTGCTTTCATCATTAATTAATTTAGGAAGTATTTTGTGCTGCACTGTGGTATCTGGGGCTACTTTTAGTTTTTTTTCCAGGGACAGCATTTACCACCCAAACTCTACTCACCGGCTTGGTTGAACACACCTACTATTTCTATGGAGTAATCCGTGGGTACCAGACACCTATGGTACAGCCAGGGATTTATGGGTGATTGGCCACCATGCCAGGGTCCATCATTTAGGATCCTCCCCTATTTGCCAGGGATGAGAATGGCTACAAACAGCATCTTTCCTCTGTAAGACAGAGATTTCAGGATAACTGTGTAATAATTAATTACTCCTGTGGTGGCGCTGTAGGGAAACTGAACAGCCAGAAGCCAGGTTCCCTCACTCACTACAGCAGATCGCGGGACCCTTCCAATAAAAAGAGCAGTCCTAAGTAAACCCCTGTAATTCCAATACAGGCCATTAGGATGCACAGTTTACTTTGATGAGAATCTATTAACTATATTACTTTCTATAATGGGTCCATGTTGAGCATTCCACCATTCATTGGTGACCAAAGACCTTCCACCAAGCCATTTGCCAGTTTAGAGTAGATTGTTTTGCAGCATCAGTCATAAGCAGATGTCTTCTTCTGCCAAGCATAATGGGGCAGATTTACTAAACCTATTGAAGTAAACATAAGGTGGCCATACATATTAGATAGAAGTTAGTCGATGGTTGAACAGCAGTTGAACAATCATCTGGTGAACACTCTTTTCGCAGAAACGACCATACACATTGTAGTCCATATTGGCCATTATAGTCGTTCAATCTGGCCATACACAACCATTCAAAGAAAGCGGGCAATGGGCGAAAGATTTTTCTGGGAACGTTCAAATAAAGATCCTTCAATCATGAACGATCTTTGACATGGTCTAACCTTAGTCAACTAAATCGATTGTTTACTGTTAAATTTCACCAGACGATCGTTCGTTTTGGTTAAAATTGTCCATTTTGATCAACTTTAGACTAATGTGTATGGCCACCTAAAGACAGGCTGGATGATGAACTAGACTTTATACCAACTATTGGCTGGCTTACTTTGAGACACAATTTTGGTGCAAAATAGTATATCTCACACCTCGCCCCTTTCCCGTGAAAGCATGTCCCTTTTTGAAATTGTCCAACGCCCTTTTTCAAGCTAGTCAAAAAAATTGGAGAAACCTTATTTGAGCTAAATTGAATGATTTTTAGACAGATTCTAGGAGAAGACACATGACCAAATCTGGGACAATGTCGCTACAGTATATAAACCAGAGCAGAATATTCTTTTATTATTACTATGACTACGAGTACTCTACTATTTCACCCGTTCCTGCAAGATCTGAGGAGCTTCCCAAAGCTTTTATTTTCTTGCTTATATTCTCTTATTGCTCTACATTTCCCTCGGGCCCTTTTTACTCTACATTATCTGAGTCAGACAACATTAATTTCACTATATATCTTTTGGTCTGTATCGCTTGCAGAAAGTTTCCCATGAAAGCCTCAGCATGTGACAGCCACATGCGAACACTGGCACATTTTTGGCTTTACTCTACAGATAAGAAATGTACGAGTGTTGCAATTTACTAATGCTTTTTCAAAGGATTGCACGGCTAACCCTGAGAAAATGTCAGCATATCCAATCTAGTAATGCACTTCCCAAATTCCACTGAAGCCTGTGCCACATGGTGTTTTCCTTTACCATTCACAAGACGGCTGATAGAGGGTGGTCTTAGGTTTCACTAACTCTCACAGGAAACGGTAAAGTTGTGAGCAAATCAAAAGAATAAAAAAAAAAAAATACCAGTGGGAAAATAAATAATTATACCTAAGACGCAACTGGCCCTTTGAATGTGCTGAGTTCATTAAGTTACATTTGAAGGAGAAATTAATCTTTTTCTTATGGTCTGTTAAAGGCTTGTATGAAGCCATCGGTGAGGTCTGTGAACTTGCTTGCACCCACAGCAAGCACCCATGGGGCCAAAGGGACTGCAATGAAAAACATCTTGTCGCACATGCCCCTTACCTATAGAAGTGCTCTTAGCCAAATGGCAGAATCAAGATGGGTACCATGACGCGCTTCCTTGTAGCCATAAGGGACCAATTAGTAACAGGTACAGGAACATGGCTTGTAGCTTGAGGCACTAAAGGTGTATTCCCATCATATAAGGTAATGGTATATCAGTAGGATATGTGGTAATATTATGACTGGTTCGATCTCTGGGACCCCTGCTGATCCCATGAATGAAGGCATTAAGGTCTCCTGGGCTTTTTGCCAGCATGACAATGCTCCACCCAGTGTCAGGCTAGGGATCCTTGGGCCCATCAGGAGAAATCATTCTTGAGGCCCAACTCCTATATCATCAATAATATCTAATGGGTTTGGAATCAAAGAAATAGGCCCTAGTGGCAAATGATTATCCCCAAAGTGAGATCCAAATAGGGGTTTTCCTTCTAAACCTTTGGGGCCCACTACTGAGAGCCTGGACCTACCACAGGATTCTCTGGTACTCTGTTGGGTCAGTCCAACCCTGGCTTTACCCAGAGAACGCTGGGGCCCCCACTGTTCGGTAAGAGAGAGCACATTCTGTGGATAGAGTCCCAGAAAATAACAAAAATCCTTCTGCTCAGCCATACACCCCTTTTGTCAATATCATGCTGTGCACCTAAGGCAATGACCTGAAAGAAACTAGATGTGGGTAGTGGGTAATCCAATGTTCAAGATATGTTCCAGCGATATGTCCTCAATTACCAAGGGGAGAAAACCTCTTTAGTGGATGGCATTGAACTACATCCTTTTTCATAGGGTGATGCACAGATTACTAGGAAAACCCCTTAAAAAAGATGAATCATACAAGTCGGTGACTTTAAAGGGCATGTTTTAGGTTGTCCTATCTGAGGCCTGAAAAAATTAGTGACAGAGACCCTCGTTGACACGCTGGGTCAATTATTTGACCCAGTCATTTTCTTAAAATCCCTGGTAAAAAAACAAAACCCAATCATGAGCCGAGCGCTGGAGTATCGATATTCATGGGCTGCGGCAGTTCCTTGCCATCCCGCAGATGAAAGACAACTCTCTCCCTATAATGTATATTGGGAAATAGCTTTCTATGAGCCGAGAGGGGAGAAGCTGTCTATGAGCCGAGAGGGGAGAAGCTGTCTATGAGCCGAGAGGGGAGAAGCTGTCTATGAGCCGAGAGGGGAGAAGCTGTCTATGAGCCGAGAGGGGAGAAGCTGTCTATGAGCCGAGAGGGGAGAAGCTGTCTATGAGCCGAGAGGGGAGAAGCTGTCTATGAGCCGAGAGGGGAGAAGCTGTCTATGAGCCGAGAGGGGAGAAGCTGTCTATGAGCCGAGAGGGGAGAAGCTGTCTATGAGCCGAGAGGGGAGAAGCTGTCTATGAGCCGAGAGGGGAGAAGCTGTCTATGAGCCGAGAGGGAGAAGCTGTCTATGAGCCGAGAGGGGAGAAGCTGTCTATGAGCCGAGAGGGGAGAAGCTGTCCATGAGCCGAGAGGGGAGAAGCTGTCCATGAGCCGAGAGGGGGGAAGCTGTCTATGAGCCGAGAGGGGGGAAGCTGTCTATGAGCCGAGAGGGGGGAAGATGTCTATGAGCCGAGAGGGGGGAAGATGTCTATGAGCCGAGAGGGGGGAAAGATGTCTATCAGCTGTGAGGGGGGAAGATGTCTATCAGCTGTGCGGGGAGCTGCCTTGCCTTAGAGCTGCTCATTTGGGATTTTAAGGAAATGGCTGGACCAAAAAAAAACTGTACGTGACCTCGCGTTTCAGTCAGTCACCAATTTATGCTGCCCTTAGGACAGCATAAAACTAGGTTCAGAGCCCCATGAAGGTCACCAGATAACAAAATAGCGGGGAAGCTGCTAATTATGGAGTTCCTTCAGAAATATAGGAGGAAGGTGGGATAGCAGAAACGTATGTATTGCAGGAAGGAAGTCTTTTCTGAAACAATACATTGTGTAGAGAAGAAAAGATGGCTTGCATCACTACTGGAGATCAGTACACGTGCAAAGGTGGTGATGTTCGTAAGCATCTGACCCTAGTCAACGTGGAAAAGGAGAAATGTACACTTCACACCAAGCATGTCAAACTAGGATGATACTGTATTTCTACATGACTGTATTCATAGTCCTCCTTTTGGACCAGGTGGATGGTCAGTTGGCTGAACAACCTTATGGATATTAGCAGAGCGTTCCCACATACCCATCACTTTGAATGAACCTAGAGATATGGCTCGATATAATAGTCATCAATATGTGCAATGGATAGGGACACAATAGAAATATTGTCCTTAGAAGACCCCATGGTAAAATGACTCATAAGAGGGTCATAACTGTAAAGGTCACAACTTTTCCCCCTTTCGGCCATCTACCAATATAACAAAATCAATTAATGTGTAGTAATAAAAAAGGGGAAAGGAATGAAGAAGAAGCTAAAAGAAGAATCACTAAGGTCATTGTGCATATGACCAGTAGGAAACAAAAAGCTCTTACAGCCATTTCGGTTATCTGCATCCCATCTGCTTCCGGCCTACAGGAAGTCCCGGGACCTTCAGGCCCAGCTGCAGCCGCTGCCTCCCCCTGGGAAGGCGGTCAGTGAATCTCTTCTTCTCTCACACTGAATGGCAATGTCATACATTAGAGAATGCTGGCAAAAGTTAATTAATGCAGCCGCTCCGAATCCTCCTCTACTGTCATTGCTGAAATAAGTTGTTAAAGCTCCAAGCATGAGGACCATTAATCATAATAATTCATGTTGTGTTATAGTCATGCACACAAACAATAGGACAAGGTGATGCTCCCCTTGAACAGTGTACCTATATGGCGAAACTAAAGGTGGTACAGATTCTGAGCAGTAGGTACCATGAAGAGGGTTTGGAGTGTTCAAACCATTAATAATTTTAAGGGTTATCTCATACTTAAAGGGGTTGTCAGAGATTAAAAGAAAGATTCTGCTTTTTCTTGAGATGGCTTATGTCTGGTATAGCCGTGTTCTATAGAATGGGGCTGAGCTGCAATCCCAGATATTGCCTACAGACAAGTAGGGAGCCGTTTCTAATGAAAAGGCAGGACCTCCGTCTAATCCTGATCAATCCCTATATTAAACATTTAGCAACCAATCAGATTTCACCTTTCATTTTTCAGAGCACCTTTGGAAAATGAAAGGTAGAAACTGATTGGTCGGTAGCCAGATTTTCTTCACACCAGTTTTGATAAATCTCCCCCTATGCTTTTAGTGCATGTATATTAGTGTTTATCTGCTTTGGTTTTTCCAATGGAAATACATAGGCACAAATGCAAGGTTTTTCTATTTGGAAAATTAGACGGGGGTCCATAACGCTGTTGGGAGCCCCAGCTTTGTAGGCAAAGGAAGCTATGCACTACAGGGTGACCATAAAAAACAACTGGTGTCCAAAAGGACAACTGCTGTCCTCCAGAGCAGAGGGCAAACTATTCCTTTTTCCAGAGGAGCAGGAAAAAAAATGAACCCAACCCCAGATGGACTGAGTGACATGAACTATAGGAACAAAATAAAATGTTGGATGTATTGGTCATTGCAACCAATTAGATTCCTACACTTTTGGTTTAATGCAGGGTTTCTCAACATGCGCTACCAAGGGTAAGTACCAGGTCTCTAGTAACAAAGCTCCCATCCTGATCCACAAATGTTAGAAACATTTCTGTCAGGACTTCTCAGTACTTAAGACAGTCACTACAACACGATATTATTAGGATCTGTCACCTCTGGTACTAATGGGCACATATGTGTGTGTCACTGTAAATAGGCACTAAAGGAGTTATCTGAAATTTAAATACTGATGTCCTATACTCAGGATAAGTCATCAGTATCTGATCAGTGGGGGTCTGACACCCGGGATCCCCACCGATCAGCTGTTTGAGAAGGCACCGGCTCTCCTGTGAGTGCTGTGGCCTTCTCTCTGTTTTTCCTAGACTGAGTGATGATGCGTTCATGTGTCACGTGGCCTAGGAGCAGTTCAGCCCCATAGAAGTGGATAGGACTGAGCGTGATACCAAGCACTGCCGCTATACTGTGTACGGCGCTGTGCTTGGTAAGCTGCGAGAAGGCCGTGGCACTCACGTGGCGTCGCTGCCTCCTCAAACAGCTGATCGGCGGGGGTCCTTGGTCTTGGACCCCCACCGATCAGATACTGATTGAGCATAGGTCTTTGGTAGTAAATGTTGGAAAAACCTTTTAATATGGTTGCCAACTTTACTTGCAGAGCTGTAGTTACTATGATTAAAAATCAATGCCTGGGCATTATTTGGACTGATGCCAGAGTCTAGTACTAACAATAGGCATTAAAAAAGTTGGCGCTATTACTAAACAGAGTCAGTCTGTGATTATCTGTGATCTGTAGGGTCCAACTCCCAGCACTCCAGTGAGTGCTGCAGTCTCTTCACAGCCTACCAAGAACAGCACCATTCATCGTATAGTGGCCGTGCTTGGTATTACAGCCCGGGCCCATTCACTTGAATGGGACTGAGCAGTGCCTAGGCCACGTGACCCATGAACGTGACGTCACAGGCCTTGGATGAGGCTGTGGCCTCTTTGAACAGCTGATCGGCAAGGTTGCCAGGAGTCTGACCACTATCAATCAGATATTGATGACCTATCCTGAGGATAAGCCTCGTCCTAGAAAAAACCCTTTTAAAAAAATTCTTAAATAAGGGCTACTCTTAAAATCCCTGGTAAATAATACCCATGGTTCCCTGTCATCACTCTTATCCACCCACTGTAACACAAAATGTCAGAAAACCAGGAAAATGGAAATGAGGGGGTATGCATAGGAAATGGCTGCAATTGTATTAGAATATTAGAGTGATGTCATCAGACAATAGTACGGTAACCTCAGGTCACGAAATAAATGCCAGCAGGAGCAAAAAACTAGCTATGCAAATGGATCCTGCAATTTCTTAATTTAAAAAGTACTAAAGTATAGCAACATGCTATAAATAAAAATAAAAACCCAACCATGGGTGTAAAGCGAGGCCCAGATTTCTGAACTTCTTCTAATGTCAAGGTCTATAATAAGATATCTGACCCCAGGATGGCAGCTGAGGATGTCTGGAGATTTCCTCCGACACTCTGCCGTCTCACACCCTCTCCGAGGGCTACAAGTATTCAGCACAATATCTATTCTACTTCATCATCTTCCACGGTCCCAAGAGACTACCATACTCAGCGCCCTGGAGCGGTCATCCAAGGACGGTCTGAGAATGTCTCATGTAATTAACATCAGGGTCGCTACTTATACCCTATCTATTCTTATAGACCAGTTGTTTCTGAAATGTCTGCTGAACAGAATAATAAGAACATACTATAATAGAGATCTAAAAAAATATAAGAAAATATTCATAAATGGATATCATGAGTATACACAAAATACACAAAAAGTAACACCAACCAATGTTAATAAAATCATGCGATTTTCACACTGGTTAATAGGCCTAAGATATGACGAAACATCCTGTTCTTTGAGAGAAGCCACGTGCGCACAATAGACTGTAGAGGACCTCATTGACTACTATGGGAGATCTTTCTAGGCATGCTCTGTGATCTGTGCAGAGGTGAGGAGGGAGTAGATAAGCTGTGGCATCACTTCTAGTGAATGGTGGATACTATCTTATCTATATATAGATGATATCATTGTAAAGGGTGTATTAGGCTACTTTCACACTGGCGGCAGGCCTGATCCGGTTACCATTATGGTCACACCAGACGGATCCACCCCCATTGACTTGCATTGGGGGTCATTCCGGATCCGTCTTGGAGCGGATGCCTGGACCGGAGAGCAAACCGCAGCATGCTGCGGTTTGTTCTCCGGTCTGAAGACGGAACGGAATGCTTTCAGGAGCATTCCGTTGTCTTCAGTTCAGTTTTGTCCCCATTGACAATGAATGGGGACAAAACTGAAGCGTTTTATTTCGGTATTGAGCCCCTATGACGGAACTCAATACCGGAATTTTAAAACGCTAGTGTGAAAGTAGCCTTAGACGGGCAGATTTTCTGGACGATGATCGCTAACGAGCAATCATCTTGCAGTGTAATACTGCTGCCGATTTCACAATGAACGAGCAAGGGTCTAAGGGTCCATTCACAAGTCCGCAAGTGTTTTGCAGTCCGCAAATTGCAGATCCACAAAACACAGACACCCGCCATGTGTGTTCCACATTTTGTGGATCGCACATGGCCGGCACTATGATAGAAATGCCTATTCTTGTACGTGGCATCCTCTATCTGTCTTTGCGGGGCTGTGGAACAGATCTACGGAACAACACGGTGTGCTGTCCGCATCTTTTGCGGCCCCCATTGAAATGAATGGGTCTGCACCCATTCCGAAAAATTGCGCAACGGATGCAGACGTGTGCATGGACCCTTATAAAGATCTGATGCGGGCAAACCACTATACAGCATGAGGAAGTAGAATGGCATAGCAATCACTCCTCCTCATGTTGCTGAGGAGATCACTGCATGTAACAGCAGCAGTCTCCTCCACTATCGAGAAGGCGATCATCGGGAGTAAACTCTTCCCTCCCAACAATGGCCTGCGTGACTGGGGTATCTAATACACCTTTAATCCTACCTGTGATGATAATGTGGAGGCCACTGAAAAGTTAGGCTACTTTCACACCAGCGTTAGGACGGATCCGTTGTGAGATCCGGGCACGCGCTCACAAACGGATCAGTTCCTATAATGCATTCGTTTGCATCTGTTCAGAACGGATCCGCTTTACATAGGCAAAACGGATCCGTTCTGATCTCCATTGAAAGTTACATAGGGAACGGATCCGTTTGCTATTGTACATTAGCAAACGGATCCGCTCCATTGACTTGCATTGGAGTGGAGACGGATCCGCCTCCATTCCGCTCGGTCAAGCGGACACCAAAATGCTGCATGCAGCGTTTTGGTGTCCGCCTCCAGAGCGGAATGGAGGTGGAACGGAGGCAAACTGATGCATTCTGAACGGATCCTTATCCATTCAGAATGCATTAGGGGCAAACGGATCAGTTCAAGACCATTTGTGAGACCCTGGAACGGATCTCACAAACGGATCCTGCTGACGCTAGTGTGAAAGTAGCCTTATCTGTACAGAACAAGGAGAATTATTTATCTTTATTAGATAAGTGGTCAAAACAATGGCCACAGTTCAATGTTTCCAAATGTAAAATAATGCACTTGGGGAGAAGAAACCCTCTATCTGAGTATCGTATTGGCAGTTCTGTGTTAACAAAGACTTCAGAAGAGAAGGATTTGGGGGTAGTCATCTCTGACAGCCTCAAAATGAGTAACCAATGCAACCAGGCGGTAGGGAAAGCAAATCGTATGCTTGGCTGCATAGCTAGAGGTATAACAAGCAGAAAGAGGGAGATTGTGATCCCTCTGTATAGAGCTCTAGTGAGACCACATCTGGAATACTGGGTTCAATTCTGGAGACCTCACCTGCAAAAGGATATTGCTAAAATAGAACGGGACCAAAGAAGAGCTACAAAAATGGTGGAAGGTCTAAAGCATAGAACTTATCAAGAAAGACTCTTAATATGTTCTTAATATGTATAGTCTGGAGGAAAGAAGAGAAAGGGGGGACATGATTGAAACCTTTAAATATGTTAAAGGACTGAATAAAGTTCAGGAGGGAAGGGTTATTAATAAGAAACTGAACACAAGAACAAGGGGGCACAATCTGAGGTTAGTTGGGGGAAAAATCAAGAACAACATTAGAAAATATTATTTCACTGAAAGAGTAGTAGAAGCTTGGAACAAACTTCCAGCAGAGGTGGTTGATACATCCACAGTAACTGAATTTAAACATGCCCGGGATAAACATGTATCTATCCTAAAATAACAATAAAAGGATAATAAAAGGGCAGACTAGATGGACCAGGTGGTCTTTTTCTGCCGTCAACCTTCTATGTTTCTATGTTTTAAGAACAGGAAATTTTGACCTAATTTTATGCCTAGTCAAAAATCACCAAAATTCTAAAAAAAAATATGTTTAAACATAAGAACGGATTTTAAACAATAGGTCATTTTCTAATGACACATTCCTTTTAAAGGGGCTCTGTCTGTCATATACATGGAGAGCCAATATAGGTCCTATAAAATCTAAGCCAGGGGTTACCACTTTTCATTTTAAGGAAGAATGGAGTCAACTCATCATTTTGATTCATCTTGCAGGATTCCCAAAGGGCATGTACCGTTTTAGCCAACCGTACAATAAGACTGGTTATTTTCCTACTTACCAACACATAGTAAATAACGGGACATTTAAAGAGGACCTTTCACCACTCCTGACATGCCTGTTTTAATAGCTTCATGCATTCCCCATGTAATAACAATTCTGGAGCATCTATTCTTATGGCTCTATGTTGTGCCATTCCTTTATTATTTCTACTAGAAGTTATGAATGAATTGCTAGCAGTCTGCAGTAAGGGTACAGAGGGGTGGTAACAAGTTAGGGGTGTACCTGCACAGACTGAAAATGGCAGCACTGATTGGATAGAGTGAGTCTGTGCAGGTACACCCCCAACTGGTTACCTCCCCTCTGTACCCTTACTGCAGACTGCTAGCAATTCATTCATAACTTCTAGCAGAAATAATAAAGGAATGACACAACATAGAGACATAAGAATAGATGTTCCAGAATTGTTAGTACATGGGGAATGCATGAAGCTATTAAAACACACATATGAGGAGTGGTGGAAGGCTCTCTTTAAGCTCTGCTTGCTCTGTCTGAGAATATCCCCAAATTGCACCGGAATGCCCTTTTTGAAGCATATTTGTATCAACACCACCCTTTTTGTGGTCTATTCCACATGACCAGCCCCTGGCGATCAGGACTGTTGTCACATATGTGATCATCAACTCCTACAGTAATTAAAAAGATGTTTTTAACCGCTAAAATTATTTAAAAAATCTGTACATTGTCCAATTTGATCAGGGGAACAACAATGAAGATATTCATCAAAAAGATCTAACCTACTCACAAAAGAGTAAGAAATAATATCAATAAAACCATCATTTTATCATGTTCACACCCAAAACGCAGTGACGGTTACATGGTGTAAATGTGAACTGAAGGGCGGAGTGCCTCTTTACGTTGTTGTATAAGGATATATAGCTATAAAAGAAAACACTGGACCTATGACAAATACCAGACACCTACAAGTCATTACTACAGGGAGCCAAGTACAAGAGTTCTACGTCTGGGATCAATTAAACACCCATTAGCAGAACATTCATCCCCAGAAAGCCCCTCAATGACCACAGGAACACATGCAACAAGAGATAAAGGTAGAAAATGAAAGCGATCTGCACATGGAGGTATTTTCACAGGTGGGAATCTCGCTTTTCAGGGCATGAAGGTTGACAGAAGTCAGAATCCCATAATTGCTGACATATACGTTACTTCCTGTTTACAGGGATAAATCTTTACTTCTCCTTTAATTGGCACAGTACAGGCTGCCGCCTCCTGGCATTCCGGAGGTCCAGGGGTTTGTGAATGGTGTAGCCGAAAAACGGCATATAAATGGTGATCACCTCTGGCCTTCAAATGTGAATAGAGAAGCCACTAAGTCATAAATAATCCCTAAAAGGGCAATTTCTCTAAGGTCCAATTTGCCAGAGGCCATTTTTTCTTTGTAGATCAAAATGATGGTCAGTATGGGTTTTAAGGGTTTTCTATAATACACTGACTAGAAATATGCAGGACGTAACGATAAGGTATGGAACTGGAAATCAATGGAAATTAAAAAAAAACATAAAAATACCATATGATATGTGCAGTTTTTCCACAGCGTTCTATAAAATTAGGCAATGGCACACACAAGTGCCTGTCCAGAGGCGTTACATACACACCACTCCAGTGTACAGAGGCACGGTATTTTTGATGGTGTAAAAATATTACTCTCACTTTTTGTAAGTACATTGTGCTACAACTGAAGTAGTAGAAACAGTATAGCTAAACCCATAGTAAAAAAAATAATAAAATATAATAATAATAATAATAATAATAATAATAATAAAAATGGGGGCAATGTGAATAGCATGGAGATTACCAAACCAGGTCTTTTGGGATGAAAGGATACACATGTAAAAATATGGAAGCTACATATCCCATCAAAGTCCAGGCTGCAAGGGCCCGACTGCTTTGATCCTCACCAATTACTAGAACAAAGAGGTGGCAAACCTTTAACAGGCCATACATAGCAAATAGCATAAAAAATGCAAGGAAAACATAATACGAGGTACAACTACTGAAGTTGTTCAACAAGGTCACGCGCGACTTCGCGAATAACTGACTATGGCTCATTGGAGCCCATACATTCTAATACTGTACAGAGATCCATCTCCGTACAGTATTAGGGTCCATTCACACGTCTGCATGAACGGGTCCTCATCCGTTTGAGGAACGGGTGCGGACCCATTCATTTCAATGGGGCTGCAAAAGATGCGGACAGCACACTGTGTGCTGTCCGCATCCACACTTCCATTCTGTGGCCCTGCAAAAAATATAGAGCGTGTCCTATTCTTGGCCAAGAATAGGCATTTCTATAATAGTGCCAGCCACGTGCGGTCCGCAAAATGGTGAACACACATGGCTGGTGTCCGTGTTTTGTGGATCCGCAATTTGCGGACTGCAAAACACTTGCGGACGTGTGAATGGAACCTTAATCCGAAGTTTTGAACGTAGTGACTTCGAATGTTGTATCATATCAACCACAGACACAAAGAACATCCATAGTGTCACACCAGGTCCACATAAGTTCCCACTATTGTGCTTCGGTTTCAGCGGTCACTTTGGCATTAATTCATCATGGAGGTGGAGGATGCAACGTTTTGAGAGTCCAGCATGGATACACATGGCTATAGGAGGGGCATGAATTCCTACACTCCCTCTAGAAAAATATAAGGGTGGGGGCAGAATAGCAGACCTAGTCCATTCTGTTATGCCCCCCATAGTGTACACCCCTGACACCATTAATAGAAGCCCATTAAAAATTAAGACCATATAACCCCCTGTGACCGACACATCAATACCAGGAATAGAGCCAGGAAAAATACAGCAAATGTTTTTCTAGAAGAATCCGCTAACAGGATAACCTGCTGCCAGTGGGATCGCTATGTAGATAAAGCTGTATATGCGGGTGAGATGGGAGCTTCCTGCCTGTGGGTATTTCCCTTTCCATGTTTCACTGTGAGATATCAGATATTTAACCAATATATGGTAAAAACGAAGAATATTTACAAATCATCAGTCACGGACCAAGAACATGAAAGCAACCACTGACAAATACAAGATACTCCCAACATGTTTAAGAGGACATGGCTGCTTTTTTTGTCACGTCGCAGGCAGAAAATCCATAGTGTATTACAGTATCAGCAAAGTGGATGAGATTTGATCCAACAGATATTGACCTGAAATTAAAGGGGTTGTCAGAGATCATAAAAAAATTCAGACAAGACCCAATTATTGTAAAATAAAAAATGGTGGTATACTCACCTCTTTCTCCAGCACCGTTCACTGTGCCGCTGGTCCAGTCATCCCGCCATTGCTTGCTTACAGACTGCAGCAGTGACATGGCGATGTACAGCATGTGACCACTGCAGCCAATCACTGTCCTAATTGGCAGACCAATGAAGACTGTGATTGGCTGAAGAAGTCACTGCTGCTGTCTGTAAACAAGCAGTGGCAGGAGGACAAGACCAGCAGCACAGAGAACAGTGGTAGAGAAAGAGGTAAGTACCACTTTTTTTTTTCTTCACAATAATTTTAAGGGGCTCATCTGCTATTTGTAGGCCAATTTCAGACAAGCAAGTTGCCTGCAAGAGCAGAGTACAGGATGGCAAATCCCGCTCCCACATGGAGCGAGTTTCCAGCAAACAATTTGCTTGTCTGAAACTGGCCTTAATCACCTTGGACAAGTTAAATTCCGCAACAAATTCACAGCAAAATAAGAGAGAAATCCGCATGTAGATATATAGATATAGATTTTGATGCAGAATCCTCATGGATTTTTCTATCGAATTGCAGAGAAATTTGCACACGAGAAGGGCTTTAAGGGCATCTGTCAGACCTGTTGACCTGTTGCTGACCTGTTGCATGTGTGCTTGGCAGCTGCAGGCATCTGTGTTGGTCCAATGTTGATATTTGCCTGCGATGCTGAGAAAAATTAAGTTTTAATATATGCAAATGAGCCTCTAGGAGCAGTGAGCTCAGCTTTCTCTGCAATGTCAATGCCCCAAGTGCTTCTATTTACATATATTAAAAAATCATTTTTCTCAGCAATGCGGGCACATATGAACATGGGACCAACACAGATGCCTTCAGCTGCCAAGTGCACATGTAACAGGTCAGCCAGTTTCAAGGTACAAAACTGCTGACAGATGTCCTTTAAAGGTGGCTGCTGTCTTCCAGTAATATGGTTGCTCTTGGCCATGGGGTTTGTTCAGTATTGCAGCTTAGGCCTAGTTACATGAATAGGGCTGAACCGCAATACCAGAAACAACCTAAAGTCAACAGTGGCACTATTTCTGGGGGGAAAAAAGCCATGAGAACTGTGAGGTGGGTAGGGATACACTAATGACCTAACTGATCTGGGGGATTACTAGGTCGTGTACATTGAGTGGTTTTTAGTCCTAAATAATTCCCTGGTTCTATGTAACAAGAGGTACTACAAATCTGGGGAGCAGGGGGTCTGGCAATATGCAGCTTCGTATCCAAGATGGCTGCCAGCACAACTGTGTTTCTGTGCAGTGGAATCTAGTGAACTACTCAGGGAAACTTCACTCGACATTTCTGGCCACGTGAACAGCTGCTATTTACAGTACAAGCCACGGATGAACAGGGGCTATGTGTGACGCTGCAATTCATTATGTCTGCTCGCTCCGGTGGCGCCAAACAGTTAAAAAGGCATCAAGCCAAAGTAACCGATATAAAAGATTGTTCCGCTATGGGGCCCAGGTCCGTCTGTCTCCCTGCTGCTCTGTCTCAGCGCTGCGCCTGGTTCTGTTTAGTCTGGAGAACACCCCCTTGGACAGACAAATTCTGAGACCGCTGCTCGAAAAACAGTCTCCAAGATGATCACTTTGTTAACTATGTGGTTGGTTTGTTGCTTTAACAGCTTCATGCACAGATGAAGCAGAGCTAATTCGGCCACAATTGACCCTGATATTATAATGTGTTACCTACGGCACTTAATCATACCTGCTGAATTATCTTAAAGGGGTTTTCGGGGTTTAAAAGGAGCTCCTTTTTGCCTAATAAAGGTATTTTCCATCTTATATTGATAGTTTATACTCCGTATATATACAATCAATATCTAATCAGTGGGGGTCCAAAACCCTGCACCTCTGCCAATCCGCTGTTCTGCAGTAGCTGCAGCGCTGGAGCTCCACAGCTCCAATCTGTTGTGTAGTGGACAGAGCTGGTTACTGCAGTGTTGCTCACATTCCCTTCAATGGGAGTAGCACTGTAGCACTGTTCACTGCACACAATGGACGGAGCCGTCTCGTAACAGCGGTGGAGCTAATGCAGAACAGTTGATGGTCGGGGGTCTGATCAGATATCGATGGCATATCCTGATGATATAAATTATCTGGAAAACCCCTTTAAATTCCAGCACCAGGTTATGGACTAAAGTAGTGCAAACCTTTGTATTCCTGGACAGAGGTCCACCTGCCGAAAAAAATAAAGCCCGCCCCAATCCTATATCCAAATAAGTTTTCAAGCGCCCAGTGAACAATAGCAAGCTGAAATTCTTCCGCTCGCCTATGTTAAAACTGGACTTTATTTAGTACCCGAGAGTGTGCCCATCAAGGACAGACCATCCATATGAGTTCAGTGGGGGTCCGAGACTAGGCTGCCCAACCGATCTGCTGATTGGACTACGGTGAAAATAATGAAGAGCTACAAACAGGCGAGCCCCCACCGATCTGATATTGATGATCCTTTCAATCTGTATTTCGCTCTACAAGGATTAAAGGCCGCACAAGGAACCCGGACAGATGACAAATTGAGCTCTGCTAAATCTGTAGGCAAGTGGGGGCGTGCACTAGTACTTGTGTGTATAGGGGCATATTATGTACCTGACTAGGGGTATAGTTCAGACTGCAAATACATATTGTGCATTGTGGTTATAATTTGAGGAACGTGAACGTGACATGATAGGCGGCGCCAGTTTTGCTTATCTGAGCTTTGCACAAAAATGTTTTTTTAAAAAGCATGAATGGAGAAAGACCTTTCATACATGTATACTCTGAAATGCTGTGTAGCATAGACGATATCAGTCAGGCAGAAAGAAATGTTTGTAATTTTCTTCCAGACGTAAACTACTGCATCAGTGAACCGGTACTACCTGAAATACCCTCATCTTGTACCGCCACTTCCACCTCCTTATCATACACTTCTGTTCTTGGAGTCATTCAAGTCCAACCAACAGCCAGGGACCCAAGCCCAGCACCTGAGGCTATGTGATCAATGAGTTAACTTTGGCATGCCAGCTGCCATCCCATATGATTAGCTGATACTTGAAGAGAATTGTATAAATTAAAGGGGTTATCCCACGAATAATGTAAAAAATGAAAATCAGACATCATATAGTCCATGACAATCTCTTTCTAACAAAGCTAGAACCAGCCCTGTACCTCACATGGATCCAGAGATCTCCACATTCATTGCTCTGCTAGATTTACATCAAGCTGGCAGCTCAAGGGGAGTGTCTTCTCTGCTGCAGCTAAGGGGGCGTGTCTCAGCTCTCCCTATCACAGCAAAGAAGGCAGCTGAAGGATGAAACTGAGCATGTGCGGCCTTCTCAGTGAGCAGGTCAAAGAAATAAGATATTAAGTGACCCTATACAGATACATTTCATTGAATAACTCAGTAACTATACAAAATTTTTAATGACATGCAATTACAAAAGTATTCAGATCCAGGTGCTGGTTTGAAAACTGTAAAATATTTTTCGTGGGACAACCCCTTTAAGTTAAAATTCAATCCTAATCCCAGGGAAAGCTGGTGCAAGAAGGACCGGCAACACCAATGGTGCGCACTTCTATATGGACAGAATACAGATATGTCTTAGGCCTCTTGCACACAACCATATATTAGGTCAGTGTCCGATCCGCATTTTTTGCAGATCACAAGTGGATCTGTTAATTTCTATGGGGCTGTGTGCTGTACACATTGGTGAGGCCATGTCGGAAATTTTAGAACATGTCCTTTTCTGGTCCATTTTGCAGTCAAGAATAGGCATTCTGACAATGGGGCCCACAGAAAGTGCAAGATGCACACGGCTAGTATCTGCAGTTTGCGGACCGCAAAACGGATATGGCCTTATTCAGCCCAGCATTATGGACGAGACACAAGTAGAATATGCAAATGTGGTGTCCACAGTTGCCAACATAGTCGCTAATTTTCAGAAACAGTCCCTGCAAACTGGGCCTGTCCTGAACCAAACATGGGTGCGGCTTATGTAAGACTGGCCCGTATCTGTTAGGCCCCATTCCTGGGAATGCCGCCAATCTGTCCACAATTTACCAACCGCAAAGTTGGCAAGTATGGATGTGTGGGAACAACGCGCAGACCCAAATCGATATAAATAGCAGTTGGCCCCCCCCTATTCAGCTGATCGCCATGGATTTGACGGCTCTAACCCCCAGCGATCAGCTGTCATTCTCAGAGGAAGCAGAGACACATTTGGCTCACAGAGAGACGTTCCAATCTGAGAACTCCCAGTTTATGACTTATTTCCCAAAAGGACATACGAAAAGGGTCAGTTATCACTGAAAAGGTGGCTTTATGTTTTAAAATTTGTCCCAAAAACCAAGAAATTACACTTTCCTTACTATAAAACGGGCCTTGTTGCACCTAGCAACCAATCACAGCACAGCTTTTATTTTCCAGAGCAGTTTAATTATTTAAAAGCTGAGCTCTGATTGGTTGCTATGGACAGCATTATGGTTACACAGCTCTCCTACATGAGGCCCAGTATTTTACAAGGTGGACAATTTTCCCTACAGAATTTCGATCCCATCAGCTCATGTGTCACGTCTTCCTTCCCTGACTAGTGAAAAGTATCAGAAGAACCGTTAAGTTTTACGTTAACTCAATGCGTCAATAGAAAAACCCCACAGGCATGACAGTACGGAAGGAAGGAAGGACAATGATAGCTATTGAACCATCACGAGGCAGGAATGGAGGGCGTGCAATGATGGGAGGTGTAGTCCTCCCTCCAAGAATAACATTCGCACAATAAGAAAACAACCTTGCGGCAGATGAGGAGACCTCCCCTCCTTCAATTGCCTCCCCTGGGGTACAATGTTCCTTCCTATGCTCACCCCTTTAGATATACATAAAGCTGTTCCCAGCTGTGCACTCCGATGGACGTCTTTTCAGCGTGACTGCAGAAATATTTTCCTTCTGACTTTGCTTCGCCCCCACCGTATGATGAAGAGCTCGTTAGGTGAAGATAAATTAAAGTGACTGGGTTTTTATGTGTGCCTGTAAAATGAAAAAAAAACATCACTTCCTAATATTTAGTTTTCCTGATGATGACTGGAGAAAGGTTTTGGCAGAGCCAATGTGGTGGGATACCTCCGACTATTAAAGGGGTCGTTCACCCATAGGGGCCTTTCAGACGGACACTTGACATGGCCGGACCTGCTCCCCTACCGCCATGTGTCAACATCTGGTTTGACAAAGGGCACATTGGCGATGCGGACAATCACTGGCTGCAGCAGTCAAGTGACCCGTTCCAAGCCAGATGTGGACACAAGGAGAGCAGAAGAGGGGAGCAGGTCTGGTCATGTAAGATGTCTGTCTGAACGGCCCCTATGGGTGAACACCCCCTTTAGGGTTTGCATATTTAAAGTGTATGGAATCAGAAGAGAAGCATCTGCTTTTTTCAGGAATAGCACCGCTCACGTCCACAGGTTGTGTCTGGTACTGCAGCTTGTGCCGCTCAAATGAATGTGCAATAAAAGACGAGTTCCAAAAACATAAGTGGTGTCGTATCTGAAATTATATTTTTATTTCTATTATTATTTTCTAATCTTTGACAGCTGTCATATTCATGTAGATTTATAGAGCAAATGTCGCACCTCCTCAAAATGGGGCAAACCAAAGTGAATACTTTAATTATTTTGTTTAAAGTGTCCTCTAGACTTTTAAGGGGCATTTACTACAGTATTTATCAATTATGTTCATGCACACCTTCCCCATGCTTTCTTTTTCAATTTGGACCCATTTTCACCATGTAATCTATTCCTTTTGGTTGATTTCCATCCTGCATGAAGCACTTCCTGTTGCTGTATCCAACCAAACCCATGATGCACTTCTCCTTCGTCTGCCACAGCTCCAGCACCGCTCCAAAAAACACCACCCAGCTAGTTTATAGCTCCTTCCACCCAGCTGGTTACATAGACACTCCCCTATCACTGCCCCGACCATGGACATAACATCACAGGAGATAAGCTGCATGGACATGGTCATGTGACCACAGCCTAGAATGGAAGATAGCAGCAATAAAGATTTTAAAAAAAAAACAAAAACAAAAAAAAAAGAACATTACAGAATTACAGCAACCTTCCTAAATGATTATTGTAAAGGATGCTATAATTCATTCTCATCTTCTACAGACCCGTTGGTCCATGCTAAGAAACTCCCAGCATGCATTGTGTCTGTTTTCATCTGACACTCATTTGCTCAAAAGAATGGGTCTGTAAAAAAATAAATAAATGAAATAAAGGACACACCCTAATGCCATAAGGAAGTCCAGTCCAGCCTTAAAGGACAAAATCATCCTAGGTTTAACGTCCAGACCCCTAAACAAGAAGAAACCCTATAGTTATTGTGCACGAGTCCCTACAAGACAGCCGTGCCAGGTATAGGTACAAATGGTGGGGGCCCTTTAAGAGTCCCAGAAATCACACGAGCATACACGTGTTTTACACTCCCCATGCCTCCTAAGGGGGAAAAAAAAAAGACTTGTGATTTTCATCTCTGCTGTTACAATGATCTTTCTATTCTCCAGGAATGCTACCATTATAACTCATGTCCTGCCAAGTAAGGGGGGGGAGAGAGGAGGGAAGGAGGGGTGCAATCAGGGAGACAGCGCTCATTTCACTAATAGAAGGATGGGGGGGTGGACAAATCCCCTGAGCTATTGGAGATGAAGTACAATACAGCCATTTGCTGGTCATCATAACACAGGAAATGCTCCATAACGTATTCCCCTCTGACCCCAGAGTACCATTCCAGCAATGCCAGACATCTGACAACGCCTTAACCCCTTCACTGCCGGGGGACTGTCAGGGGACGCCAACTGTCAGTGGTCATACCCTGAAAACGCCAAAAGGATTTTACCCCCATAGTCCTTTCTTCACTGTGAAGGGGTTTATTCAAAGTGACCACAAAAAGTCTACCTTCAGATGCCAGTCCGCAGTGGCACTTGAATCTGCGACTGAATCCCAGAACCAAAATCATGTAGAGATAGGAAAAGGATGACGGCATGGGCATCCAACATGAAGAAACCCTTCACAAGGTCATGTGCAGATATGAGAGGAGGGGGAACAGGTGGAGGAATCTTATGAAATTATCTTAAAGGGGTTGTCCCATGACTAATGTAAAAAATCAGACATCATATATGACATGACACTCTCTTTCTAAAAACATTAGACCTGTACCTCACATCGATCCAGAGTAGAGATGGGCGAGCATGCTCGGCCGAGTGTACTCGGGAGCAATTTTCGAGTAGTAGCGTACGCATCTTATAATCTGTACGCTAATGCGTACGCATCTTGTAATTCGTACGCATTAGCGTACAAATTTATAAGATGCGTATGAATTAGCGTACAGATTATAAAATGCGTACGCTACTACTCGAAAATTGCTCCCGAGTACACTCGGCCGAGCATGCTCGCTCATCTCTAATCCAGAGATCTCCTCATTCATTGCTCTGCTAGATTTATATCAAGCTGACAGCTCAAGGGGAGTGTCTTCTCTGCTACAGCTCAGGGGGCGTGTCTCAGCTCTACCTATCACAGCTCAGGAGGCAGATGAAGGATGAAACTGAGCATGTGCGGCCATCTCAGTGAGCAGGACAAAGAAATACGAAAGAACAAACAGCAGGTGGCGCTATACAACTACATTTTATTGAATAACTCAGTGGCTATGATACATTTTTAATTACATGAAAATACAAAAATATTCAAATCCAGGTTCTGGTTTGAAAACTGTTGAATATTTTTCGTGGGACAACCCCTTTAATATAAGATTTTTTTATTGGTATTAATGGGTTATCCTAACATATCGATTACATAATAAAGGGGTTGTCCCATGAAAAATCTTCTACATTTTTCAAACCAGCACCTGGATCTGAAAACGTTTGCAATTCCATGTAATTAAAAATGTAGCATAGCCACATTTTACTGAGTTATTCAATAAAATGTATCTGTATAGCGCCACCTGCTGTTTGCTCTTTTCCTTATTTTTATGTCCACCTCGCTCACATCACTTTAAAGGGGTTGTTCATCTTGGTTCAGTTTTTCTACAGAGTCCCCCCAGTGTGGCTGGACCCGCGGGGTTAATCATACCTGCCAATGACTGGCAGCACCGGTGGCTGCATTGGTCACGCGACATAGTGTCAAACCAGATGTTGACATCCAGGACCTGCAGAGCCAGCGGAGCTGGAACCCAGCGGCAAGGATCTAGTAAGTACTGTATGATTTCCACCGCGGGTTTGGCCACATCAGGGAGGTTGTAAAGAAGCTCCACAAAGGTGAACAACCCCTTTAAGCTATGGAGGTGGATACGATGTCGAATTTCTGTTGCAAAACTGCAGGTGGAAAATCTGCAGTGTAGTGGATAACATTTTCGCAAAATGCACCAAAAATCAACCTGCAGCGTGTAAATTTGTGCTGCAGATTCCCCCGTGGATTTCAACATTTACAATGCAGAGGATGAAACCCCTGGCAAATCACCTACAAAATCCACAACAAATCCTAATGTAACCCATGCAAATTTTCCTACATATTTTTCACCGATTTTACAGAACAATTCACGTCCTGTGTGGATGTATCCTAATGGAGACGGAACATGCATTCAGACACTTTGCTGCATATTCACTGATTTTGCAGAAAACCTTATGTCCAGGGGTGCACCAACAATGAGGGCTGGTGAGGCAACCGCCTCAGGCAGCACCAGATAGGGGCAAGAGGGGGGCAGGGGAAGGGCCATGGGCAATGAGCGCTTTCATTGTGACAAAGGGGTTAGGTTAAGAAATTGGCATTGGGGGGAGTACCGTTTTAGTTTTCACCTGCAGCAGAAAGGCTAGGTGCACCCCTGCTTATGTCCCAAGTGGATGTACGCCAAGGGAGACTGACCATGCACGCAGACAGTTTACTGTTGAAAGAACCCTTCTGGGTTTTGGGAATACCTTTGTAAACTTCAATAGGGCAAATAAGGGTAGCTGCTTCAATCTAATAGACAAGTTCCCCTGTAAGTACTGAGTGGAGAACATGAACATAGTACGACCAATTCAGGACGCGCAGCCATGAAATCATCAGATCAGGCATGACGCACAGGAGGTCATCACCATAGTCACGAGGTGTGATCAGCTGGTGACTACAAGCGGATCACGGTGTTCAGTCATTTATAATAGTTATATAAGTATCGTGAGTACACGCGGAGCTGCACGATTAAACACAAGTAAATACGTCTCCTGTAAAAGCCTATTGACTCGCTGCCCAGTACCTTCTCTTTCTGTCAACAAATGCGCCAGCCAAGAGGAGCAACACAGTAAAGCAGCGGATGGCACGTGGTTGGCATATTCCTGGCAGGCAAAAACTTAAAAGATATACAGTTATCAGATATACATACGAGGGGTCAGTTGGGGCTGAATTAACACACTAGGAGCCTCACCGTCCTAGGAACCTCTCTCAAGACAGTAGATGTTCAAGTTATTTTCCAACATTATGTGTAGTTGGTACGTACTTGGAAATCTAGATGACGGAGTCATTTTTTAAAAAATGTTTAGTGAAAAATTTGCACATTTGCCCCAAAATCAGTTCTGGAAATCAAGTACTGGTTCTTACCAGGTGCCTCCATCCATTTCCAAATGCATGGAGCTGACCATGGTTGGTAACCACATCAAGCTCTAGCTCCTCCCAGACAGTGGACACAGACTGATCAAGCAGGGCACATTGGCCGTCTCTGTAGGAACTGCTGTGGCTAAAGTGGAGAGGGGGGTAGGTAGAAAGCTGCCATTACTGGTAGGGACGTTGTCAGGGTAGAGTTTCGTGACAACTGGGGTGGGGAGGCACAATTGTGAGGGGTCCCACTAATGAGATCTTTCAAGATCGGTGTTCTGGATGGGACTGACAATATAACATCTCCTTTAACAGGAGATGGACAAGAGGGTGTCTTATACAGACCAAGGGTAAAAAAAAAATCATTTAAGCTTTAATTTTAGACAATAATCACTAGGAGACAGTAGCGGACGGTGACATCAGAAAGCTATAAGGCGGAACTGGAAAAAGATGCAGTAATGGGCAAACCACAATGCCCGAGCCATAAGCAGTGGACTGACCACAAGAAGTTTCCGGCCAGTGACTCATGTTCCAAGTCGGAAGGAATTTCTAAATAAAATACAGTGATCCATATTGAGAAGTGGCGGATGTTATAAAAAGATGGAAAAGCTACGCTTAACATATAATAAGTGGCAAACAGCTCCCGCTATGGAACAGTTACAGGAAATATTTCAAGGTGCATTAAAACCAATAGAAATATTACAAGTATAACCAAATGATGACATGCCCGAAATCCCTTTACTTCAGCATTGGGTCATCACAAATTCCTGATTTTTGGCCGCGCCAAAGGAAGCTTATTTGGAAATGTCTGAAAATATACTGCTGAGGGTTAGCAAGTTGGGACCTCCAGTACATTAAATATTTTACCTAAAGGCTGAGAGCAACTTTCCAATCAGGTCTAAGCAGAATCAATGGTCTAAGGCCTCATTCACACAAGTACCGGACATGTGCGCCCCCGCATCACAGTGTGGAGCCATTGACTTCAATGGGTCCGCGATCCTCAAGATGCGGCGAAAGATAGAACATGTCCAATCTTTTGCTGTGCGGAGACGTGATTCAAGAAGCACATGAAACACACGGAACGGCATCCGTCAGTAAGTGCTGATATAGCTGAAACCAGCAATTGGTCGCAGCACCATGTGCTTAGTGCCACATGACCGACGGCCAGAAGTAAACAGAGACCACAGGGACTAGAGTGGTGGTGGCTTAAAGGATTTTTCCAGCTGATTGTTGGGGATGTAGGGTGTCGGGTCCCCACCGATCAGAAATTGATGGCCTATCCAGAAGACAGGCCATCGATATTAAAGGGTTTCTGTCATCAGAATTTACCATAGTAAACCAAGTGTCATTTGCAATGCGCAAATGACACCTGATGACAGATCTGTTTGTTTTATACTTTTCTGTAAAGTTGTTTGTGAGATAACTCCGTTTTTAAAATATGTAAATTAGGTCCCTTAGGTGCAGTAGGCGTGAACCCTGCACCTAGTAGCGGCCGTAATTCCTCCTCTTACCCCTCCTCCGTAGCGTTGATTGACAGGGCCAGGCAGCCAGCTCTTTCGGCTCCCGGCCCTGTTCGAGTCCGAAATCCCGCGCCTGCGCATTGCGATCAGCAATGCGGGCACATTGAGGAAGCCGGGAGCCGGCGGCTCAACGCGCATGCGCGGATTGCTGATCGCAATGCGCAGGCGCGGGATTTCGGACTCGAACAGGGCCGGGAGCCGAAAGAGCTGGCTGCCTGGCCCTGTCAATCAACGCTACAGAGGAGGGGTAAGAGGAGGAATTACGGCCGCTACTAGGTGCAGGGTTCACTCCTACTGCACCTAGGGGAGCTAATTTACATATTTTAAAAACGGAGTTATCTCACAAACAACTTTACAGAAAAGTATAAAACAAACAGATCTGTCATCAGGTGTCATTTGCGCATTGCAAATGACACTCGGTTTACTATGGTAAATTCTGATGACAGAAACCCTTTAAAGGGGTTTTCCCATCTCAGACAATGGGTGCATATTGCTAGGATATGCCCCCATTGTCTGATAGGTGCGGGTCCCACATCTGGGACCTGCACCAATCTCATAAACGTAGCTGGCAAAGTGAGGAGGGCGCACTGCGCATGCGCAGCTGCCCTCCATTCATTTCTATGGGGCTGCTGAAAATAATCGAGCACTGGCTTGTCTATCTCCATCGGCCCAATAGAAGTCAATAGGAGCGGTGGCCGTGCAAGCATGGTGCGCTCCCATTAGTTTCTATGGGGATTCCGAAAATAGCCAATAGCACAATTGGTGGTGGCCGGACCCGGCACTGCCAGCCACCACTTTGCGGGCTTTGTTTTTGGCTGCGTTTACGAGATAGGTGCAGGTCCCAGAGTTGGCTCAGGGGAAGGGGGTCAAATTTACAAATAACTGTAGCCAGTCACTTACGCAGAACTGAAAGGGAAGCTTACTTACCTGCTTCCCGGCACTTGCTCGCCGCTCCTTCTCCTCCCAGCTTGTGATGCTCTGCTGCAGCCAATTGCTGGCCGTGGTGGTGACCTGATCCCCTTACATCATGATAAATGGTCACATCACACAAGGGGATCCGGTCACCAAAACGGTGGTGGTGTCAAATAGAATGATTTCAGCTAGGAAGTACCACAGAGCATCACAAGCGAGAGGCGAAGGAGCGGCGAGCAAGAGCCGGGAAGCAGGTAAGTAAGCTTCCCTGTACCAAAATCCTCCCCATTCTTGCACAATCCCTTTAAGGCAATCAGACTGAATTAGAAAAGCAGCAAGGCCCAATTTTACAAAATTTTCATCAACATGAATTCCTAGTGAAGCCCCCACGCATTTAAACCCCTCAGGTTGAGAAGCGCCGAGCACGCACACTAGGACTTATAGCGGAGGCGTAATGTTTAGTATAATTGTGAAATATGAGGTCAAGCTCCAAGACGTCTAGCTGGGAGAAGATGAAACTCTAGATTTAGAAGAGGGATTTGTTTTACTTCCTAAGTGATAATATCACTTTGAGACATGTTATTCCGTCCATGGAGCTGACTCACACTTTGTTATGTTTCAATACAACATCACGGAATCTGCCCTGTAGAACAATATTGAGCAACGTGATGTTATCATGTGCACCTCTGGCGGTACTAAATCTCTAGGGTAGGGTCTGTAGATCAGGCAAGGGTTAACTTCCATGGATGCCGAGTGTGGCTTTAAATGCTGAGATTCTTACACAGCATGAGTCATCTCTGGAGCATATGGAAGTCAATCACATTACTGAATCACTGGCTGGATTAGTGCCATCATGATGGACGACTACGCAGAGCCACTTATGGGGTACTTCACATGGCGGTTGTACTAATCATTGGTGGGGAGTTTGGTCTTCACAGACCATATTGCAACATCTAATCTGAACTAAGCCTCATGCACACCACAATGTCCGTACTGTGGTCTGCAAACTATGGATCCTCAAAATACGGACACCTTCTGTGTGCAATCCGCATTTTTATTCCCTCCCATTGCTAGAAATGACTATTCTTGTTAGCAATATGGAGGAGAATAGGCCACGTTCTATAATTTGTGGAACAGAAACTTGGATGCGGACAGAACACGGAAGACATCCACGTGTTGCCCATTTTTTGGGTGGACCTATAAAAATGAATGGGTCTGTGTGCAAGCTGCAAAAAACATGGATCATCACAGATACAAAATACGGTCGGGTCTTCCACATTTGTATTTTCTGTACTTATATTGGTACTCAACATTGACGGAGGGGCGGCCACGTCGGGCCGGAGGGAGGGGCGGCCACGTCGGGCCGGAGGGAGGGGCGGCCACGTCGGGCCGGAGGGAGGGGCGGCCACGTCGGGCCGGAGGGAGGGGCGGCCACGTCGGGCCGGACGGAGGGGCGGCCACGTCGGGCCGGACGGAGAGGCGGCCAAGTCGGGCCGGACGGAGGGCGGCCAAGTCGGGCCGGACGGAGAGGCGGCCAAGTCGGGCCAGACGGAGAGGCGGGCCCCTTCTAACCAGAGTGAGAAGTGGCCCACATGTTAGTCCGCCACTCCATTCAAATGTGGAACAAAGGTTCAAGTGGTTAGACCTGCGTTTTGCAGCTTTTTTTACTGTATAAAAGTCTGAAGCCAATAAATAATATAATATACCTCAAGAACTAGTACTAGCATGCCAAGATGATCCCTTCAAGGGAGGCTTAGACATTTTCTTGAAGCAAAATAGCATAAATGCTTATGTAAATGTTCCCTATAAATACTTAGTTGAACATTGATCAGGAAGGATTTTTTCTTCTTTTAAGCCCCGTTCACACACAGCATTAAAATGAATGGAGTCTTCGGCACATCCAGAAGATCATGCTTTCAGAGATTTTTGGTCTTCTGTATCAGCATAGGTAAACTAGGATTTCTTTTGCTTTGTCTATCAGAATGATCACCACCCTCCACTCCACTGGATGAATTTGACAGACATGTTTTTATATTTAGTTATTTTACTCACTTATGTATCTCTATCATATTCCACAGCACTTCACAGACATTACCATCACTCGCTGGGAGTTACCGGTGGGGGGCGTCCCTGAACAGTCAATGTAAATTCACAAACTTCTAGCAGCAATAACTGAGGAACAGAACAACACACAATTAAATGAAAAGATGTTCCAGAATCGTTCTAGCACAGAGAAAACGTGTAGTAAAACATGTCAGGAGAAGTGACAGGTCCTCTATAACTAACTGAACTGGTCGTACTGGCTCTTCATACGTTATCTAAGGACAGCTAAGTATATCTTAAGGAAACAGCTAAAAACTCAGAGTAAAGTTACTCTGTCGGATGTCACCACTCTGTAGGCAGTGGATCTGTAGTTCTCACTGTTTCACTGAAGCCAGGAGGTCCTGGGTTTTTATCTGACCAAGGTTATCTGCATGGCGTTTTTAAGTTCTCCATGTGAAAGTCTCTACCCATGAGTAGGTTAAAGGGTGGTTCAAGGGGTTAAAAAACGTATGGGAAAGGTATGAGAGACATACATACAAGGGGTCAGGCAATATTTGAAGTGAGAAGACAGGCCGAGGTTGGGGCTGGCACAGTTCATACATATCCGAGAAACAGTACCAAGGTCAGGGCTGGGGGCAATGGTTCAATACAAGAAACAGGATAAGGTCAGGGAAGCTAACAGAAATTCAGATTCGGTTATCAGGCAAAAGTTAGGTACACAGGCAATCAGACAGAATAATACACCTTCACTGGTTAACTAGAAATTAGGACCCTAAAGCTCAGCCACCCTAGGGAAGGTGCCTTACATACCTAGGGACAGCCAGCCATAGGCTGGGGAAGAATTTGAACATTCATTTTTCCATCATATTATACACTGCTAGTTTCCATGGTTACGGCCACCCTGCAATTCAGAAGCAGTGGCCATGCTTGCACACTATAGGAAAAAGCACTAGCCTATGTGCCATGTCACAGTCCTGGCCACCAGAGAGGCTGGCACTTTTTCCTATAGCCACCGATGGATTGCAGGGTGGTCATAACCATGGATATGAGCAGTGTATAATGTGATGGAAAAATGCTTGTATTAACTTTATCTACATGATAAATGCCACTTGCTGAAGTGAGACAGCCCCTTTAAGGAACACTCCAAGAAAAACAGGTTCACTTGACCCATGCTTCACCCGTTCAGACCCTGCCCTAGACATAACAGAGTGTATTATTTTCCCTGGAGTGCTCCTTTAAGAAACTGAAAAATATACCTTGATGGACATGAATTTCAAAAATGCTCATCCCCACTGCCTTCTCTAACTCCCATATTGGAAGCCGTTCCTGTAAGACATCACTTGATTTAATACGAAGCATTTTACCTCAAAATGACTGCATTACCCAGAGATCTAGAGACAGTAGAACACACATAATGTAATGATAAGATCCAGTGACAACCATTTCCGCTGATTAGTTAGAAAATACTGTGATTTCCTGAACCCGTTCCCAGTCATCTGCTCAGAGCCTTGGTGAGGTCCATGAGACGTCAAGATGAGAGGATTTTGTTGGCGTTGTGTCACCATGAAATGAACGGTATAAACCTTCTCGAACGCTCGGGGCAAGACAGGGGTTTTCAGTGAAAATCCACAGTTTTAAAGTGCAGCACAAATTAAAACCCGACAATGGGCAATTTCAGAGAACTCACGCGGCTCGGCTCATGCCCCCAGGGAAGCACAATGCCAGGAGAGGCCATAGAAGCATGCTTTAAATATGTAGAATCATCTATTCCTCTCACATTGAAGGATTTTATGTGAAAAGAAATTAAAACCGTGAAGAACACTGCAAAATCCTTTTACTGCGTGAAGCCAAGTCAGACAACTTTTAATGGCAACGAAACATTTACACCACTCTGCGGGAAGGCGGCCATTAACTATTATCCTGTATCAGTTTATCCCTTCGCGGACATGCCTCTATTAACCATCATCTCATCCTGAGTATATTAAAATATGTAGAATCAATAGCCATCACTCAAAGACCAACATAGATTTGTGGAGCTCCTACAGTAAAATAAAACGGGACCACATCTTGATGAAGGTGTCGGCCTCCCACTGTTTTCAATGGGAGGGAGTCCGGAGGTTCTCATGGTGGCAGCATAAAGCCGTGACAGGGCCAAGAAGGGACCTGTGCCGTCTATTACCCATGTCTAGTCGGACACCATTTAAAGCAACCAATCACAGCTTTGACCTGTGATGACCTGAGGATAGGTTATCAGTATTAAACACTCTGACAACTCCTTTAAGAAATTTCATGCCTAAACATTGTGAAGATGATGTAATAAGAGCAGCAAACGGTTAATCTCCCAGTTCTTGTGGATGAAACTAGTGATGAAACGCGTTGCCCCATAAGTCATGTGACCAGCGCCGTCTGCGTGGGCCTGAATGTCTTTGCCTAGAACAGGTATTTCAAGACTCGAGGCAGTCTGTGTATTTGCTCTGTAAGCTTCTTCACAGGATTAGTGTGATGAGAAGTGTAAAGTACCCAGAATAATGGAGAGATGGGGTCACCATAGGCACATACCGCACAGAGTGGTTGACATAAGACTCAAAAGCGGCAAGAATGTTGTTCCCCCGAAAGACACAGATGACTCTCATGACTCAGCGTGGCACCCATATTATCTCATCACTGTCTGCCTTCAGCCTAGGAACCTACACTCATATATGACAACATAAAACATCAAATTCTCCCAATTATTGGAATCGGGGTGATTTTAAAGGGAACCTGTTACCATGAGAATGCAATAAAAGCTTCAGGCACCATGTTATAGAGCAGGAGGAGCGGAGCAGACTGATTCAAAGGGTTTTCTGAGGCGTTTATACTGATGACCGATCCTCAGGATAGGTCATCAGTATCTGATCTGATCCGACGCCCAGGACCCCCGCCGATCGGCTGTTTGAGAAGGCACCGGCGCTCCTGCTCATCAAGCACAGCACCGTACATTGTATAGATACAAGCAGTGTATAATGTGATGGAAAAATGAATCCAGCCAGCAAAGGAGGCAATATGGACAATCCCAATATATTAGTAAGTGGATTGTTTAACCTTCTCTACATGATAAATGCCATTTGCCAAAGTGAGACAACTCCTTTAAAATCTCGTCCACTTTGTTGGTTCTGTACAACGCTACATATTTGCCACACGGAAAATCCGCAGCCAGTCAGTCATGTGTGGACCTGGATCTAGAGTTGTCTGCACTGTCTAATGGTCCTCTTGATAGGACCACTTTCTTCTGAACGGCGCCACACCTGTCTATGGGCTGTCTCTGGTATTGCAGCGGAGTTCTGCTGAAGAAACTGAGGCTGAAACTGTGGACTGATCAGAGGTGGCACTAATTTTGGAAGAAAAGTAATGTTATGGAATCAGGATCGTAAAATAAGTGTAAGGAAGAGTAAGGCAAAAAATATTGTAAAGCAAAAATACAACTAGCTGCGAGAAACGTGAAAAGCAGCAGACAACGGGTGCCAAGACTTGTGTGTGTATTAGTCAGGACTACCTTCAGATTTCATCATATAAAGCCGCTCACACAAGCCTCGCTCCCCATGACAACCATATTGTACTGGGCACCGCCATACAAATAAAACATTGGCGCACTGATCAGAGCTTTATACTGGCACATTGTTTAATAAGATAATATAATAAAAGACGGGTAACGACAGAGCCGCTGACTGACTGCCCAGCTCCAGCCTTGCCTAGTGTCTCTTACAACAAAGACGAAAGGAAATTCCCCGCTCTCAATAGACACTTCCATTCATGAGATGCAAATGTTTCATCTTGCGCAGAAAATGCCATCTGCCACACCTGCACCCCATGCCAGGGAGACGCTGCTGACATCACCCGGCCTCGTGTCAATCCCGCTTCCTGGAATAGCTCTGCCATGTCACTGAGGAATGAGGGAAAAAATAGGCGGCACATACAATGACATAAAAGCTACGGTATAAGGCCTCTTTCACACGGGCGTCACGGATTCAGTCCGGATGCGTTCTGGAAAATCTGCACGCATCCGCACCAATCGCAGTCAGTTTTGACTGCGATTGAGTACGTTCGTTCAGTTTTTTCCGCGCGGGTGTGAAGCGTTTTGATGCGTTTTTCACGCACGTGATAAAAAACTGAATGTTTACAAACAACATCTCTTAGCAACCATCAGTGATTCACGCATTGCATCCGCACTTGGGTCACGCAGACCCATTCACTTCAATGGGGCCAGGGCTGCGTGAAAAACGCAGAATATAGAACATGCTGCAATTTTCACGCAACGGCGAACTGATGCGTGAAAAATATCGCTCATGTGAAAAGCCCCATTGAAATGAATGGGTCAGGATTCAGTGCGGGTGCAATGTGTTCGCATCACGCATTGCACCCGCGCGGAAATCTCGCCCGTGTGAAAGGGGCAAAAAGGACACACAGTGCGTAACGTAATCGTAATATACAGTATAAGGTCATTTCTATACAGGACATTGCAGAGGAAATGGCGGTAAATGAACCAGTTTTTTGTAGGATTCTACAATGTGCCCTTGAGGCGGAAGCATCTCTCCGCCTGATGTCATAATCCCAGAGGAAATAGGGGTTAAACCGTTAATTCCATTTCTAGATCTAAAAACTTACGGTAACAAATGAGAATAATCTAATATATAGATATGACTCAGAAGCCAGCAAAAGGACAAGACTGCATGACCAACAGCTAGTCCAGTAGTGGCACCAGTACCACAATATAGAGCCCCAGTATATCGACCATAGATGGCGGCAGTATAAAATGCTATACCACTGGCAGCACTGTCACTTTATGGCTACAGGGCACAGCGTTCTGACCAGCCATCATGGCGATTTACGTGGGACTAATGCCTCATGGACATGACCGCATGTAAGTTCCAGTCCGCAAATTGCGGATCTGTAAAATATGGATTCCATTCATGTTGCATCCGTTTTTTGGGCGGGCCCATTGACTTCAAAGGGTCCGTGGAATTTTGCGGCCAAGTATAGGACACGTTCTACCTCTTTGCAGAACGGACATGCGGAGAAAGCCCACGGATCAACAATATGTCCCTTCCGCAAAAATAAATATGCGGCACGCGGAACACAGCTGTATTTTGCAGAGCCACGATTTTTGGACTGCAGCGTTTGTAGAAAGCAGGGTAGGCACAGTCAGAGCCGCAGCAGTTTTAGTAACCGATAGCCTCATTCATATTTCATCTTTTAACACCGAAATCTTGGCACCAAGTCAGTGCTGAAAAGCTGGTGCAGTCCGTTCTCATTGTTTTCAGTGGGAGGCTTTGCTGCCATTCGCGTGGCCGGCAGATTAAAGGACATGTCCTTTCTTAGTATGGTGTCCTACAGATGCCATTGGAAGCCGCACTGTGTATCCATCCATAAAGACGGGCGTGTCTGCAGCATTTAAACTGAAAAACTGCTGTGGATGGAAATATTTGAATTCTTCATAAAACAACAATTGTGGAGCATCTCTACATTGTGTCGTTCCTCTATTACGCCTTCAAGAAATGTTTGCATAAACTGTCAACTGGGTATTTATAATTTGGGGGAGGGGGTCTCCACAAACTTTGACACCATCGAATCAGTGTTGACATCAGATTTAGGAATACACCCGTTTGACGAGGAGAGTGGCAGCACTCAGTTGTCAATTTATTCACAAATTTCTAAGAGGAGTAACCGAGGAACAGCACATTGCAGAATGCTGGTATTACATGGGGAATACAAGTATTTACTAAAACAGACATGTCAGGAGAGTGAGTCGTCTGGTCTGGATCCTCTTTACTTATAGTGAACATGACACAGCAAAGAGTTAATTGCACGGATCACGCCCCCATTCTCACATAATCAGCTGGGGGGTTTTTGTCCAGGAAAAATGCACGTTATCAGTAATGTAAAATTTGGTTGCCAATTACACCACTACAGTAGCCACCTAGGACTTCAAAATATGGATAACTAGCTCCTGCTATTTGTCCAGCCATAAACTGGGGAGCTTTCTTTTCTGGGGTGTAGAGATTCGGACTCGCTAAGGATTTGCATACATTAAAGAGGACCTCTCACCTCTCCTGACATGTCTGTTTTAATAGCTTCATGCATTCCCCATGTAATAACAATTCTGGAGCATCTATTCTTATGGCTCTATGTTGTGTCATTCCTTTATTATTTCTACTAGAAGTTATGAATGAATTGCTAGCAGTCTGCAGTAAGGGTACAGAGGGGAGGTAACCAGTTGGAGGGGTGTGTACCTGCACACACTGACTCTATCCAATCAGTGCTGTCATTGTCAGACTGTGCAGGTACACACCCCAACTGGTCACCTCCCCTCTATACGCTTACTGCAGACTGCTAGCAATTCATTCATAACTTCTAGTAGAAATAATGAAGGAATGGCACAACATAGAGCCATAAGAATAGATGCTCCAGAATTTTTATTACATGGGGAATGCATGAAGCTATTAAAACAGGCATGTCAGGAGCAGTGGAAGGTCCTCTTTAAGGTACCATTCACACAGCTGTATTCCTGGATCCGCATCCATTCCTCAACTTTGAGGAAAGGGTGCGTATTCATTCATTTCAATGGGGCCACAAAAGATGCGGACAGCACCCCGAGTGCTGTCCGCATCTATAGTTCCGTTCCTTTCCGCAAAATGCTGAATGCACATGGCCAGTGTCGGTGTTTTGCGGATCCCTAATTTGTGGACAGCAAGACACTTATGGTCATGTGACCTTAAACAAATAACTTTTGTAATTTTGGTGGTTTTCTTCACCCCCTCGATAAAGACAAGAAAGTTGCGCCACTGAAATCGTACGCGCTGTGTAGTACTTCACTTACACTTCAGCTTTACAGAGGACCTGTCACCAGTTTGAAAACGTTAAACTCTGTACTTTCCTTAAAGAGTATAGACCAAAAAATGGCTGTTTTCTTTCAAAAACAGCACCCACCTTTTCCACAGGTTGTGTACAGTATCGCAGCTCTGACCCACTGACTCCAATGGAGCAGACCTGCAATACCAGACACAACCTAGGGATGGTGCTGTTTTTGAAAGTAAGCAGTCAAGTTTTTCTAATCCTGGACAGATCCTTTAATTCATGCTGTTTTTTTTTCATTTCACAAGGACCATCTGTACCCAAAATACGGTCCCCGTTAGTTTTAGTGTACTATAAGTCAATATAGCAGTGGTCAGCATACATATTCTTCTGCTGGAGTAAGTATTCAGAGTGCACGGGAAGCATGTGAGATATGCCATATGCAGATCAGCAAAACACGGATACTGGCTGCATTGTTCCGCGTTCTGCAGTCCCGCACAAAACGGACAAGAATAGGACATGTTCTCTCTCATTGGCGGGGCCGCGTATCAGACATACGGATGCTGTCCACATCTTTTGTTGCGCCACTAAAATGAATGGGTCAGCATAAAAATGCGGATTGGATGCGGACCAAAAATACAGTTCTGTGACTGGACCCATATCGCGGGACCATGCCATCTCCATACCTACTCCAGCCGAGGGGATGCTGGTCCAGCTCTGTCATCAGCAATGCACAAGACTCCGCCTCCGGAGACAACTGAAAGTGGACACCCCCTTTAACAAACTACTATTCTATTTACATATAGGGTCCCAAACTAATGGGGGACGTATCTCGGGAACAGAGTGGGTGGGGGGGGGGGGGGTCCACTGTCATAAAAATCTGTGCGCCCCAGTAATGGAGCTTCCCAATTCCCCAGCGACTCCCTTTTCCACCATTAGAGGAAGAATAGGAATTCCAGATTATTCGCGCACTTGATGTAATATGTCAAGTCACCAAGGAGCTGTGTCATCCTAGAAATCTCCAGAAGGAGTAACACAGGTCGGAGTATACGAGTGACTGGGGAGCGATGACATCATCAGACAGTGTTTATACACGCATGATGACAGCCATTACATAATAAACGGGATCACAGCACGCTCCTAGCGTAAACCGGGCCTCGCACTCATTTTACTGCCGGCTGTTTTATGTTATGAAAGATGTAAAGTGATGACTGGCTCTAAATCGCTCTATCTGGATGATGGGTGTTATGTTCTCGCCGGCTGCAAGACGTTACAGTCATAGAAATGTTCTTCTCGGCCCGGACTGTGATGTGGCAGGAAGCAAAATCTGTCACACTAGCAATATAATTATTTATAGGGTGTATATCATGAGGGAAAGCATGGCTGCTTTCTTCCAGATACAGCGCCACACTTTGGCTGTGTGTGGTATTGCAGCTCAGCCCCATTAACGTGAATGTGGTAGAGCTGCAAATTACCATGAATAGCCTATATAGAAGCATGGTGCTGTTTATGGAAGTTTTTTCTCTCACATACCCCACCTTTGAAGAAGTAGTTCTAGGAAATGTCCCAAGAACATCTTGGATGTTAGTACCACATGTAGATTTTTCTGATTTATTTTTCTGTTTTATAACCCAATAACACCAACAGAAAAATCCTTAATTTCTCTCACCCTATAAGTAGGAGGCGCTCCACCAAGGGATCCCTCTGTAACACTTATCTGAGGAGGACATCTAAATGCCCACTCTGTATGAGCATCTGATTATGGACCTTTTTTGAAGCATCTATTGTCATGCAACTGGCATTTTAAAGAGGAATTGGAACTGGTCATGAGGAATTGGGCCCAAACCCCCACCAAGAAAGCAGTAGGTCCTCAGTGATGATGTTCTTCTAGATTCTGGGAGCTTTATCCTCCTGCAGATGAAGAACTCTGAATGCTGTATTCATGTATGGAGTCACGTGGATGGTGCCTCTCTCCTGAATAGTCACATTGGCTGCATCCTCTCCTGACCGATGTCACACACACCGGGTACATCATCATCATCTACATCTGGTGGATGCGCAGTGAAGTGAAGTGAGGTATACTAGTGTCTTTATCCTCACGTTGAGCTGGATGCCACTGGAGGTAACTTGTAAGGACACACATGGACAGTAGGACGTCAATCAATCCTAGAGAGGCACTAGTCAGAGTGGCGACACTCCTATGACTCCTAATATGCATTTGAATACAGCATTTTGCATGATGCATAATTGGACAGAATCTAGAATTTCATAATGGTGAACCTTTTACTCACCCCGATAACAGACTGATGGTTGGGCTTAAAGGTTATAAATACCTTCGGTAGGGAGAAGAATTTTTTTAATGATTGCATTTTACTCATTTCAGGCTACAAATCATTTTTTCAATTGGTCTTTATTATACAATTTCAGCAGTTTTTTGTCATAAAGGGTTAAGTCTTTGCCTGAAGCCTTATTCACACGTCAGTGATTATGAGCCAAAACTAGGACTGGAGGCTCCACAGACATAAGGTATGAGCGAAAGATCTGCACCTGTTCTGTGTTTAGACCCACTCCTGGTTTTGGCTCAAAATCACTGATGGAAATCACTGACCAAACACTGACGTGTGAATGAGGTATAACTGTGAGCATATGGTTGTCCCTTTCCCTTTAAGCTGTTATCTGCCAGCTATGTATATCCCTTATCGTTGAACTAACTGTTCATAAACATTTAGGCTACTTCCACACTAGCGTTAGTACGGATCCGGCGGGTCCCTTCACCCGCCGGATCCGTACTGAGTAATACAACCTTGTGGATCCGTAATTCCGGATCCGGTTGTATTAGCGTTTAAACGGATCCGGAATAACCTCTATTGAAAGTCAATGGAGGACGGATCCGTTTACAAGTGTGTCCACACCAAACGGATCCGTCCCCATTGACTTGCATTGGGGGTCATTCCGGATCCGTTTAGGTGCGGATAACTAGTACGGAGAGCAAACCGCAACATGTTGCGGTTTGCTCTCCGGTCTGAAGACTGAACGGAATGCTTTCAGGAGCATTCCGTTGTCTTCAGTTCAGTTTTGTCCCCATTGACAATGAATGGGGACAAAACGGAAGCGTTTTATTCCGGTATTGAGCCCCTATGACGGAACTCAATACCGGAATCCCATAACGCTAGTGTGAAAGTAGCCTTAAGCCATATTCTTATCAGTTAGATAAGGACTGAGCTATAACGAGTGTTTATGAAGTCAGGAGATCAGATATAAGGAGCCTTTAGCTGAGCTGTCTGACTGGAAACAGTATAAACACAGAGCATTCCACTAGAGAATCTGAAGGCTGTACAGAGAAAGCGGCTCAATATTTTTACTAAAAACATATTGAAAACATAATTGTTAGCTCAAAATGAGTACAATGCAATAATAATGATAAAAATTGCCTCCAAAAGGTGTCCATAGTCCTCAGGACATAATCCCCTATACTTGTGCAGTCAGTTATTACCACTGTCTATGATTACACTGCCCACTGAAATCAGTGGATATCCATTAATTGTGATGGGCTTATTTGGACCATAATACTCCAAATTATCAGCTGAATGATGGGGCATGCCCCCTTCATTGTTTACCAGGTACAGTCCAACACACTAGTGGCCGTGCCTGGTACTGCAGCTCAGTCCTATTCACTGACACAGTGACCCTCCAGATCAGAGAGCTGCAGTTTCTCATGGTTGCCTTAAAGAGAGTCTGTCAGTAGTTCTGACCATGCAACATTGCCGACAACCCTAGGTAGGTGCTGGGAAGAGCAGGTCAAACATACCTTTTGCTGAGCTTTTCTCACCAGGAGTAGTGTGAATAGCAACTTTTATTCTGCCAGGTTCTGCTCCTGCAACTGCACAGGAGAGGGAGCTTCAATCTGATGTGCTCTCTTCAGCTGCTTTATAGCCCCTCCCCTCATCTCTGAGTGACAGGTGTAGTGGTCTCCTGGTTGGATACTACACCAAGGTCTCAGAGCAGAGGGGAGGAGCTGTCAAGCAGCTCAGTGCAGAGAGGACTTCACAGTAAAGCTCCGCCTTCAGTGCATTTGCAGAAACAGAATCTGGCAGAATAAAGTATATATTCACACTACTCCTGATAATAAAATCTCTGAAAAAAAAGTAACGTTTGTCTTGCTCTCCTACCTAGCACTCTCAGCAGTTTTGCATGGTCAGAGACTCCCTTTAATATGCCCTCCGCTAACAATGACATACATGTCTAAGAAAATGAGAGGTAGTATGACTATGATAGACCCTATACTAGAGCTAGAAGGAGACCTCTGTGGCCTACGTCACAAGATGCAGCTTCAATGCTCTACTTTGTAAAAGGCTGCAAAGTAGATGTCTGTAAATAAAGAGAAGCACAAGACTTCCAAGAAGAAATCTTAGGTTAAGAGCATCTGACAGGGGAGCGGCCCGATTCCCTTGTCTGACTGTGTGCAGAACAATAAGTGGTTATTATTTATTCAGCCTGAAAAATAAGTTGTTATTAGGCACAGAGATCACGGAAGGAGATCAGGAACGACTCCAGAAGAGGCCCTTCATGCTGTATCTGCTGGCCTACCGCATTCTGTATCTTCCACAATGCCATCAACTGCAGCCATTTGCTGTAGCATCGTTCATCCTGAGCTTCCTGGTGCATGAAAATATTGCGAGTACACTTACACAGGCGGAGCAACAAAACAAGAGGAAGAATGCATGTATATGAAAAGGCTATCTTGGACAATTCACTAAAGCAATCACTTAGTAAGGTCATGTTCATACATGTAGTCATGGTCCACACACGGGTAACCAGTGGTTCTCTATAACACCCCATCCTAAATCTGACCCATCATCCAGCCCCCTTTGTTTTATGATCATAAACATGTAAATGTGCTACAGCCCCTGATAAGTGCGTTCAGCCTTTTTTTTTTGGCACCCTCCCTAAGGCCTCTCGCTTGGGCTGTGATCAGAGAGCAAGCACCCTTCATTTGCACATGCACAGGAGGATCCGTGCAAACAATGCAAGCAGAAGCCAGCACAAAGACGAAATAACTGGGCGCCATTAACCCCTTCACCCCCAACTGTGACGACAAAGTGTCTAATACCTAGAGGCCTACTGCTCTCATCATCCAGAACTTGTAAATGCAAAGTCACCGACGGACATATAAAAGCCTGCATCACAGCGCTCCATAAAAAGCCGGCACTACGGCATTTACTGCACTTTATACCGTCTGAGCGTGCCTGCATGAATAATACATGGGAAGCACTCAGGCTGGTTATGTCGTGTCCCTGCCCAGCCTCTATGAAGCAGACGAGATCACACACCTACTAGGCATACGCTCCCACTGCCCGGCAATCAGTCAACACCTAAAAATCTCTATTACTCAATGCGGAGACTGTAAATAGCGGTGAATACATCCCGAAAAATCCCTGCAAATAAAAACTAATACTGTGGAGACTGTAAAGTACTGTATAAAATTTTATAATATATAACTGTATGCGTGTCCTGTACACAGGACCTCTGAACAGTACCCTTCCATAGCTAAACCAAGATGTGCTATTCCCCTCCCCATTCCAGTGGAAAAGTGAGCTGGCCCGGCTCATGGTAAATATGGCCCTTAGAAGCTGTGTTCTTCATCTGAAGGTTCACAGAGCAGAGGGGCAAACAACCTGCCATCCCACTGCCAATTATTAGAGTGCGATGACATCATCTTGCTCATCAGTGACAGGGTATCTGTAAGCTAGCCCAAGGTCACCAAGCCTTGCCTGATAATGGATTCTTCTGACAGAACTTAGGAAAATCTGATTAATAATTCCTCCTTCCTCCTGTGAGTGTCCTGTACATCAGGACCTCTGAACAGTACCCATCCATAGCCAAACCAAGGTGTGCCATTCCCCTCCCACTCCAGTGGAAAAGTGAGCCGGGCTCGGCTCATGGGAAATATAGCCCTTAGAATTCGTGTTCTTCATTTGAAGGTTCACAGAACAGAGGGGCAAACAACCTGCCATCCCACTGCCAATTATTAGATGTCATCATCTTGCTCATCAGTGGCAGGGTATCTGCCAGCCCAAGGTCACCAGGCCTTGCCTGATAATGGATTCTTCTGAAAGAACTTAGGAAAATCTGATTAATAATTCCTCATTCCTTCTGTCAGTGCAGCTAGAGTTTTAAATTGAGACAGACTGGTTGCTATGGACTGTTATTATGAAGGTGACCCTAGCAACCAAACTTCCTCACAATTGCCTTCAACCAACACGGCAATTAGCTGGGGACAGACAATGGACAAGAAGGTGCTCTTAGGTCATGTTCACATGGCAAAATTTGGCGTTCTGCAGCATAACCCACATTGACTTGGAGGTAAAAAACCTGACCATGTGCAGATGTGAGGGTTTTTTTTCAGCAGCTGAACTGAAAAACTCTTGAGAAGAGGCAGGGTACTACTTTTAAGCAGATTTGATGGTGGTTCCATAGAAGTCAATGTAGACAGAGTAAAATAGACATTGACATTGGCGCAAGAAAGTCGCACGGTCCCGTTTTGCAACTTTTTGAACGCCTTTGTGTCTAAATATAGGCGCACGTGGCATTTTTATGTCGTCCTCGCCACTGGGGAGAGGCAGGGGTGGAGCAGGGCCATCAGTCCTGGCAAATTCAATAACATTTACGCCAGTTTGCTGGTGTAAGTGCTGCCAAAAATGCACTGCTCACAGAAGTGGAGCAGCCTCCCGATCTGTCACTGGTTTCGTTCCACGATTTTACCTGCGTGAACCTAGCCTTGCATAAAGGGGTACAATATTGATGACCTATCCTCAGAATAGATCATCAATATCAGATCTGTCAATCGGATTTTTGAAATGGTCGCAGCACTCAGACAAACAATGCAGCCTTCCCACAACTTAGCAAGCACAGCGCCACTCATAGTATAGTGGCCGTGCTTGGTATTGCAGCCCAGGCCAATCCACTTGAATGGGACTGAGCTGTGCCTAGGCCACGTGAACGTGATGTCACTGCCTCCATTATTTTAGACAATTCAAGGCAGAGAGAGCACAAGGAAACCAGGCGGGGGCTCTATAACTAGGACTGGAAGCCCCCAGAATATCCTCTGCTCCCGTTCACTGTCACATGTCAGAATTCAGGCTCCGTTTAGGAAAGCAATGTTTGCTCCCCGCTTGCTTTGTATAGACAGAGCTGTGTACATATCCTCTCCTGACACACCAGATGTAGCAGAGGAGTCCTGCGGGGGGCGTACAAATAGATAATGTCCCCCCCAGCAGTCAAGGATCCCATGATCAATGCTCTCAGGCCACATTTTAAAGGGGTTTCCTGCTCTAGTCATGTTGATCTAAAATATTGTGGTTGGAGGGGAAGCTCCCCTGATGTCTTGAATTCCGCAATTCAGGAGCATCTCTTCTTAGAACTCTGCATTGTGCTGTCCCTCTGTTATTCCTCTTGGAAATATATGCCTCAATGAAATGACAACTGGGTGGTACCATTCACATGTCCCTAGACTGTAGGCAATGTTAACATCTAGATGTCTAGCCATACATTTCCAGGAGGCATAGCAGAGGAATGGCACAATGCAGAGCTCTAAGAAAATGGAAAATATAAGGATTTACTAAAGCAGACATGAAGGAACTCAGTTAGATGCTCCATATTTATGGTGGTCCCCCACAGTCCCACCATGAGACCCCCCCATCCCAATCTTAAAGGTCTTGATTGACAACCACAATAAGAGCGTAGAACGGATTTAAAACTTGGAGAACATCATATGGTTTCGCCTTTCTATACCTGACACAATACAGCACATGATCACGGAGGTCTACTTGCTCCATATGACACTTTCAGACCCCCCTTCCCCCCATGACTTATATATGCCCCAGAGGAAATTATTAAAGTTTTGCCCCTGTCAGCTAGACCGGCTCTGTAGGAGGGATTGTCTAGAGTCCGCAGCACAGGTCAGGCACCAGCAGTATCAGCATCTCAGGAGTCATCATTCATCACTTCCTGGAATTCCTCCTGCCTTTCCTACAGTATTCAGGCCGCTAATTCATTCTGGATGTTGAAAAACATCTTTCCGTAATAGGTCGGGATCCAAACTAAGTCCATATGTGTCCGCTCTGTTGCTGCCCACGCTGAGAAGCCCTCCATCTCCCCGTCACTGGAAGAAGTCTACCAATGGAGAAATCCCCTATCTCCTTCTCTATTAATTCTCCCAGTCTGCGGGTATTTCTGTTCCTGGGAAAGTTGGGTGACAGCTAATAAAGCTGCCATTGTCAGGTCGCTTTCACACAGTCAGTGTTTGATCAGTGATTTCCAACTGTGATTGTGAACCAAAGATATTATGGAAAGATTTGCACCAGTTCAGTGTTTCTGACCTCCACCCCTGATCGAAATCACTGATCAAACACTGACCAAACACTGACTGTGTGACGGCAGCCTTAGAGTCCTGTCAAACCTGTGTATTTCTGCCATGATGGATGTCCTGGGGCAGAGTTTCCTTGAAGGAGCCTTCTCTAGCTGGGTTGTATGTATCATTCTGGTTGTCACAAAGCGTTCCGAGAAGCAGAACCTGCTGGGAGTTGCAGTAAGGCAAGAGCTGGAGAGCCGCAGTTTGCAGACCCTGGTCTAGAGGTATCCCTCATCACAGAACACTTCACACCCAGTCTAAACATCTAACCCAGTAACTCACTATTAGAGATGAACGAACTTCTGTTTTCAAGATCGGCGTACAAGGTTCGGTCCGCTACCACGGACCATAATAAGTCAGGGTTCGTGGTAGCGGAGTCCATAACGGAATTCTTAGATAACCCAAACCTGAAAACAGAAGTTCACTCAACGCTACTCACTATATAAAGAACACATCAAAAGTAACTCCTCCATCAAGAGGTCCATCATGAGACACGGGCCACCAAGCCATAGGCCACCCCCTCATTTCTAGGCTCATCCAAAGTATTCCAGACAAAAAGATGGGCTCCTGTCTATGTGCTGTTCAGGATAACCCCCAACGTCATGCTGACTCCTGTCAGTGAGGTAAGAGTCCAGGAAGCTGAGCATGGAGAAGTGGTGGTCAATGGTCCATTCTGATCCCTGATGACCTCCCTCTCTCAGGTGGGAAGTCCTTGTCAAACAAATCCCCACATGTCAGCTTCATGCTCCTCTGAGAGTGACATACTGGAGCGGGAATGTGATACTTGGGCTGATAGATAATATAGATAAATAGATAGATAGATAGATAGATAGATAGATAGATAGATAGATAGATACTGTATATCAGTATATGTTTGCACACTGATATGTATGTATACTATGTCTATATATTGGATACCCCACAGCTCACTATACGTGTGCCCCTCAGATGCAGTACACAGGGCACACACTGCATTGTACATGACCTACCTACCGTGCACACCACATACATAAGTGACCAAAAAGCAGACTACGCATGGTCCACACAAGGACCACACGTTCCTCACCGAAATCGGGGAGAATCCTTGATACATTCTTCGAAATCCACGGTCATGATTGCGGCTCCAGTGCTCAGTGCATTGCAGGCAGGATGCGGGAGCAGCAGAGGAGCCGGGAGCGCAGGAGGATGCACGGAGGATCAGGAGGACGCACGGCGATGCTGCATAGGAAGATTCCAACAAAAGAGCATCAATCCAAGGCTGGGGAATGCAGATCCGCTCCCAGAGACACACGTTGACGGAGCACCGGCTGATCACCACGCTCACCGCCGGAGACTGGGCTCCCTCCCTGGGATTCGAGCGTGACTCCTACTGCCGGCTACCCAGTACCAGCCCAGCCTGTCACAGTCAGGGAGCGTCTGCAAACTCACCCGCAGCCTGTCACAGCCAGGGAGCGTCTGCAAATTCACCCGCAGCCTGTCACAGTCAGGGAGCGTCTGCAAATTCACCCGTAGCCTGTCACAGCTAGGGAGCGTCTGCAAACTCACTCGCAGCCTGTCACAGCTAGGGACCGTCTCCAAACTCATCCGCAACATCTCACAGCTGGGGAGCGTCTAAAAACTCACCCGCAGCCTGTGACAGCCAGGGAACGTCTGCAAACTCAGCCGCAGCATCTCACATCTAGGGAGCGTCTACAAATTTACCCGCAGCCTGTCACAATCAGGGAACGTGTACAAACTTACATCACCGTGAGACAGCGTCAGCAAGCTCACCTACAACCCGTAACATCCAAGGAGCTTCTATATTTTCACGTAGAGTATACAGATAGGGAGCGTCTAAAAACTCACCTACTGTGTGTCATAGTCTGAGAGGGTGTGCTAATTTGCCAAAATGTGTGTCTCACAGCTAGGTAATGTCAGCAAATTGTGCACAGCCCGATTTTGGCAGAAAGAATGACTTCTTGTGTCAGCACAAATAAGATATTCTGTAATAAACACTGGATGATGATATGTGGCGGGTGTACTGGCGCCATGGACAGCATTTCGCTCAGTGTGGCAGAAATCAATGGCAATCCAACATCACCAGTGCAATGACTGGCCGCGCACCGTGTACAGTAATGCCGTCATTCCAATGTCCATTACAGTCTGATGAATCGCACCCAGAAAGCTGTGTGAACCCCATCCACAGGTGACGACAGCCAAAGGGCCTCCATTAAATGGGTGAGAATATGTCATCAGTATCAGGAGCCTGTAAAACCCCTTTAATATGGAGCCACTTTGATATCTCATTTCCCCTTCATAAAAAATGCACGCAAACTGCAAAATGTCCCCCGAACAGCAACAACAGAGAGACCCCCTAAAGGGTTTTAAAGGGGTTTTCCATGACTTAGGTCATCAGTATCTGATCGGTGGGGTCTGACACCCGGGACGATCAGCTGTTTGAGAAGGCACCTGTGCTCCTGTGAGCGTCGCAGCCTTCTCACCACTCACCAAGCACAGTGCCGTACATTGTATAGCAGCTGTGCTTGGTATCGCGCTTGGCCCCATTCACTTCTATGGGGCTGAGCTGCGTCTAGACCATGTGATTGATAAACGTGACGTCACATGGCTTAGGGAAAGTAGGCGGTGTTGCAGTGAGCCGGACCACAGGGGCATGCGTGAGCGTTGGGGGATATGTCACAGTGTCTAATGGTGCCGGTGGTAATACTACTCACGGTTTGGTGACTCCCTGGGCCGGTGTGCAGTTGCGTGGGAGGAAGGACACCGTTTCCTCCGGGGCACCTCTGGTCCACAGGAACACCGCCGGATGGTGAGGCGAGGGGCCCTTGATGGTTTTGGGTATTTTAGGGTGTCTGTCGGCAGGGTCCTGGTGATTTGTCGTGACGCCAGTGTCTTAGGTAGACACAAACCATAAGAAATTATGGAGAAGTGGTTGTGATATAAAACGGTAACTTTACTTCTTCGTCTTGTCAGGTAGGCATACATACAGTTCCAGTATTGATGGTACAGAATAGGCATAAATTTCAAGGCAGGATATCTTTCAATTGGTAACTCTGGATATTATATCTGTAGTACATTGACCTCCTCTTTAGCAGTCCACCTGTTCTAGGTTCAGCATTGGATGATTATAGTTCTAGTACACTATTGCAATCCCTCAGGGCGGCCCCTGCATGACAGGCATTATAATCTGTTTCCTTTCTGACTAAGGTGCAAATAGCGAGTATATAAGTTGCAGTCCTCACTTCCCGGAGGGTATAAAGTGGGCATCAATACAACTGGTTGCACTTACAGTCGTTCGATTGTGTGCTGATGCTGGAAGCTATCTTAGTTACACACTTGTGCCAGCGAAGTCTGGCTTTTACCTAGGCTGGTCTTCTAAATACAATTCTGCTGCTTGCCTAGGGGCTTGGATGTGGTAAATGCCATCAAGGGTACTGACTTGCCAAGGTCAGATACATATGGCAGCCCTCAGGATGGAACTTGCACTCTTCCTCCTGCACACGGCTTAGGTTACTTCTCAACTGCCTGAGTTACATTCTCTGGTCTACTCTCCAACTCCCACTTCCTTCACTTCCTGGTTACAGCGGATATATATATATCTGTAGTGGTACTACAGCACCATCTAGCGGTGAAACCATGAAATGTGGCCTGCATATAAGAAATGCTACTATAAATGACATGGCTGACAGGAATGACATGGCTATATAAAATACAGTTTGTAGTGTCCCTTTCACACACATAATACAATTATGTGGGACACTGCATACCCCACTTCTTTAAATTAAGCCGGCCGCGGCTTATCACCTGTAAAGAGAACAGACTGTGCAAATATACATAGTTATACACAATAAATATAGGCATATTAATTTAAATTAGTCAGCATTATAAAAATGACATAAATATAAAATACAGTAGAAAATTGTACATTATGAAATAGTAAGGTGACAAATGGGCGTAGTGACTTCTTTGCTTGACGGTGGCAAAATGGGGCGTAGTTTACTTTATGGGGAAAATAACATAGTCCATGTCAAAGTCAAAAATCCTTCAAGACGAGGTGAACTGGCTTGGTGGTTATAAAAACAATCACAGAAAATGTCCTTCTGGGTACATAATTTGAACGTTGCATAAAACATAGTTATTGTCCCTTTAAATAACCTGAGAAGGGGGTAAAAAGGGGATAAAAATGCGCAAAAAGGGCGCAACTGGGACGTACGGCTCCATATAGCATTGGAGTCCAGCAGGTAGTCCTGATTAAGTCAGAAGGGCCACAAGCTCAGGATTGGCTTAAGAAGAACTGCCACTGTGCCCAAACATAATAAGAAAAACGCACAACCGAGGGCAGAGTCTCTGTGGTATGGTGAAAATATAATAGTGAATGTGGCTGATCAGCCGACTTACGTTTTTTTTTCCTTTGCAGGCCTTCAAGGATAGGGATCCTCTTCAGATGGGACGTCCGTAGAGATTGGGCTCCCAGAGTCCCACTCATCAGGCGAGGATGCTTCAGGGACACCTTTTTCATAGAGTGGCCACCGTGACGTAGGGGTTGACTCCCTTGGAGGGGCGCAGGTGGCCAGATGTTGTCGCACAGCTTGTCGCCTGAGTTCTTGCATTCCGTCTTCCCAGGCTTTAAGTCCCTCGGGGGCCCGCAGGTATTCCTGGTAGTTCTCCTTAGGCCTCACCGATGGTGGCACTTCCGTGGTAGCGATCGCAGGGGGCCACAAAGTAAGCGATTTGCTGCACTGTCCTGTTGGAGGAGGCTGAAAACGAGAGTCTGCCAGTACGGGTTGGTTGGGATCAGAGGCTCTTTTACTGGGGTTGACCTCCCATTCTTCTGCATCTGGCAAAGGACGGCGTACCCCGGTGGCATAGGGACCACGTGGACATTCTGCGGGCGTGAAGAAAACTTCCTCCCTGGGCTGGAGGTTGTGGAGGAAATTAGGCAGATCTGACCTCTTGACAGCGTGGCGATTCACATAATAATCGCGCTGAGTGGCAAGATCTCTGATGGACCCAAACCCACGGATTTTATTAAAGTCCCGGAAAATACCTCTCCTTCTCTCTAACTCCGGCAGGGCATCACTAGGGCAGTCCAGCATTTTTTGGGTGAGCCTTTCATAATATTTCTTGCGCTCATGGATCTTTTGGAAGCTCACCTGCTGCAACTCTTGCATCAGTTTCTGATGCATAGAATAAATGGGTTCAGCCACCGGAGTGGTCAGCGTCTTGGTCTCCATAAGTTCAGTAGGGGGCTCTACATCCAACATAATCAAGCATTGCCTCCGGGCAGCGAGGATGACTCTGGCCGAAGTCTCTCGGCGCCGGAGATCTTCTGGGTCAATTGCAGACACTTTAGGGGAAGTGACGCTGCTTGGTAAGCCACACTTCGCCATCTTTACAATACACGATCTCTCCTTCACGGTTGTGCCGTTCCCTAGTTCCAGTAGCAGCAGGGGTGCGGCGCTTAGGCCTAGGCCCACCTCCGGGGGCCGTACATTTAATCTGGAGATACAGTCACTGTCAATCTAGTTCCAATAGGTGGCGCACCACAAAAATGGCGCGAAAAAAAGCCGTAACTAGAGCTCTCTTAGGATTTATTCTGTAATTGTCCCAACACAACTAAAATTGGGCTAAAGTCCATAGGGGTTCAAACGAAAAACAGACCCCATACAGTCACTTATATTGCATGGCACATTAAAGCATTTCAGCCTACTTACAGGGATTTCTTTCTTGACTGGGTTGCTTATTGCGGGTATTCCCAGTATTTGTAATCCAAACGTCGGATGACGTTACTGCTTTATCTTGCAAGGTTGATTCTTCGTCATGTAAAAGTTCGGCCGGTATGGTGGATGATTCTGGACACCAATATGAGTAGCTTTGAGCAACTCGGTTAAGTTGGGCAACCATTTTTATTCTCTTTAGAAAATTCAGGCGCTCGCTTTTCTGTTAGGTTACTTTGGCCTTTACTTTGGGCGTGCTGTGAACAACCCTCCATCTTACTTCTCTGAAGGTCTAGCAGATTCTCTCTTCTGATTAGCCCGCCCCCTAGGTTCCCTTGCATAAAGGGGGTGGTGCAAACATTTGGAGACATACTGCAGTTCAATGGTGCCGCAGCAAAAATATTTTCCCGCTTCTTGGGGGTGTCTTCTCAAACAGCTGATTGGCGGGGTCCCAGGTATCGGACCCCCACTGATCAGATACTGATGAACTATCCAGAGAATTGGTCATCAGATAAAAAGTCTCAGAATACATGTTAATGAAATATATCTTCAATAGGATTGGGACATAGTTTTGTGAAATCTCCTGCTTCCCTCCACACAACCATAGACTTAAAGGGAACCTGTCAGCTCTGAAACACCCCCTGAACTAGAGTAAGTGTTGTATAGTGTAAGTGACGTTGAGTCCGGTTATGTAATTTTTATCTTCATACTCACTTCCATTCTGATGTTGTGCTCCTACAAACCAGCAGTAAAATGCACTCAGTGGACTCCGGTGCTCAATCACATAATGGAGAGGACTCAAAGAAGAGTCCTCTCAATGTATTTTACTGCCGGTTTGTGGGAGCACAGCATCAGAATGGAAGTGAGTATGAAGATAAAACTTACATATTCGGATTCAGCATCACTTATACTATACAACACTTACTCTAGTTCAGGGGGTGTTTCGGAGAAGACAGGTTCCCTTTAAAGGAGTCTGTGACCATGCTAAACTGCTGACAGCATGAGGTAGGATAAAGCAGGACAAACATACCTTTTGTGGAGCTTTTATTATCAGGAGCAGTGTGTATATGAAGTTTTATTCTGCCAGATTATGCTTTGTAAAACGATTGTCCAAGTTTCTTTAAAGGGGTTGCCTTATTTCGCCGTAACTAAGGCGAGATGAGACACATACCTGACCACCAGCTGGCCTTGGAAACAGCGGAGAGCATTGGCGTTTGCTGCTTCAGTATCTCTCATTGCGGTGCATGGGAGCTACAGAAACAGCCTGGCAAGCTATGTTTCTTTACGAGTTAGGGAAACTACATAACTTGCTGTGCTATAATGTTTCCGTTGCTCCCATGAATCACAAGAGCTACCGAAACAGCACCAGCGCTCTCCGCTGTTTCCTGTCCAGGGAAGTAACAGCAGGATGAGACCACCCCTTTAAAGCAGCTCCGTCACCTGGATCAACCCTATACAACTAGGCATATAGCCTGGTAGGGTTACTGTCAATCTAAAAGGAGGAAGGCATGATTTGAAGTATGGAGCACCACGGGTGTTGCTGGAGCGGTGCTCGAACAGCATAATCCCGCCCCCTGGTGCTCCAATAGCTCATTAGCATATTTTTAAAAGTTCAAAAACACTACTACCTACAGATAAAAGATGGGTATCGTTTTGATACTGCTGACAGATTCCCTTTAAAGGGGTCATCTAGGTTTGTAAAACTGATGGCCTCTCTTTAGGATAAGCCATCCATATTAGACAGGTAAGGGTCCAACTTTCTTCCATCATGAGAAACAGCTACAATACCCTGGACTCAGAAATGCATACATTTGTACACAACTCTCATGCTTCCCAACCATCTTGGACCAGTGTGTTGGCCTCTGTCCTGTGGTGCCGGAACAGCTTTTACGTGTCCCGACTTCAACTGTTTCTCAGGAGCCATTAATGGGAACGTGGAGTAGGAGAATATTCCATCAGTATGTATGAGCACAGCCATGGCGGTATTATACAATGTGGGACAGTTAAGGAGTCATCACTTATATGGGGGCATCATACTGTGTGGGGAGGGGGGGTTGAATCACTGCATATGGGGTCCTTAAGAGGACTTTATGCTGTATGGGGGTTTCCATGGGGACATCATACTGTGTGTGGGGGAGCATCACTCTGTATATTGTTTAAGGGCACTAATGGGGGCATCAAACTGTGTGGGCGCACATAATGGGGCATCACATTTTGTATGGGGCCCGTATGGGCACATTCTACAATGAGGGAGGCGCTAAGGGGGGATTCTATTGTGTGGGGGCATCATACTGCATGAAGGGCACTAAGAGGGTATCATACTGTGTGGGGGCACTAAGGGGACATTCTTATGGTGTTGTGGCACTAAGGGGTATCCTTACTGTATGAGGGGCACTAAGGTGATTGGGTGTGTATAGACAGGCATTGGGCGGGGTTAGAGGCATAAAGTGTAAAAAGATTCTCTGTGGTACGCTACACGTGGGTTTTTCAATAGTTGGAAAGTATACATTATTAATATATCTACTGCAGGAAAGCTCTGGTGGCAGCTGCCAGCAGCCAGAAAATGGGCACTGCCCGGTATCACAGCTCAATCTCTTTAACTTGAACAAAGCGGGGTTTGTCGAAATGTAAAAGAAAGATCTATCAGCATTCATTCAAATGGTCATTTGGTTTCACAGCTTATTTTAGCTGTTATAGCGGCTTCTGAAGGTAAACAGGAAAACATACTTTCCCTTTATTATAATGAATTGGAAAATTGGATTAAACAACTAAAATATATTGGTATAACTTGTCTGTTCCATTTGGATCTATGTTGGTAAAAATACCAAAAACACAGGCGTGAACAGAGCAGCCATGTCCTGTACAGCAGTGATTTTCAACCAGTGTGCCTCCAGCTGTTGCAAAACTACAACTCCCACCATGCCCTTCTGTAGGCTGATAGCTGTAGGCTGCCTGGGCATGATGGGAGTTGTAGTTTTGCAACAGCTGGGGGCACACTGGTTGAAAATCACTGCTGTACAGCACAGTATGTGTGAGCATTAAGATGACCACAAGAGGGCAGTGCTGCAGGTCATGTAATATACTGAAAGTCTCAGCAGGTCTAGGTCTCTACAGTCTAGCTGGGAGCTTATATTATTTTCTGCTTCACATATTGGAGTGTATATATAAAAAGAGATTTTTTTTTAAAGAAAATTGTTAAAGATTCACAAGCTGCAGCTCAGGTTTGAGACATAAACCACTACAATACAGGGAAGACTGACAACTATGGGCTTTGAAATGCGTTTTTTTAGCCGGTATGACGGGTATATTTGAACAATTTATTATAGACTTATATACCCATCATAGTTAAAACAATCCTAATAAAATCAATCAGTAAAAGATGAAAATAAATCAAACAATAATATGTATATAAATATGCAGTCACGGTCCCTTTAAATGCTGCTTGGCGGAGCTCACTCTGATTCGGCTTTTAGTATTTTGTATATAATAAGATAGCTATTTCTGTCATCCACTTTAGAGATGAGGGAAATACGGTAGTTGTTTTACTATATACCATTACTGTTACACCTAGAGGCTCTGCTTTCTCCACCTTGATTGACAGGACCAGGCAGTGTAAACATCATCAGACCTGGCCCTGTCAATCAAAGTGCAGAGGGTGCGGCAGTGGCAGAGAGAGCTGAGCCTCTAGGTGTAATGGTAACGCCCCCTTGCTCCTAGAGGCTCATTTGCATATATTAAAACATAATTTTTCTCAGCAGTACGAGATATATGAACATAGGACCAAAACAGATGTCTTCAGCTGCCAAGCGCACATGTAACAGGTTAGCCAGTGTCATAGGTAGAAATCTGCTGACAGGTGCCCTCTAAAGGTGTTGTCCCATTACACAGGATAGAGGATGTGTCTGATTGGCAGGGGTTTGACTGCAGGGGTCCCCGACAATCATGAGAAACAGGGGCTGTGTTCCCGTTTGATTGTATGGCCACACACTCGTGTGTCTGCTACTCCTTTGGGACTGTTGGAAATAGTCCAAGCGCTCGTCTATCTCTGGCAGTCCCATAGAGCTGAGCGGAGCAGTAGTGCACATGTATGTCTCTGCTTCATTCAAACATGGGGAACACAGGCCCCATTCTAGTGATCAGCAGGGGCCCCAGCTGTCGGACCCCCACCAATCAGACACTTTTAGGGGATAAGTTGTAATGGGACAATCCCTTTAATGTACTTTATTCTGTTATTTCCTGGGCGTGCCTGCCGCTCACAGACACAAATATCACTCTATAAACTTCACATCTGATACGTTTAATACGACCACATATAAAGCTTTACAAAATCCCCAAACATTACAGTAATTTCAGCAGACGTTTCTGTTCACAATCCATGATGATTCATTTTTTGTAGTGTTCATTCGGCGCTGGTCCAGATGTGTTCAGACTGTTCCTCGCCACAGTGCTGCTGTAAGAGGGTGAAGAGGGATGTCCACGCATAAGGCCTCATGCACACAAACATGTGCAGACCGTGCCAGGGCTGCGGACCGCAAATTGCGGTCTGCAGTGCACGGGCACCGAATGTGGGGCCGCCTCATGCGGATCGCGGACCCGTTCACTTGAATGGGGTCCACGATCCGCATCCGACAGTCCGCACCGTAAAAATTAGAACATGTTCTATTTTTTTATGGTGCGGAGGCACGGACAGACACCCCACGAAAGCACTCCGTAGTGCTTCCGTGGGGTTGTGATCCATGTTTCCGTTCCGCACCGCATCTCCCACTTGAAGGGGTCCACATCCGTGATGCGGGGTGCACACGGCCGGTGCCTGTGTATTGCAGACCCGCCATATGCGGCCCGCAATACGGCCACGGCCGGGCAATGTCTGTGTGCATGATCCCTAACGATGAAGCTCTGGTATTTCTGTGCCTGAAGGGGGCTAGATGTGAACACTGCCTAATGGACTACTCGGGTAACTGACTAAAGGCGTGCAGTGGTCACTCCCCAGCTAACCACATGAGTGTGGAGCAGACCGTTTAAAGGGGAAATCCAGTAAAAAAAATAATAATAAAATGTCCTCGACACACGAGAACGGCACATTATTGAGGCATATGGTGATCTCAGACCACTTCACGTTAACGAAGGTTTGGCACTGCTCGGAGGTTCACACCAGTCGTGGCCAGGATTGCTGAGTAGCGGTGATCCCACAGAAATGGATGCGATCGCCAGCCGTGTTGGATTTCTTGCGACTGCTGCAGCAATCCCATTCATTTCTATGGGATCACCGCTACTCAGCGATCCTGGCCACGACAGGTGTCATCTAGAGATGAGCAAGCATGCTCGGCCGAGCGTACTCGGGAGCAATTTTCGAGTAGTAGCGTACGCATCTTCTAATCTGTACGCTAATGCGTACGGATCTTGTAATTTGTACGCATTAGTGTACAGATTAGAAGATGCGTATGCATTAGCGTACAGATTATAAAATGCGTACGTTACTACTCGAAAATTGCTCCCAAGTACGCTCAGCCGAGCATGCTCGCTCATCTCTAGTGTCATCGTGTAGCCCTTGCCTTCTGCTACATGAGTTCTGACACAACATCATAATTATTCCTTTCTGGCATGGGACAAAGAGTTGCAGTGTTCTATCTCTGTGGCTCATTGAATACCTGCTCTAAGATTCATCTCTAATACCTTCTCTATTTGAAGCAGCTGTGAAGACCTGCCTGACATGGCATTTAACCCCAGACAGGTTAAGAAAAATTTACCCTGGATCTTCCCACCTTTGTTGGTGCCAATGCGGAGCCAAAGGTACGCTATCACATACCCTTTGGTCATGCCCCAAGCTATTACATCTGTGGAGCAGTGTTTTCCACCTAGCATCTCAACTGTGTGGCCTTTCTCTTGAGCCTTCACCATATTGGGCCCTATCTTTCATGGATATGCAGGTTATTCCTGTGTTTTACAGAACTCCGATTGCACATTTATTCATTGTCACTAAATTTAAGATTACTAGAGTTTGGAAATCCACTGAAGTCCCGACCTTAGCAGACACGATTGCACGCGTGCAGCAAAACTGTCTCTATGAAAAATTGATGGCCTATAAAGACCATAAGATTGATCGATTCCACCATCAATGGCAGGCCTGGATGACGTTTATGCCCGTGAAATAATTGGACATTTAGGCTATATACAACTCCTTTTCAACATATTGTCCTCTGAGACTGGTTTAGTTCTAGTTTTGTTCTTTTTATTGAATTAATATGACTTTGTTATGGCTTTATTCTGATATCTTTACAGATGTTGGTATCACGGGGTATTCTTTATTGATGTATGTACAAGTCTGCCCACCTACGTACTGGCTGAATATGTATACTTATGCTATCTTTTGGTGCTTTTCTACATTGTAAAAATTAATAATAAAAACTATTGTGTGGGTCTTTACTTTCACATTTAATATTTTCCGGTATTGAGTTCCGTCATAGGGTCTCAGTACCGGAAAAAAAACGCTTCTGTTTTGTTCCCATTCATTGTCAATGGGGACAAAACGTAACTGAACAGAACGGAATGTTCCAAAATGTATTCCATTTAGAGTTGAGCGAACGTGCTCGTAACGAGCACTGTACTGCTCGGATCCCCGCGCGGGCATCCGGATCCGTCCTCCTCACCCGACGGATCCGGATGCCTGCGCCCATGCGAGCGCAGGGGATCCGAGCAGTACAGTGCTCGTTACGAGCACGTTCGCTCAACTCTAATTCCATTCCATAAGCTGTGTTCTTATACCGGAGAGCAAACCGCAGTAAGGCCCCATTCACACGTCCGTATTTTGCGGATCCGCAAATTACGGATCCTCCAATTGCAAAACACGGACACCGGCAATGTGCATTCCGCAATTTGCGGAACGCACATAATAGAAATGCCTTTTCTTGTCCGTGTATTCGGACAAGAATAGGACATGTTCTATTTTTTTCGGGAGCCGCGGAATGGAAGTGCGGCCCCATTGAAATGAATGGATCCGCATCCTATCTGCATAATTGTCCGCAAATGCGGAAACGGATGCGGATGAAAAAAACGGACGTGTGAATGGGGCCTAAGTTGTAGTTTTCTTTCCGTCCTGGGATGCGGAGCAAGATGGATCCGTCATGACCCACAATGCGAGTCAATGGGGACGGATCCGTTTTCTGTGACACAATCTGACACAATAAAAAACTGATCCGTCCCCATTGACTTTCAATGGAGTTCATGACGGATCCGTCTTGGCTATGTTAAAGATAATACAACCGGATCCGTTCATAACAGATGCAGGCGGTTGTATTATCACTATCGGAAGCGTTTTTGTTGAACCCTGCCTGATCCAGCAAAAAATCTAGTGTAAAAGTAGTCTAAGACCAAGTTCACACTTCAGTTATTTTGAGCCAAAACCAGTAGTGAAGCCTACACAGAGATAAAGTATAAGGGCTGATGCACACAACCGTTGCAAACAGCGGGTCCTCAATACACGGCCAACGGCCATTTGTGCACTATATCATGGATTCAGAAGGGAATGGACTCATGGAATCACTATGGAGTGCTTCCGTGGTTTTCTGTCCTTGCCTTCGCACCGTCCAGTGCTGACTGCAGGATGCGGATCGCAGACCACATTCAAGTGAATGGGTCCTGTGTCTGCATATGGTAGCCCTATGGTCGCTGCCCGTGCATTTGAAAATTGCAGGACCCCAGCACAGTTCGTGTGCATGAGCCCTTATAGAAAGATCTGCACCTGTTCTGTGTTTTTGACCCGAACATGGTTTTGGCTCCTAATAACTGATGGAAATAATTGATCAAATAACTGTTTGTCATATTTCCAGGAAGAGGAGTCTCTGAGCAGTGCTAAAGGTGATTCCTCCATTATATAGTACATGCCTATGGCAGATTCAATGCAACTTCAGTATATATTACTACTTTAACAGGGTTGTCCCTCCAAAAAAATTCTACATTTTTTCAAACCAGCACCTGGATCTGAATACTTTTGTAATTGCAAGTAATTAAAAATATAGCATAGCCACAGAGTTATTTAAAGGGAGTCTGTCAGCAGCATATGCTGTATAGAGATAATGACATCTCTGTATTGGTCTTAGTGCTGTCATTCTAAATATGTTATACTTAATGTCATCAGAGCTGTACTTTCCACAAAAAAGCGTTTTAATTCATATTATAATTACCCACATAAGGAGCCCAAGGGGATGTCCTAGGGGCCGTTGGAGCCCAGTCACGCCGCATATTTTCGAACCCAGCCCCGCCCTCCCGCTGATTATTCACTCCCCTTCATCGCTGTGTTCTCCTCCAGCTACGGCGAATCCAGCGCATGCACAGTACCTAGTAGGAGAACACAGCGATGAAGGGGAGTGAATAATTAGCAGGAGGGCGGTGCTGGGCTCGAAAATATGTGGCGTGACTGGGCTCCAACGGCCCCCAGGACATCCCCTTGGGCTCCTTATGTGGGTAATTATAATATGAATTAAAACGCTTTTTTGTGGAAAGTACAGCTCTGATGACATTAAGAATAACATATTTAGAATGACAGCACTAAGACCAATACAGAGATGTCATTATCTCTATACAGCATATGCTGCTGACAGACTCCCTTTAATAAAATGTATCTGTATAGCGCCACCTGCTGTTTCTTTCAGTTACATCCGTCAACTGCCACCAGCCATATCTACTCTTAGGCCTCTTTCACACGAGCGTCACGGATTCAGTCCGGATGCGTTCAGGGTGCGTTATGGAAAATCCGCACCAATCCGCACGCAATCGCAGTCAGTTTTGACTGCGATTGCATACGTTCGTTCAGTTTTTGTGCGAAGCGTTTTGATGCGCTTTTCACGCGCGTGATAAAAAACTGAATGTTTACAAACAACATCTCTTAGCAACCATCAGTGAATCACGCATTGCATCCGCACGCGTGATTCACGCAGACCCATTCACTTCAATGGGGCCAGGGCTGTGTGAAAAACGCAGAATATAGAACATGCTGCGATTTTCACACAACGGCGAACTGATGCGTGAAAAACATCGCTCATGTGAAAAGCCCCATTGAAATGGGTCAGGATTCAGTGCGGGTGCAATGCGTTCGCATCACGCATTGCACCCGCGCGGAAATCTCGCCTTAGGCCTCTTTCACACGAGCGTGACGGATTAGGTCCGGAGGCGTTCAGGAAAACTCACACCATTTTGCAAGCAAGTTCAGTCAGTTTTGTCTGCGATTGCGTTCAGTTGTTCAGTTTTTTCCGCGCGGGTGCGATGCGTTTTGATGCATTTTTCACGCGCGTGATAAAAAACTGAAGGTTTACAAACAACATCTCTGAGCAACCATCAGTGAAAAACGCACTGCATCCGGACTTGCTTCAGGATGCAATGCATTTTTCACTGAAGCCCCATTCACTTCTATGGGGACAGGGCTGCGTGAAAAACGCAGAATATAGAACATGCTGTGTTTTTCATGCAACGCAGAACTGATGCGTGAAAAAAATTGAAATGAATGGGTTAGGATTCAGTGCGGGTGCTATGCGTTCACATCACGCATTGCACCCGCGCGGAAAACTCGCTCATGTGAAAGCGCTGTGACAGTTACAGGAAGAAAGCTGCAGCAGAAAAGAAACACCCCCTGAACTGTGACAGGGAGACAGTTGTAAGAGAAATGACACCATCCCCAAGTTGTGACAGGGAGAGAACTGCATGAGAAGGTAAATACCCCTGAAAAGGCATGTTCCTGAGCTGTGACAGGGAGAGAGCTGCAGCAGAAAGGATATGCCCCCTAAGCTGTGACAAGGAGAGAGATGTGGCAGAAACACCTTTGAGAAAGGACACAACACCTGAGCTGTGATGGGGAGTGAGCTGCAGCCGAAACAACCCTGAAAACGGATGTCCCCCTTGAGAAAGTACACACCACCTGAGATGTGACAGGGAGAGAGCTGTAGCAGAAATGGCACATGCCTGAGAAGGGACACGCTCCCTGAGCTGCTCTCTTGAAGATAATATAGCAGAACAATTAAGGCAATAAATGTGGAGATCTCTGGCTCCATGTGAGGTACAGGGCTGGTTCTAGCTGTGTTAGAGAGACATCGTCATGTACTATATGATGTCTGATTTTCAGTTTTTACATTAACCCCTTTATACTGCATTTCTTTTTGCAGCAGCCCCTGCATCCCGAGTGAATATCAGTGGGTTGTCACTTTATCTATACTGCACAGGTATATAGAAGAATACAGAAGGAGCCGTCAACTAAATAATACTGTCAGCACCGCTGCCATCGTCGTACAGTAACCGCTTCCCTGATGCAGCAGTAAGCATATTCATATATGTATGCATGACTGAGAAATTACTCCCATCATCCTCCACTGCCTTTATTCCACATCCTTGCCTCCTCTCTCATGAAGCAGATATTCCGCATTCCTGTCCACTTGCATGATGTCATTGTTCCACGATATGTAATACATGGAGAACACAGGCGGTGGGAGGGCGAGCAAATGCCTCAGTTAAAGGGGAAGCATCATTTACTGCTCAGTGGTTTTATAAAATTATCATACAAGTGACCCTCTATCGACGTTCTTACCATTACGGTATACGTGGGATGAGATTTGTGAGATTTATTCTGTAGAAGAAAAACGCTGCCTTGTACCAGAATAAGTCAGAATTGTCCTTGTCACCATGGCTGCAATTTGGAGCTGTTGGTGTGGGACTACATGTCCCAGCATACCACTTTGTGTAGGATGGGCAGTGGTTTCCATCAGTGATTTGGTGCCAAAACCAGGTGCAGATCTTTCACTTATACCTTATGTCTTATGGCTTCACTCCTGGTTTTGGCTCACAATCACTGATGGAAATCACTGACCAAACACTGACGTGTGAATGAGGCTTTATACTACCCCATGTTTCATGCTGGTTTCTAGGAGCCACCGCTGTAATGTTATCAGAGGTGACGACGCAGGCGCATAGAAACCCTAATGGTCGGCTGCTCTGCTGGCCGGGTTTCACAGGAGCGAGTGCGCACATATTATTGCGCATGCACAGTCACTTCCGACCGGGCCACCTCATCTGAGCTTTACTACAAGCTTGTAGGCTCTACAGGGAGCTACAGGGAGCGTGCACGTACAAGCCAGGGACAGGGTTACATCCTCCCTGCTCTGCTCGCTGTGCCTTCAGCTCCGACCCCAGCAACTGAGGAACCGAGTCCCTGAGAGCCACGAGGGAGCCTGTAAATACAAAGACAAGACAACCCCTTTAAGGCTACCTGAACATGGGTGCACGTTGTCTTGTAAAAATTCTGCACAAATTTCGTGTGTTCCCGCAAAAAAACATGCATGTTACTAGACGTTTCTACAGATCTCACCCTTCCATTAAAAGTTCGAAATTCGCCCAAAGAAGTGACATTTTTAAAATCCGCATGGAAAGAATAAACAAAGTGTACATGAGATTTATGTATTCTGATACACTTTGCTGGTATTGTAATACGCTGCGGCTTTTCTGCACTGTGCTCAGCACCCCCACCAGCTGTTTCAGAGAGGCTCTGGTGCTGGAAATACACAGCTCCATCCATTGTGTAGGGAAAGAGCTGTTTCCTGCAGCTTTTACCTCAATGGAGCAGTGCCGCAGTTGCAGCTCTGTCCATTACATAGTAAGACAAATCTGCGCAGTTCCAGCACCAAAGCTAAAAATGAAGTTTTGATATATGCAAATGAGCCTCTAGGAGCAATGAGGGTGTTGCTATTACTCCTAGAGGCTCAGTTCTCTCTGCAACTGCTGCGCCCTATCCACTTTGATTGACAGGGCCAGGTAGTGATGTCATTGACAGGGCCAGACAGTAAAATCATGCCTGGTCCTGTCAATCAGAGTACAGAGTAGTGGAGCAGCAGTTTCAGAGACAGCTGAGCCTATAGAAGTAATGGCAACGCCCCCGTTGCTCCTACAGGCTCATTTGCATATATTAAAACCTCATTTTTCCCAGAAATGCGGGCAAATATGAACATGGGACCAACACAGATGTCTTCAGCTGCCAAGTCCACATGTAACAGGTCAGCCAGTTTCATAGGTAAAAATCTGCTGACAGATGCCCTTTAAGGATTGTGCATTTCAGTCTTTAATAAGGGTATGTCCACATGACAAAATATACGTCAGAAAAATCTGATGCAACGGAATCAGAAATTGGATTTCTGCTAAAGATTAGTAGTTTTGTCATGCTGGAGAGATGTGACCATGGATAAGTTTAGGGCTGATTCACACGACCATGCACAGTCCAGGAAACACAAACAAGTTCTATTTTTTTTTTGCGGCGACGAGGCACTGACAGAAAACCCACGGAAGCACTCAGTAATCTTTCCGTGGGATTTCGTGCCTCCGTTTCGCACCTTCCGGATTGCTGACCTATTTGTGATGCGGTGCACAAACTTGTGGACCTGCTGTTAGCCATCAACTTTCATGTGCACAATCCCTAAATAGTGTTAGTTTTTAATCCCAGGAGACAGAGGAGAATGCACATCCATGTGGCTAGCTATTAGCACAGGATTACATATTACAGGACACATTATTACTGGACAATAATACTAATATATTACAAATATCAGAACTTATATAAAACACACAACAGTAATACACAAACAAAGCGACCAGGATTCAGGCGAAAGACAGGTCAAGCAAAATCATTATAGCTCGACGTTTTCTACAGAAGGCCCCTGAAACCGCTCTATCTTTTATCAGCAAACGTATTAAACACCAGAACGTGAGGCAATACCGAAACGAGCGGCGCTTACATCTCTATAGTTAAATACATAAGAAGGTATTTATGGAGTTAGTGAAGTATGAGAGAGGAGTGCTCCGGTATTACTTGGTAGAAATAGATAGAGATCGGTCAGGCATCTCGGGCAGCCCTCTGGGGGCCTTTCTTGCCGGCTCGTCCTTGTGTTTCTTCTGAAGTTGTCAGCGCTGGAGCGCTGATCTCCAGAATGAGTTCTAACAGAGCGCGGTATCTGATATTCTTCCAGTATTGTGGAACTAAGTATAGGTAGGTGTCTCAGGACTAGCAGGGGGAGGAAAGTGCTGTTTAGAGCTAGTCTGTATTACACGTTATAGCAGGTTGTGGAGCTAAGCAGGTTTGTGCTGTTTTAAAGGGTCACCGTTAAAGGGGTAGCCTAAGGTGATTAGAAATTTTACTGAATGATGTTAAAAAAAATAAAATAACATAGCTCTTCTTCTGTTCTCTGCACTGACAACTGTCTGCATCTTTTGCGGGTGCCTTTAAGTGAATGGGTTCGCATCTGACCCACAAAAAATGCGGATCGGAAGCAGACCAAAAATATGTTCACGTACTTGAGCCCTTAAAGGGTTTCTGTCATCAGAATTTAGTATTGCAAACCGAGTGTCATTTGCAATGTGCATATGACACCTGATGACAGATATGTTAATTTTATAGTTTTCTGTAGCGTAGGTTTGGAGAAAATAGCATTTTTAAAATATGTAAATGAGCTTCCCTAGGTGCAGGGGGCGTTAACCCTGCACCTAGTAGCGGCGTAATTCCTCCTCTTACCCCTCCTCCGTTGCGGTGATCGACAGGGCCAGGCAGCCAGCTCTTTCGGCTCCTGGCCCTGTCCGAGTGCGAAATCCCGCGCCTGCGCATTGATGAAGTCGGGACCCGGGTGGCCGGCGGTTCTCAACGCAATGCGCAGGCGCGGGATTTCGCACTCGGACAGGGCCGGGAGCCGAAAGAGCTGGCTGCCTGGCCCTGTCGATCACCGCAACGGAGGAGGGGTAAGAGGAGGAATTACACCGCTACTAGGTGCAGGGTTAACGCTCATTTACATATTTTAAAAATGCTATTTTCTCCAAACCTACGCTACAGAAAACTATAAAATTAACATATCTGTCATCAGGTGTCATTTGCGCATTGCAAATGACACTCGGTTTGCAATGCTAAATTCTGATGACAGAAACCCTTTAAAGGGGTTGAGTCACTTCAGCAAATATTATTTATGTAAAGAAAGTTAATACAAGGCACTTACTAATGTATTGTGATTGTCCATATTGTCTCCTTTGCCGGCTGGATTCATTTTTCCATCACATTATACACTACTTGTATCCATGGTTACGACCACCCTGTAATCCATTAGTGGCGCTTGTGCCTGTACACTATAGAAAAAGGCACCAGCCTATGTGCACTCCCATGGTCCCAGCCACCATAGAGGCCGGCACTTTTTCCTATAATGTGCAAGCACGACCACCGCTGTTGGATTGCCAAGTGGTCGTAACCATGGACATGAGCAGTGTACAATGTGATGAAAAAAAGAATCCAGCCAGGAAAGGAGACAATATGGACAATCACAATACATTAGTAAGTGGCTTGTATTAACTTGATAATGTCATTTGCTGAAGTGAGACAACCCCTTTAAGGTAACTGCACACAATGTGGATTACGTGTGGTATATTTCATGCGGAAAAACCGCAGTGTAACACAGTACCGGCAAAGTGATTGGGATTTGACAAATCTCAAGTACACTTGGCTTTTTTCTGCAACATTTCCTGCTGTAGAATCAGTTTGCCATTGAATTGAATGGAGAGATTCAGGAAATCTGCAGCAAAATCTGCACCATAATTCACACCACAAAATCCTCAACAATCCTGCAGATTTTCTGGCAGAATTTTCCGCAGCATGTGAAGGCACTAATATGGGTGCTGCCACACGTTCAGGTTTTTTATGCAGTTTTTGAAACCAAAATCAACAGTGGATCTTAAAAGAAGAGAACGTCTTAAAGACTAATACAACTTCTCTTATTTTTAAAGGGAACCTGTCATCAACTTTATGCTGACTGTACTGAGGGCAGCATAAAATAGTGACAGAAATGCTGATTTCAGCGGTGTGTTTCTCTTGAGCTAAAAGTGAGTGGTTGCTGAGAACCAACATCACAAACATTGCATCCCAGGCCTTGAAAAGAGTCATATCTACCTGAGAAGAGTCATGGTTATTCCTAATCTCCTGCTCTCCCCACCAGTGGCGTAGCTACCGGGGGGGCAGGGGGGGCGACGGCTCCGGGCCCAGTGACTCAAGGGGGCCCATAAAAATAAAAAATCTTACTTACCTGTTCTGCGCTGCGGCTGCCCTCCGGTCCGCGCTCTGCTCTCTTCCCTGGCGGCGCGCACTATGACCTGACGCTGCACGCAGCGTCAGGTCATAGTGTGCGCGGGCCAGGGAAGAGAGCGGAGCGCGGACCGGAGGGCAGCCGCAGCGCAGAACAGGTAAGAGAGGTTTTTTATTTTTATCTTATGTGGCTGGGTGGGCTGATCTGAGGTCTGATGGGGGCACAATACGCTGATCTGAGGTCTGATGGCACAATATGCAGATCTGAGGTCTGATGGGGCACAATACGCTGATCTGAGGTCTGATGGGGGCACAATACGCTGATCTGAGGTCTGATGGGGGCACAATATGCAGATCTGAGGTCTGATGGGGGCACAATACGATGATCTGAGGTCTGATGGGGGCACAATATGCAGATCTGAGGTTTGATGGGGCACAATACGCTGATCTGAGGTCTGATGGGGGCACAATACGCTGATCTGAGGTCTGATGGGGGGCACAATAGGCTGATCTGAGGTTTGATGGGGCACAATAGGCTGATCTGAGGTCTGATGGGGGCACAATACGCTGATCTGAGGTCTGATGGGGGCACAATATGCAGATCTGAGGTTTGATGGGGGCACAATAGGCTGATCTGAGGTTTGATGGGGCACAATAGGCTGATCTGAGGTTTGATGGGGCACAATAGGCTGATCTGAGGTCTGATGGGGGCACAATACGCTGATCTGAGGTCTGATGGGGGCACAATATGCAGATCTGAGGTTTGATGGGGCACAATACGCTGATCTGAGGTCTGATGGGGGCACATTAAGCTGATCTGAGGTCTGATGGGGGCACAATACGCTGATCTGAGGTCTGATGGGGGCACAATACGCTGATCTGAGGTCTGATGGGGGGCACAATAGGCTGATCTGAGGTTTGATGGGGCACAATAGGCTGATCTGAGGTCTGATGGGGGCACAATACGCTGATCTGAGGTCTGATGGGGGCACAATATGCAGATCTGAGGTTTGATGGGGCACAATATGCTGATCTGAGGACTGATGGGGGCACAATATGCTGATCTGAGGTCTGATGGGGGCATAGTACGCTGATCTGAGGTCTGATGGGGGCACAGTACGCTGATCTGAGGTCTGATGGGGGCACAGTACGCTGATCTGAGGTCTGATTGGGGCACAGTACGCTGATCTGAGGTCTGATGGGGGCACAGTACGCTGATCTGAGGTCTGATGGGGGCACAGTACGCTGATCTGAGGTCTGATGGGGGCACAGTAAGCTGATCTGAGGTCTGATGGGGGCACAATACGCTGATGTGAGGTCTGATGGGGGCACAGTAGGCTGATGTGAGGTCTGATGGGGGCACAGTAGGCTGATCTGAGGTCTGATGGGGCACAATACGCTAATCTGAGGTCTGATGGGGGCACAGTAGGCTGATGTGAGGTCTGATGGGGCACAATACGCTAATCTGAGGTCTGATGGGGGCACAGTAGGCTGATGTGAGGTCTGATGGGGCACAATACGCTGATCTGAGGTCTGATGGGGACACAGTAGGCTGATCTGAGGTCTGATGGGGCACAATACGCTGATCTGAGGACTGATGGGGGCACAATACGCTGATCTGAGGTCTGATGGGGGCACATTCTGCTGATCTGAGGTCTGATGGGGGCAGGGGAGTGATGTAAAAACTGGGGACACGTTTCCTTTAACATAGGAGTCCCCTTTTTTACTCCTATTAATCCTATATTTTACTGCATTATGTGGTAGAGTATTTAGACTAGGGTATGTAGAAAGTCTATTGTACTGTACTTAGCAGCATAGACGATCTTGCAGTTTATATAGTCATCTTTCTAATACAATATTATAACCACAACTAGTAGTATGTGCCTGTGAAGTTGGAAACGTGCGTTTGGGAAGCCAATAAGTGGGGGGCCCACTCAAGTATGTTTCGCCCCCAATACGATGATCTGAGGTCTGATGGGGGCACAATATGCAGATCTGAGGTTTGATGGGGCACAATACGCTGATCTGAGGTCTGATGGGGGCACAATACGCTGATCTGAGGTCTGATGGGGGGCACAATAGGCTGATCTGAGGTTTGATGGGGCACAATAGGCTGATCTGAGGTCTGATGGGGGCACAATACGCTGATCTGAGGTCTGATGGGGGCACAATATGCAGATCTGAGGTTTGATGGGGGCACAATAGGCTGATCTGAGGTTTGATGGGGCACAATAGGCTGATCTGAGGTTTGATGGGGCACAATAGGCTGATCTGAGGTCTGATGGGGGCACAATACGCTGATCTGAGGTCTGATGGGGGCACAATATGCAGATCTGAGGTTTGATGGGGCACAATACGCTGATCTGAGGTCTGATGGGGGCACATTAAGCTGATCTGAGGTCTGATGGGGGCACAATACGCTGATCTGAGGTCTGATGGGGGCACAATACGCTGATCTGAGGTCTGATGGGGGGCACAATAGGCTGATCTGAGGTTTGATGGGGCACAATAGGCTGATCTGAGGTCTGATGGGGGCACAATACGCTGATCTGAGGTCTGATGGGGGCACAATATGCAGATCTGAGGTTTGATGGGGCACAATATGCTGATCTGAGGACTGATGGGGGCACAATATGCTGATCTGAGGTCTGATGGGGGCATAGTACGCTGATCTGAGGTCTGATGGGGGCACAGTACGCTGATCTGAGGTCTGATGGGGGCACAGTACGCTGATCTGAGGTCTGATGGGGGCACAGTACGCTGATCTGAGGTCTGATTGGGGCACAGTACGCTGATCTGAGGTCTGATGGGGGCACAGTACGCTGATCTGAGGTCTGATGGGGGCACAGTACGCTGATCTGAGGTCTGATGGGGGCACAGTAAGCTGATCTGAGGTCTGATGGGGGCACAATACGCTGATGTGAGGTCTGATGGGGGCACAGTAGGCTGATGTGAGGTCTGATGGGGGCACAGTAGGCTGATCTGAGGTCTGATGGGGCACAATACGCTAATCTGAGGTCTGATGGGGGCACAGTAGGCTGATGTGAGGTCTGATGGGGCACAATACGCTAATCTGAGGTCTGATGGGGGCACAGTAGGCTGATGTGAGGTCTGATGGGGCACAATACGCTGATCTGAGGTCTGATGGGGACACAGTAGGCTGATCTGAGGTCTGATGGGGGCACAATACGCTGATCTGAGGACTGATGGGGGCACAATACGCTGATCTGAGGTCTGATGGGGGCACATTCTGCTGATCTGAGGTCTGATGGGGGCAGGGGAGTGATGTAAAAAACTGGGGACACGTTTCCTTTAACATAGGAGTCCCCTTTTTTACTCCTATTAATCCTATATTTTACTGCATTATGTGGTAGAGTATTTAGACTAGGGTATGTAGAAAGTCTATTGTACTGTACTTAGCAGCATAGACGATCTTGCAGTTTATATAGTCATCTTTCTAATACAATATTATAACCACAACTAGTAGTATGTGCCTGTGAAGTTGGAAACGTGCGTTTGGGAAGCCAATAAGTGGGGGGCCCACTCAAGTATGTTTCGCCCCCCCCCCCCCCCGTGCTGAACCTCTAGCTACGCCTCTGCTCCCCACCCATCTGCTGATGACTGGCAGTTTTCTCCTAGAAAGAAAGGGAGAAAACTAGGTAGAAGCCTGTCAGTCATCATCAGGTGGGCAGGGAGAGCAGGAATTCATGAATAACCATGACTCTTCTCATGAAGATTTGACTCTTTTCCAGGCCTAATCTGCAATGTTTGTGATGTTGGTTCTCAGCAACTACTTACTTTTAACTTATAAATGACAGACCGCTGAAATCAACTCACCTGTCTACTTTATTCTGCTGTTAGTATGGGTAGCATAAAGGTGATGACAGGTTCCCTTTAAGTCCACTCTTGGTTTTTGCTTCAAAAACTGCATAAAAAAACCTGACTGTGTGGCCATACCCTCACTGTGATGCATGCAGCGACACTTAATGACATCATTAAAGATTGTCTGTCAGTCGGTTTCAGGTTCCAGAACTAAGAACAATCCTGGGTGTGGAATGTCAGACATTTGTGCTGATGGAGGCAGATTCTCGGTGCTTTATGTGAGTCATTTCTTAATGATATGAAAACCAGTGACCTGCGTATTTCTCATTGGTGCACTCATAAAACATGGCTTTTCTGTTACCTGTCTAATTATACCTGAATGTTTCATTCCCAATCTACTCATCCATGTCCTTGATGACTTCTGTGACAAGATGATCTGTGGTTCATCTGTGAAGAATCCGTTTTTGGCCCGTGTGTCTGTTTTATGCTCTCCATGTGTCATCTGTGTTCCACTGACATTGCTAGGCTGAAAGTTAGAGCATCCCCTAGCAATGATCTGTGAAACAAAACACAGATGGCATCTATGTTGTGGCCATGATTTTCAAGGACCTATAGACTATAATGTGGGATCCGTAATCGCAGACAGTATAGGATGTGCGTCCTTGGTGTCATCACGGGCCCACAGTCCATAGAAAACCATTGATGTGTGAATACACACATTGACATCAATGGGTACATGTGCTGTTTGATTTGTTTTTTCAAGTGAATGTGGCTGAGCTGCAATACCGGATGCAACCTATAGACAAGAGTGGCACTGTTTCTAGGAATAAGAAAAAAACATAAACTTTTTTAAGGGGTTTCCAGGAGTTAGCTGTTGATGACCCATCCTGAGGATAAGTCATCAATATCTGATCAGTGGGGGTCTGACTCACAGCTACCCTGAAGATCAGCTGTTTGAAGGGGCTACATCCTCTTCCTAGGCCCGTGACGTAACGTTGATCGGTCACATGGCCTAGCCGCAGTTCAGTCCCATTCAAGTGAATGGGCTTTGGCTGCAATACCAAGCACAACCACTATGCAATGAATGGCACTGTGCTTGGTAAGCTGTGAGGAGGCTGCAGCACTCATGTGAAAGCATCAAACAGCAGATCAGGATAGGTCATCAATATCTAACTCCTGGAAACCCCCTTTAATTAGTATAGGTCCCTTTTAAAGGGATTGTCCCATGACAACGCCTTTCCTCTATCCATGCATGTCTGCCACAACTGGTTTCAAACGAGGGAACATGAGCCCCTGTTCTAGTGGTCAGCGGGTCCCCAATGTTGCTTTTCACCCACCAGTTTATTGTATTTTGCTGCCTTGTACTTTTTTTCTATGACCTGAGTTGTTTTTTTTTCTCTGTCTGTTTTAGCGGAGTAGTCAGGGCCCCAGAAACTCAAGCAGTTTTAGGAGTGGAAAATTATTTGGAGGTGAGTGACAGAACATCCTTCCTTATTTTCTCACGTTGGAAGGAACTGTTCCTGATTTTTTTTATTTTTTTTTATTTCAATGCCAAGCAGTGAAGTGTGAAGAATAAAGAATAACACTTTGTGAAACCTTAGCTAAGTGAAGGACGACCTGCGCAGGGTCCCGCTATTAGGGCGCCTTCAAATGCTGCAGATTTTGTTGCAGAAAATGTCTTTGACTGAAAATCAGTCCCCTTGTGGGACTAATAAGTGGTAAAAATAAAAGTTAAATTAACCCCTTTGCGCCCAGCGCCGTAATAGTGTGGCGCTGGGCGCGTGTTTAAAGATGGTGCCCAGTCCTGAGTTGCTCCGGCTACCCCGTGTGGCGATCCGGAGAAGCCGGAGTGTGTCTGCAGTAGCCCCTGTCATAGTGACTGACAGAAGGCTGCTGCATAGACTTTCCTATGGAGCCCTTCTGTGTAATAGGGCTCCATAGGAAAGCAGTAAAATCCTCATAGACTCCAATGCTAATGCATTGGAGTCTATGATATAAGCAATCAGATGATTGCTTGTTATGGTTCCATATGGTAACTATAAAAAAGTGTAAAAAAAAAAAAAAATGTAATTTAAAAAAAAACAAAAAAAAAAAAACAAAAATTAAAAAAAAATTTAAATCACCCCCTTTTCCCTAAATAAAAATAAAAGTAGTAAAAAAATAAAAATACACATCATGGGTATCGCCATGTGCAAAAACGCCCATATTATAAAAATATAAAAATTTCTTTCCTGTACGGAAAACAGCGAAACGGAAAAAAGCGCCAAAATGGCCGATTCTCCGTTTTTTTTTTCACTTTTTTTTTTTGTAGAAAAAAAAATGTAATAAAAAGTGACCAAAAAGTCATACACACCCCAGAATGGTATCAATGAAAAGTTCAGATCACCTCGCAAAAATGAGCCCCCATACAGCTACCTACACATAAATACCAAAAAGTTATAGGGGTCAAAATATGGCGACGAACAAAAATAAATAAAAAATTCCAACTTTATAATTATTTTATCACTCTCAAAACGCAAGAAAAACTATACATATTAGATATTGCCAGATTCGTACTGACCTGTAGAATGAAAGTAACGGGTCAGTTTTAATGTACATCGAACGCCGTAAATAAAAAAAAAAAACCCGTAAAACTGAGGCGGAATTGCGTTTTTGTTTTTTTTTGCAATTTCACCCAGTTTGGAATTTTTTTTCTCACTTCCCACTACATCATATGCTATATTAAAAGGTGGCGTTGGAAAGTACAACTTGTCCCGCAAAAAAAAGTCCTCATACAGCTATGTGAACAGAAAAATAAAAAAGTTATGGCTGTGTGAAGGCAGGGAGCGCAAAACGAAAACGAAAAAAAACAAAAACCTCCGGGGCTGAAAGGGTTAAGTAGCACAAGAAAACACCTTTTCCCACTGAAAAAATGCTAGTCAGTGGAAAGAATTGCAAAAACAAAACCCCTCCACATATTTGGTATCACCACATCTGTAACGACCAGTGCTGCATAATTTATCCTGCATGATGAACGCCGTAAAAGAAAAAAAAAGATGCCAGCATTGCTGTTTTTTTTGCTTATTTGCCACAAAAAAAAAAAAACAGAATAAAAATGATCAAAAAGTGAATGCCTAGTGAAGGCCTCCAGGTCTGCCTGCAGTGTAGGCCTATAAGGCTGTCACTGACAGTATATCGTAGATTGTACTACTTAAAGGGGTTCTCCGGGAATTAACAAAATGAAAATACTTAAATATTACTTAATTATAACTATATTCTCAAATACCTTTCATTAGTTATAATGACTCGTTTTGTCTGGGGAGCAATCATTAGGAGAAACAAAATGGCTGCCGTCTTATTAGTACACACAAAACCTGTCCTAATCACACAGCAGGACAAGTTACTTCACAACACTGAGGTAAGGCGCTGCCTCATCCTCCTCTCTGTTCTGCTTGTCAGGGATTATGGTCCTGAATACAGATGATAAGATCTTTAGCTGAATCTCTGTAGGAATTGAGTTCATGAGTAGATGTGGCTAATGAGCAGCAGCACTTGTATGCAGTCTCCATTACCACAGTCTGTCCTGTCCGTCCTCTCTGTACTTCATGTCTCCTCATGAACTCCATTCCCACAGAGATTCAGCTAAATATATTAAACTGTATTCAGGATCATAATCCCTGACGAGCAGAGAGGATGGTGAGGAAGTTCTTTACCTCAGTGTTGTGAAGTAACTTGTCCTCCTGCGTGATTAGGACAGGTTCTGTGTGTACTAATAGGACGGCGGCCATTTTGTTTCTCCTAATGATTGTTCCCCAGACAAAACGAGCCATAATAACTAATGAAAGGTATATGGGAATATATTTATAATAAAGTAATAAAGTACCCTTGTGGAACTAATAAGTGGTAAAAATAAAAGTTAAATAAACTATTACAAGATAAAAAAATACACCTTTTCCATTAAAAAAATGCTAGTCAGTAGGAAAAAAATTGCAAAAACAAAACCCCTCTGCATATATTTGGTATCACCGCATCCGTAACGACCCGTGCTGCATGATGAACGCCGTAAACAAAAAAAAAAATGCCAGCAGTGCCACAAAAAAAGGAACAAAAAGTGTTATGTACCACTTCTATAGAAAGAAAAAGTTAACGGTCTTATGGTAAAGTTATTATGTTATTTATGCAAAAAAAAAAAATTAACGCCCAAAACTTATAACATAAAAACTAAGTGGCAGTATTGCTGTTTTTTCAAATTCCTCTCTCGAAAGAGCTAATAAAAGTTCATCAGTATGTTATGTGCACCCCAAAATGGCGCCATCAAAAACTACACCTTGTCTTTACAAAAACAAGCCCTCATATGCAGGGGCGTAGCTATAGGGGGTGCAGAGTTAGTAGTTGCTACATGAGGGGCCCAAAGACCCTTTTGCCACATAAGAAGACACTTGTATTATTAAAAAAATGCATGCAGTTCAAGTTACACCTCTGGTTGGAGGGAACGGGTTAGGTACAGAATTTGTCATGGAGTTGGGAGGGGGGGGTGTTGTTTCAATTTTTGCCTCAGGAACTACGAAGGCTATGTGCTCCCCTGCCCCTGACCACAAAGCCCTGAGGGAAGGGGGGCCAAGCTGAACTCTTGCACCTTTAGCTACGCCCCTGCTCGTATGGGTACATCAACGTAAGAGTAAAAAGTTCAAGGGCGTCTGTCAGTAGATTTGTACCTGGCTGCCCTGTTGTATGTGCGCTTGGCAGCTGAAGGCCTTGTTCATCACCATCATTGCTCTTGGATGGTTGGGAGAAGTTGCTCTTGGAGGATGTTTTGATACAGTTCTTTATTTATGGCAGCGTTCTTGAGTATAATTGTGAGTGAGCCCACTAACTTGGATGAGAAGAACCCCACACATGAATGGTCTCAGCATGCTTTACTGTTGGCATGACACAGGACCCATGGTGGCGCTCACATTTATTTTACCTGACAATCATTTTTCCAGATGTCCCCAATCGTCTGAAGGGGGCTTCATCAGAGAAAGTAATTTTAGCGATCAAGTCTGTCCCTATTGTTTTTCTTGGAGAGAAGTGCTGCCCTTCTGGACACCAAGCCATCCTCTAAAAGCCTTCACCTCACTGTATGTGTCAACGGTAAAGCATGGGTTGTCATCAGTCAGGATTTGGCCCAGAAGCTGATATCCAGCATGTCAGGGCGAATTGCAGAAGTCTTGGAAAAGAAGGGTCACCACTGAAAATATTGAGTCTTTGCATAAACTTGATAGATTCATCGATAAAAATAAATATATGAAATGCCTATAATTGTACTTCAGTATATCATAGAAACAGCTGACAAAAAGATCCAAAAACAGTGTCCATCTCAAAACTTTTGGCCACCACTGTATCTATATCTAGAAATCTATATCTATCCATCTGTCCGTCATGTCTGTAGTTGGACTACCTCGTTTCATGCCGGCAGATAAGCGAACACTTTGCAGCATCTTCAAAAAGAAAAACCTTAGAGGATGCCAAGCTACTGAGCATTCAATTAAAGAATGAGAATGTATTGCTGTGTCAGGCAGCCCCGGGCCACGTGTTTCCTGCTGGGGCCCGTCGTTTGCATCACCTGCTAGTAATTAACAGGATCCTTACTCCAGACCCTTTCCCTGCTGGAGGTCTCCATGCGCAGCACTTAGTGCCACCTGGAAAGTTAGGCTACTTTCACATTAGCGGCAGGCCTGATCCGGCAGGTGAAGGGTGCTGCTGGATCTGGACTGCCGCAGCGACATGTGTGGAGCCGGAACCGTGCTCCGGCCCCACACATGTCACACAGTACATACACACACACACACACACATATAGACAAACAAACACACATACATACTTACATGCTCCCGGCAGGTCTTCGGAGCGCCGGAGGAGCAGGACAGCTCGCACAGGTGACGATTCCCCACAGCGCCCTCTGCTGGGCACCTGGTGGAATCGTCATCTGTGCGCGCTGACCTGTCCCTACGCCGCTCTGAAGACCTGCCGGGGAGCATGTAAGTATGTATGTGTACAGTCATGGCCAAAAGTTTTGAGAATGATACAAATATTAATTTTTACAAAGTCTACTGCTTCAGTTTTTATAATGGCAATTTGCATATACTCCAGAATGTTATAAAGAGTGATCAGCTTAACAGCAATTACTTGCAAAGTCAATATTTGCCTAGAAAATGAACTTTATCCCCCAAAACACATTTCAACATCGTTGCAGCCCTGCCTTAAAAGGACCAGCTAACATCGTTTCAGTGATTGCTCCATTAACACAGGTGTGGGTGTTGATGAGGACAGGGCTGGAGATCAATCTGTCATGATTAAGTAAGAATGACACCACTGGACACTTTAAAAGGAGGCTGGTGCTTGGCATCATTGTTTCTCTTCTGTTAACCATGGTTATCTCTAAAGAAACACGTGCAGTCATCATTGCACTGCACAAAAATGGCCTAACAGGGAAGAGTATCGCAGCTAGAAAGATTGCACCTCAGTCAACAATCTATCGCATCATCAAGAACTTCAAGGAGAGAGGTTCCATTGTTGCCAAAAAGGCTCCAGGGCGCCCAAGAAAGACCAGCAAGCGCCAGGACCGTCTCTTAAAAGTGTTTCAGCTGTGGGATCGGGCTACCAGCAGTGCAGAGCTTGCTCAGGAATGGCAGCAGGCAGGTGTGAGTGCATCTGCACGCACTGTGAGGCGGAGACTCTTGGAGCAAGGCCTGGTCTCAAGGAGGGCAGCAAAGAAGCCACTTCTCTCCAGAAAAAACATCAGGGACAGACTAATATTCTGCAAAAGGTACAGGGAGTGGACTGCTGAGGACTGGGGTAAAGTCATTTTCTCTGATGAATCCCCTTTTCGATTGTTTGGGACATCTGGAAAACAGCTTATTCGGAGAAGACGAGGTGAGCGCTACCACCAGTCTTGTCTCATGCCAACTGTAAAGCATCCTGAAACCATTCATGTGTGGGGTTGCTTCTCAGCCAAGGGAATCGGCTCTCTCACAGTCTTGTCTAAAAACACAGCCATGAATAAAGAATGGTACCAGAATGTCCTCCGAGAGCAACTTCTCCCAACCGTCCAAGAGCAGTTTGGCGATCAACAATGCCTTTTCCAGCATGATGGAGCACCTTGCCATAAAGCAAAGGTGATAACTAAATGGCTCAGGGAACAAAACATAGAGATTTTGGGTCCATGGCCTGGAAACTCCCCAGATCTTAATCCCATTGAGAACTTGTGGTCAATCATCAAGAGACGGGTGGACAAACAAAAACCTACAAATTCTGACAAAATGCAAGCATTGATTGTGCAAGAATGGACTGCTATCAGTCAGGATTTGGTCCAGAAGTTGATTGAGAGCATGCCAGGGAGAATTGCAGAGGTCCTGAAGAAGAAGGGTCAACACTGCAAATATTGACTTGCTGCATTAACTCATTCTAACTGTCAATATAAGCTTTTGTTACTCATAATATGATTGCAATTATATTTCTGTATGTGATAAAAACATCTGACAAACACAGAGGGCAGCAGATCATGTGAAAATATAATATTTGTGTCATTCTCAAAACTTTTGGCCATGACTGTATTTGTATGTCTATATGTGTGTGTATGTTTATGTCTATGTCTGTATGTGTGTATGTGTAGCCGGATCCGTCATGAACTCCATTTAAAGTCAATGGAGGGCGGATCCGGTTACCATTGTGGTCACACCAGATGGATCCGCCCCCATTGACTTGCATTGGGGGTCATTCCGGATCCGTCTTGGTGCGGATGCCTGGACCTGGCATGCTGCGGTTTGTTCTCCGGTCTGAAGACGGAATGGAATGCTTTCAGGAGCATTCCGTTGTCTTCAGTTCAGTTTTGTCCCCATTGGCAATGAATGGGGACAAAACTGAAGCGTTTTATTGCGGTATTGAGCCCCTATGACGGAACTCAATACTGGAATTTTCCAAGTTGCCTCCCCAACGGCACGGATAGGAGGATATCCCTGCCCAGGGACAGGAAACAATCACGGAGAATTGATTAAAATGGCCCCTCCTCCTCACCTCTCCAGTTGTTTCCTGTCCCTTGGATGCACGGAGATGCTCCTACCCGGCGTGGGGGAGCGTACCTCGCACAGGCCTGGAAATGTCCCGGTTCGTCCGGAGGGCCTGTGCAGGGAGCAGGTACATGAGGCCTCGGCTTCCCCTGTCTCCTGGCTGTAAGTCCTTCCCTGGAAGGCAGCCCTGGGCAGCGCAGTGATCCTCTGGTTCTACTCCGCGTGCAACGGAAGCGGAGTGTGGAACGCATCGGGGCGGGTGCGTTCCACGAAGACTTCCGGTTTCGGCGTCTCGGGCGCGTGCGCATTGGATAGGTGAGTATGCCGTGACGTCACAAACCCGGAAGAGGCTTAAATTGGCGCCAGATTTAAACTTCCTGGTGTTCTCCTATGGAAGCTCTTTGACTGGGAGCATTTCCAGTATTGTGGAGACTGGTCTTTGCTGTTCTACTGCTGCCATGTCTGAATCTGAGCCCAAGAGATCCGCAGAACCTCAGGAAGCCCCTGCCCAGGTCGGTCCCTCCTTAGGAGATGTGTGAGTTTGCCTTTTTACCTGTGGGTATAATATTATTATTATTGTTATATTTTGTAGGAGTCTCAGAGAGCTCCAAACAAAAGATGTGGCGTTTGCAGCTACTATGGGGCTGCAAGATCAGAAAGAGACTTTATCAGTTTCAGATAAAATGTTCCAGGGTCTTGGCGAAAGGAAGAGGGGGTTCTTCCCAGTTCATGAGAACTTGGTTAATCTGATTAAGAAAGAATGGAAAGATCCTGAGAAGAGAGCCCCAGTCACAGAATCCTTTAAGAGAAAGTACCCTTTTTCTGAGGATGATGCTGCCTTGTGGGACAAAATACCGAGGGTAGATGCCCCAGTTGCTGGCATGTCAAAAAGGGTGGCTTTACCCTTTGAAGACGCTGGTCTTCTCAAAGATCCGTTAGATAAGAAATCAGAATCATTGCTTAAACGGTCTTGGGAGACGTCTACGGCGCTATTGAGACCCAGTATTGCTGCCACCTGCACTGCAAGATCTATGACCTTGTGGGTTGAAGAGCTTGAGCATCATCTTATAGCAGGAACACCCAGAGAAGAGATTTTAGCATCTCTTCCGCTGCTAAGAAAAGCTACTTCTTATATGGCAGATGCATCTGCAGACATGGTAAAGTTCTTGGCCAGAGCAGCAGCTTTGTCAAACTCTGCCAGAAGATGTACCTGGCTGAGAGCGTGGTCCGGGGATTCTGGATCCAAAAATAAGTTAGTAGCAGTCCCTTGCAAGGGTGACAGACTGTTTGGAACCAGCCTGGATGATATTCTGGAGAAGGCTTCAGAAAGGAAGAAGAAGTTCCCTGTGGATTCAAAATTCTTTAACCAAAGGCGGAATACCAGAAGCCAGAGGGGATTTCGCCCAACTCCAGGGAGAAGAGATCAGTCCTTTCAGTCATTATCCAGATCGTAGGCCTTCAGGGGTAGAGGAAAGAACATCTTCCTTTCCAGGAACACCTCTACAAAATCTTCAACCCAATGACGCCAGCCTTCCAGTGGGCGGAAGGTTATCCCAGTTCCATCCAGAATGGAAGAAAATTTCAAGTTCAGCCTGGCTGTTGGACACTATCCTGTTGGGATATCGCCTAGAATTCCAATATTATCCAAAAACATATTTTTGCCTGACAAAACCCTTTCAACACGAAAAGCAAACAATGATGGAGAAAGAAATAGATCTCCTTATTCAAAAGAAAGTGTTGGTTCCGGTCCCTCCCTCTCAGGAGGGCCAGGGTTTTTATTCTCCAATATTCTTAATAAAGAAGCCGAACGGGTCCTATCGTACCATCATCAATCTGAAGAGCCTGAACAAGTTTCTAAAATACAAAAAGTTCAAGATGGAGACGGTGAAGTCAGCCACCAAACTGGTGATGAGGGATTCCTACATGGTGACCCTAGACCTGGAGGATGCGTACTACCATGTCCCCATTCACCAGGAATCTCAAAAGTTCCTCAGAATCGCAGTGACGCTAAGGGGCTCAATCCATCACCTCCAGTTCAGAGCCCTTCCATTCGGTCTATGCGCAGCACCGAGGGTCTTTACGAAAATAATGCTGGAGGTAGTGGCCCACTTCCATCTACGTTCAATCCTGATTATTCCGTACCTGGACGACTTCCTTATGATAGCCCCGTCTTCAGGGAAACTATTGGAGAACCTAGAGTTTGTAATGTCATAATTTCACCGTCTGGGGTGGAAGATAAACCGGGAGAAATCAGATCTCTTCCCCGAGCAGAGAAAGTGTTTTCTAGGAATTCTGCTAGATTCCGTAAAAATGTTTTCTTTTCTTCCTCCAGAAAAATTTAACATTCTTCCGTTGAGATTCCAGCAGGTGTCCGGGAAGTTTTCCAGCTCCATCCGAGGGATGATGTCTGTCCTGGGATGGATGACTTCAATGATTCCAGCGGTAAGTTGGGCCCAGGCTCACTCGCGGCCGCTGCAGTCCTTTCTCCTATCCAGATGGGACAAGGATCAAAGTTCTCTGGAAAAGAAGATTCAGTTGCCCCTGTCGGTCAGAAGGTCCCTGTTTTGGTGGCAGCAAAGGGAAAATCTCCAGGAGGGTGTTCCTTGGAGACCGTATCCTCAAGTAGTGTTCACCACAGACGCCAGCAACAGCGGCTGGGGAGCCCACACGGAAAAGTCCTTTGTTCAAGGCCTTTGGGACGAGTCTTTGAGGGGGAGGTCCTCAAACCACAGGGAGCTATTGGCGGTCTGGTGTGCCCTTCAGGCTCTAAGAGAAGAATTGTTTTCCCAACATGTGAAGATCCTCTCCGACAACTCCACAGTGGTGGCTTATATCAACAAGCAGGGAGGAACCATATGCTTGTCACTAAGCAGGATAGCCTCCAGAATATTCTATTGGGCAGAAGAGAACATTCTTTCCATCAACGCGGTCCACCTGAAGGGTACAGCGAATATTACGGCGGATTACCTGAGCAGAGTGACAATACAAGAATCGGAATGGAGATTGGAGACGGGAGTCTTCCAGTTGCTGATAAAGAAGTGGGGATGTCCAGAAATCGATCTCTTTTCTACCAGAGCAAATCGCCAGGTTCGTCAATTTTATTCCCTGAGTCAGAACGAACAACCTCTAGGGGTGGATGCCTTCTCCCAGGATTGGTCTTCAGGCCTGTTGTACGCCTTTCCACCAATTCCCCTTATTCCGAAGGTTCTTCAGAAGATAAGAGAAGACAGAGCCTCGGTGATTCTACTAACGCCTTTCTGGCCGAGGAGGAGTTGGTTCCCTCTTCTTCTGGAGTTGTCCCAGGGGAATCACTTCAGACTTCCTGTCAGTCCGGATCTCCTTTCTCAAGTTCCAGTGTTCCACAAAAACCTCCTGTTCCTGAAATTGACGGCCTGGCGTGTGAAAGGATAATTCTAAAGAAGAAGGGTTTCTCCGATCAGGTGATTTCCACCCTCCTATCTAGTAGGAAAGAGGTCACTTCAAGAATCTATACCAGAATGTGGAAAGCTTTCCTGCAGTTTCGAGAGTCAAAGGAGGGTTCTTCTGCCTCCTCTTCTTCTTCTTCTTCTTCTTCTTCTTCTTCTGTTCCCACCATCTCAGATGTACTGGACTTTCTACAAAAGGGTCTAGATAAAGGACTTAGTACAAGCACGTTGAAGGTGCAGGTTTCTGCGCTTAGTGTGTTTCTGGACCGAAGGCTAGCAGAGGACTCCTTTGTGAAGAGATTCCTGAAGGCTTCAGAAAGAATAAGGCCATTCATCCGTTCTACAGTGCCTCCTTGGGACCTTTCCTTGGTCCTTTCAGTCTTGGCAGGAGCGCCATTTGAGCCTATAGATTCAATTCCTATCAGGTTGTTGTCCTTTAAAACTGCCTTCTTACTGGCAATCACCACGGCCAGGAGAGTTGGTGAGATACAGGCGTTTTCCTGCAAAGCACCATATATTGAGATTCTAGAAGACAGAATTATTCTGAAGCACAATCCCATCTTCTAGCCTAAAGTAGCCACATCCTTCCATCGCCAGCAAGTTGTCACCTTGCCTTCCTTTTGCCAGAACCCTACATCTGAAAAAGAGGAGGCGTTTAGTCATCTGGATGTTAGGAGGTGTTTATTGGCTTACCTTGAGGCTACCAGCCCTTTCAGGTCTTCAGACAGCCTTCTGATTCAGTTTCAGGGAAAAAATAGGGGCACTAAGGCTAGCAAGACATCTATAGCTAGGTGGATAAAATCGGCCATCTCCCTGTGTTATAAAGAAAAAGCGATGTCTCCCCCTGGGGGACTAAAGGCTCACTCTACTAGGGCTGTATCCACTTCCTGGGCAGAGAGAGCCTCAGCTTCGGTAGAGCACATATGTAGAGCTGCCACTTGGAAGAACCCTCTAACCTTTTTTAGACATTACAAATTAGATGTAGGACAGTCAGACTTATCTTTCGGTAGGAAGGTCTTATCTGCTAAGGTAGCTCTCTGGTATATCCTCCTATCCGTGCCGTTGGGGAGCCGACTTGGAAAAGACCTAAATTACTCTTACCGGTAATTGTTTTTTCCAGTAGCCTCCACAACGGCACCTAATTTTCCCACCCTAAAAAAAAAAAAAATTCTGTTAGACTAGCTGCAGTCTTCTGATCCAGTCCTATGAGATATTTAATAGGATGTTTTTTTGTTTGTGTTAACCTTTTTCATTTCTCCTGTAAGCATCTTTCCTGTGGTATCAACTGGAGAGGTGAGGAGGAGGGGCCATTTTAATCAATTCTCCGTGATTGTTTCCTGTCCCTGGGCAGGGATATCCTCCTATCCGTGCCGTTGTGGAGGCTACTGGAAAAAACAATTACCGGTAAGAGTAATTTAGGTCTTTTAAAACGCTAGTGTGAAAGTAGCCTTAGTCGACGAGAGATAATGGCTTCAGCTTGTGAACGGTACTGGCTCTATGTCCTGGTGGATGACAGCAGCAGTGCGTACAGTGTAAATCAGGTATACATCCTCCTGAGAAGGGATCACAATGATGAAATATCTGCTGAAAGGGGTTTTCCAGGCTCCTGATATTGATAACCTATTTTCGGGAAAGGTCAGTGATGGCTAACCTCCGCCGCTCCAGCTGTGGTGAAACTATGACTCCCAGCATGTTCCATTTATTTCTATGGTGTTCTGAGAACAGCCAAGCAAGTGTGCATCTTGGGCAGGGGTGTAACTAACATAGCGTCAGACCATATAACTGCTATGGGGCCCAGGGCAAGAGGGGGCCCAGTCTTAGTTGGGATTATCTCCTCTTCTACTGGAGGTGAAAGCTTGGTCAGGACACTAACCTCTAAAGGAACAACTTTTAGCAAATGAGGAAGTAGAAAAATGGCCCAAGGGTCATTGAAAAGGGTTTAGGCAGAAATCCTTCTGTCCTGTGTGTGGGGCCTGGTTTGATCCTTCTATGGGGCCCTTACTTCTCTATGTACGACACTGATCTTGGAAGTTTTACCACAGCTTGAGTGCCAGAGGCCATCACAGGGATAGGTCATTAATATCTGATCGGTGGGGATTCGCCTCCCCGCTCCTCTCAACTGTTCTCTGCAGCGTTCGGTGCTGGAACCAGCTTGTTCTAAGTGTAGTGGCCATACCCAGTCACTGCAGCTCAGTTCCCATTCACTTCAGTGGGAACTGAGCTGCAGTAACCCAGCACGGCCACTACACTTTGAGCAGCACTGTGCCTCCTGTTCCATTCAAAGTGCTTGTTCCTGTACCAGAGGCTGCAGGGAGCTGCTGTTCAGTAGGGGTGAAAGGTGTTGGACAGATTTAGATATTAAGCATTCCCACAAAAAGAATTCTGTTAGAAAAGTACATGACGTAAACTGTAGTGAAGGTAATCCTCTTACCGGTGACTGTATTTGTGAGTTATAACCTCCCTTCTGATCCTCAGCTGTGTCATGTGATCACCACTCTGCCTTTCCAAATAACACAGTGTCTTATGTGTGAACAGGAAGCCAGTTTCTCTATGTATTCCTATGGGAGTTTCACTGGTAGTCTTATAGGAATTAATAGAGATGTAACTCACTTCATGTCTTTTCAGTTGGAGATCAGAGTGCTGGTCACATGCCACAGCTGAGGATCAGAAGGGAGGTTATAACTCACAAATACAGTCACTGGTAAGAAGATTACATTCACTACAGATTACATCATGTACTTTTCTAACAAGTCAAAGAATAAACATTTTTGTGGGAGTTCTACTTTAATGATCTATCCTGAGTATATGTCATCAAGATGAGGTGCCTGGAAAACGCCTTCAAAGCGGATCTGTTATGAAAATATAGTGATTTTGTGGTCTTTAACATTCATGGTCTGTGTTTAGGATAGGCTATCAATGTTTGATCAGTGGGCAGGGGTCAAACCTCTAGGATCCTCTCATTAGCACAATGAAGGGGCTGTAAAGGGACTGAGGAAACGGAGGCCACCAATATTACAGTCCTGAGAACCCCCGTTAGGGCATGTTCACATTGCAGATTTTATTAGTTTGCCTCGGACTTGCTTGCAGTTTAGCCCCAGTGAATGGAGCTAAACCTTGACCGGACACCTGCCGTGCCTTCCAGCAAAGTCCATCTTGTCTCATCTTGGTGCGGTTTCAGCTCTAAACCATTGGCCTTGCGGAATCGGTGTCAAAATTCCAACGGCAAAAGACAACCGGGCCCTTAGGGGCAAAATATTTTTACGGTTGTCTACTAAACTATAATAACTGAGAAGAAGATTACGTCAGCCTCCTCGTGTGTATCTGCCTGCACAAATCGGTGGCCTTCAGTCACTGGTAGGAAGAAGCTGGGAAAGGTGGGAGTAGTCTCTATCTCATCATTATTGCAGAATCATCACCCACTGCAGTACTGTCAATTTAGTCATACATCTTCAGGAGGCATAACAGGAGGATGGCACCTCCTCCTGTTCTAAGGAAAAATGCTCCAGAATTGTTGTTTTATGAAGAATTAGTGGACGTGGTCAGGAGCATTACTGGGTGATGCACGAGCTGGAGATGTAAATCACTGGTAGCAGGACTTGTCACATTAACCAGAATTTTGCATTCTATTATTTTAAAAGGTACTGATCCAGAATAAATACGGTGTGTTATTACAGTGTATAATGCAGCCTGTTCTCTCTCTTGTGGTGGAGACGTCTAAAGAAAGAGGACAATACACAATTAGCATTTTCCACTAAATTGCTCATACCCATTGTAGGGAAATAATTACAATCCAAGTGCCAATCCAGCTTTTTCTTGTGTATTTCTGTCAAATCATTTGCTATTTCTCTTGTTGTGAAGCATCTGGGATTAATAGGCATTGGGTGCTGATGAGGTTTTTTTTTTTTTCCCAATGAATCTGAAATAAAAAATGAATCAACTTTGCATGTGGACAAAATAAAAAAAAATTCCTGTTGTGTCTACAGTTCCTATGTAGACTTATGTGTCCCCATGGTGACAGATTGCAAACAAGCACTGTGTAGTTGGTTCCTGCAGTCATATGCCCTTCACTTAACCCCTTAAAGGGGTTTTCCCATCTTAGACAATGGGGGCATATCACTAGGACCGCTGAGACCCACACCTATACAGAGGCCCGAAAGTTGTGGAGGGTGCACTGCCTTCCTCCATTCATTTTTATGGGGCTGCCGAAAATAGCCGAGAGCTGGCTCTTGTATATCCGCCAGCCCCATAGAAATGAGTGGAAGCGATGGCAGCGCAAGCACAGTGTGCTCCCATTCAGTACTTTGGAGTGAGAGATTGGTGGTTGCCAGACCCGGGGAAACCTGGGGTCCTCCGTCCACCAACTTCCTTCACTTCTCGGTGTAGGTGCAGGTCCCAGAGGTGGGACCCGCACCTATCAGACAATGGGGGCATATCCTAACGATACAGGGTAGGGGATAAGTTGTCTTAATGGGATAACCACTTTAGGAAGCATGTCTACTTCTGTACTAAATCAGCAATGCCCAACCTGCGGCCCTCCAGCTGTTGTAAAACTACAATTCCCACCATGCCCTGCTGTAGGCTGTCTGGGAGTTGTAGTTTTGCAACAGCTGGAGGGCCGCAGGTTGGACATCCCTGTACTAAGTTATACAGTCATCCTTTGTCGCCACCACCAGCTGAGGAATGAAGGTGTTATTGTGAGGTGGAGGCTTTAAAACTTTAACTTTTTATGACGTTTACATTACAACTTTTTCATGTTGGTTTTTTACTTTATTTTTTCTTTGTATCTGTTTGTTAGAACTGCTTGAAGTATGTTGACTCAAGTACATATTGAGTTATAGGTTGCTTTAGACAAATGAGTCAGCTCACAGTAGCCGGATGAGGGTGGTGAAAGGATGTTGAGTCTGTCTTCAGATCCTATAAACCATTTTGTCTTGTTTAAAGTTATCTAATATCGCCCAGGAAGATTTCTCCGCAGCATAGCGTTCCCAGAGAAGAGGGAATGGCAATTGTTAGACTAGGAACAAAACAGAAATATAAGAAGCCTGAAAAATTAAAATTGCTACTGGTCCTTTTACATGACCAGATTCCAGACCATATCAAGAGCTGATCGATAATAAAACCAGTTGATCCTCTTTTGTTTTAAAAAAAAAAAGAATGATCGTAGGGAATGAATGATCGTTACTGCGATCTTTTTGTATCCTATATTTTTTAGACTTCAGCAGAACCTCCCTTGCTCACACAGGGTGATGTGTCACCCACCAGACGTCATTTTGATGCTCGCATAAACGATCCGATCATTTGACAAACAATTGCTCATTTCTTGGCTAATCGCTGCCACAGGTATTTAGGCCAATATCAGGGTTAAGGTTTCATTGCCAATAATTGGTCGAATCATCTGCCGATGTAAAAGGGCCCCTAGTCGTGTAATTTAGGGCATCGCTTAAAGAACACACTGTATTGAAAGCCTCTCCTATAGTGCTACCAAATGAATGGTACTGTTTATTGACATGATACTTAAAGGGGTTATCAAATCCTATAAAATGTCCCCCCACACTGAATATACTTACCCCGCTCCCTGCGCCGCTCCTAGTCCCCACGCCACCACTGCTGTTTCTCCCCATGCGCGGATGAAAACATCCGGTGTCCGGGGGGAGATGGGGATCTGGTCACAACAAATGGCACGTCGTGACGGAGCAATGCTAGGGAGGCCCGGCCCCGCCTGCCATTGGCTGCTCTCCCCGACACCAGATGTTTTGATCCGCTCATGGGGAGAAGCGGCAGTGCGGGGACCAGGAGCAGCACAGGGAGTGGGGACCCAGGTAAGTATATTCAGTGTGGGAGACTTCTTATAGGATTGGATAATCCCTTTAAAGGGGTTGTATAATCTACATTTTTCAGTCCAGCACCTGGATCTGAATACTTTTGTAATTGCATGTAAATAAAAGTTTTATATAGTCACTGAATTATTCTGTGAAATCTATCTGTATAGCACCACCTATTGTTTGTTCTTTTTCTTATTTCTCTGTACCTTTATGAGGTGGACACACATGCTCAGTTCCACCCTTTAACTGCCACCGGCTGCGTTTTTACTGTTAAAAGATATGAGAGAGCTGTAGCACTTAGGACACCTTCCCTGAGCTGCCAGCTTGAAATAAACCTAGCAGAGCAATTGTAGGAATGATCGGGAAGATCTGTGGATCCATGTGAGGTACAGGGCTGGTTCTAGCTTTGTTAGAAAGAGAGAGTCATGTACTATCTGATGTCTGATTTTAATTTTTTATTTACCGTATTTATTTTTTACATTACTCATTAGATAACCCAGGAATTTTCCCACAAATGACATTCATCATTCATGGCATAGGTGACATAGACATGACTACTGGGACCTCCACTGATCACAACGATGGTGCTCCTGAGTTCTGCTCTCCTTCTCACCACATAACCACGGTGGAGAACTGTGACTTGATTGGGGTTTGAGCTTATGAGCTGCTGTTCCCTTCAAAATCGATGAGAGATGGAGCCAGCCAAGTTCAACATCCTGCCATTCTGAGCAATAAGAACTTTGTTATGTAAGATGCTTGAAGACCAGAAAAAAGTAGAATATTTCATAGAATATTTCATGGCTGTTCTTATTGAAGTGCAAATTATAGTGGAGTTATGTGGGAGGATGCATCAATCATCCGTCACCGGCTTATGTGACTCACTGCTAAGCCCCCACATTGTGCCAGAATCGAGCACTTTTTACATTAAAAGAGTTTTAGCAAAATAGTTGTCATAGTGAAATATTTCAAAAGTCACGTATCAGGAATTATGTAGATAATATTTCTCTGACCTTTCATTTTTATAACCGAGAGGGCACTTAGCCGGGCGGTGTACCTCCTCAGTTCTACTCCGCTCTCGTTGGAGAGCTGAGTAATCAATCGGTGTACAGGCTTTCAGAAAGCCGACGAATCCGTACATCATCAGCGCCTCTCTCGGAGCAGAACCAGTCAGATTCGAGGGGGCACATGAGTTTTAGTGATTGGTGGGGCCTCAGGACCTGGACTCCCACTAATCCAAACTTCTGACATGCCAGTAGTTTTCTGAAGTCATAAGTAACCTTGAAGGTATGTTCACATGTGGCAGACACACTTCAGATTTCTGCTGGAGATCTGTAGCCTTAGTGTTGCATCACCAGCAAAGTGGAATGGATTTTACCAAATCTCATCCGCACTCTGCAGAAAAAAAAATCTAAAATAGGTTTCCCCTTTTGCAATGTGGAGGGTGAAATCTTGCGAAGATTTGTGCTGTTTGATTCAAATTTTATATTTTTTGCTTTATAAGGCAGTTTCCACTGTGACTGAGACACCCATAGAAGCCCAGGGCATACAATAGCCCACCATGGTGACATTGGCATCATGTGATTACTGGGTACAAAACAGGCAGCGGGATCACTGCTTATGCTCAAATTCACTATGTGTTGGTCTTGGTCATTTTGCGTCACGTTTGCTAAAACGGCGAAGACAGAATTAATTATAAACTGTTGAGATGTTAAATCTGTGTCATACACTTACAATGGTGAGAGGATCCATGTGCCATACATTTACAGCATGTGACCCTCAAAGAGGTTGTCTCAATTCAGCAAATGCCAGTTATCAGGTAGAGAAAGTTTATACAAGGCACTTACTGTTATTGTCCATATTGTGTCTGGCTGGATTCATATTTCCATCACACTATAACGCTGCTAGTTTCCATGGTTACGACCACACTGTAGAAAAAAGCGCTGGCCTCTCTGCTGGTGGAACTATAGGAGCTCACATAGGCCGGCACAATTTCCTATAGTGTGCAAGCACTGCCACCGATGCTGGATACAGGGCGGGCATAACCATGGAAACAAGAAGTGTGTAATGTGATGGATCAATAGATCAAGCAAGCCTAGGAGGCAATATGGGCAATTACAATACATTAGTAAGTGCCTTGTATTCTTTACGTGATAAATGCCAGTTGCTGAAGTGACACAACCCCTTTTAACTGGGCACTTTGAAGGGCTTCTCCTGGAATTAAGAAAATGAAAATACGTAAATATTACTTTATTATAAATATATTCCCAAATACCTTTTTATTAGTTATAATGGCTCGTTTTGACTGGGGAGCAATGATTAGGAGAAATAAAATGGCCGTTGTCCTAATCACACAGCAGGACAAGTTACTTCACAGCACTTAGGTAAAGAGCTGCCTTATCCTCCTCTCTGCTCTGCTTGTCAGGGGTTATGGTCCTGAATACAGCTAATAGGATCTTCAGCTGAATCTCTGTAGGAATGGAGATCATGAGGAGACATGAAGTACACAGAGGACAGACAGGACAGGCTGTGGTAATGGAGACTGCATACATGTACTGCTGCTCATTGGCCACATCTGCTCATGATCTCCATTCCTACAGAGATTCAGATAAAGTTCTTATCTGTATTCAGGATCATAATCCCTGACAAGCAGAGCAGAGGGGAGGATGAGGCAGCTCTTTACTTCAGTGTTGTGAAGTAACTTTTCTTCCTGCGTGATTAGGACAGGTTTTGTATGTACTAATAGGACAGCAGCCATTTTGTTTCCCCTGATGATTGCTCCCTACACAAAAGGTATTTGGGAATATACTTATAATGAAGAAATATTAAAGAAGAACTCCTACAAAAAATTTTATTCCATGTCTTGCTAGAAATGTACATGATGTAATCTGTAGTGAATGTCATTTTCTTACCAGTAGCTGAATTTTTGAGTTATATCTCCCTGATGCTTCTCATCTGTGTCATGTGACTAGGAATTAGACCCATCAACTCGCACAGCACCTTATGTGTGGACAGGAAGTCTAATTTTCTATGCATTCCTATGGGAGCCTCACTTTCAGTCTCATAGGAATGAATAGAGAAGTGACTGGCTTCCTGTCCTGGGTCAGTTGGAGGTCAGGGAGTTGGTCACATGACACAGCTACAATAAGAAGAGAGTGGAAACTCTCAATTACAGCCTCTGATAAGAAAATGACATTCACTACAGATTATATCATGCACCTTTCTAACAGGTCAGAGAATAAAAATTTTTGCGGGAGTTCTTTAAGTATTTTCATTTTCTTAATTCCCAGAGAACCCCTTTAATGTCAACTTATAACCTTTTTAGATTTCTGCCTTTGCTACCAGCATTCCTGGTGGATTTAGAGTACCTAAGGATTGTGATGGTCCTTCACAGGATTTTGCTACTTGAGAGTAGTTTAAAGGGGTTGTCCCATTACAAACACATATCCTGTATACATACAGTAGGGGATGAGTCTGATCGGCGAGGGTCTGACGGCTGGGGCACTTGCAGGTCATGTGAATGGGGGCACTGTGTTTCCCTTTTTGAATGGAGTGGTGGTCTTGCACATGCACTGTTCAGTTCTCTGGGGCTGCTGGCCATTGCTGGTTTCTAATGGGGCAACCTCTAAGGTGTTATCCTTTCACTCTCCAGCTTTTGAGGAACTACAACTCCCAGTGTACCCCAACAGTTGCAGGGAGTCGTAGCATGCTGAGAAATGTAGTTGCTCAAAAGCGGAAGCTTCACAGGTTGCAGACAACTGCTGTGCAATATGGTTGACCTTTGGTTAGTTTGCTGAAAGGTTTATGTCCGCCTTTCCCTTTGGAGGCTATAGCTTGTTGAACATTGCAATCATCCAAGGTCAGCTGAAGGTTAGTGAAAACATATTTTTGATGTAAACCAATAGCTTTGTTATATAACCCAGTAACCCTGTATGACGGCCACCCAGACCCAACCTGAAGAACGCTCCTGCCAGACTCCTGATAGTGGCCTCTATTGATGCAAGCATTGACTGTGTTTGCCAAAGTTCTCCTAAAATACAAGAAATGCTAACAACGCATTTTATCACTGGCATCGAACATCAATCTGAAACCGTATCCAAAAATCTTCATTGTGCTTTTATGTGTCATTTGGTGTGGGGCCAGTATCTGCTGCGTTGGTAGTTTTTATTGAAACCATGTGGGGAGATGTATCCATCTTTTGTGAGGCTTCATAAATTCTTTAACCCCTGTGTGCTTTCATCTACGATGTGCTGCATCCATGAAGGTCATGGGAAGAGCGGGTTTATTACAGGATTATATGTTTCCTGAAGAATTTCTGGATCTTAACTGTAACAATTAATCATCTGCTTTTCTGGATCCACTGATAGGGAAGTAAGCATAGACTGAGTTCTTCTTGGTGGTCCACTTCCAGCAGCATTGATGACGGGCAGAAGTCCAAGTCGTTGGCCTGCTTCTGATCACTCCACAAGTGCTGTTACTTTTGAAGGAGCATCTGGGTCATATACTCATGACATTGGCTGATCCTTTCTTCTAATAGGGTCATTTTTTAAATTGTTCCGGCTAGACTTTTGGTTTATATTTATATATAGTCTTCTGCATTCCTAGCATGAGCATTCTCTACATAGCTTTACTGATCCTAATATGCACAGATGAAAACCCTAAAAAGATTTCCTACTGATGCACAAAGCTGGCCATACACATTAAAGTATTGTTGGCTGGACTGTCCCCCTATGACAGATGTCGAGCAGTTGGATTTCAACATGCCTGATCCTTTTGTATTTGGGGAGAAAAACCACCACCAGATGTTTCTGACAATGACTAAAGCTGGCTGCCGTATACATTCAATAGCTGTTCGGTCAAAATCTCTGTCGCAACTTCCCCATACATACACTCTTGAGCGAACAAAGCATGTATACGTGTTCACAATGGAAAGAGAGAGAAAGCTGCGGCCAGACACTGCTGACGGCATCTTATCCATCCTGAAAATCAGAAAGATGGACAACAGTAGCAGAATGCATTGCGCACCAACCATTGCGCCATGCTCCCAACTCCACCCAGTGCCTATATATGCATGCCCAATCTCTTTAATGCCCCCTTTGTGATGCCCCACAGTAGTTGTCTCCTCACAGTAGTTAATCCCAAATTGTGCCTACACAGTAGGTATGGCTACATTATGCCTCCATGATAGTTATGCCCACAGTGTGCCTACACAGTAGTTATGCCCACATTGTGCCCCCTTTCACAGTAATTTTGCCCTCACCCTGCACTGTTAAAAATAAATAAAAAAAAAACAACACATACTCCCCTAGTTCTCCCAATGATCGGGCATATCCTGTGCTCCCCAGCAGCAGTACGGTGCGGTCACACATCACGCTGCTGGGGAGTGCTGGCTTCTGAGCTGAATGGTGAAGCAAGGAGCGGACAGCCCCATGCTTTACCTTTTGTAATCAACTGTCTCTGTGCCCTAAGGATGCAGAGACAGTTCAAAGTGTACCTCAGCCATTCCGGGACCGTGGGACAGCCGCCAAAATCCTGGACTGTCCTGCCGGATCTGGTACAGTTGGGAGGTGTGGCTTATCTCCTGGGAAAACAAGAGGATCAGGCAAAAATTCACTAGGTCCTATCTGTCTATTCCCCAACATCATCTGTTAGGGGAGCGTCAGAAACTCCCCATAAACATTAGACTGTTGGCCAAACCTCTCAGATCTCAGTTGGTTTGGCTGATAATTCACTAATGTGTAGGTGGCTGTTGCTTCCTTCTCCCCATTTATACAAGCTCAGCTAAGCTTATGGTTTATGTGTATGGGGCAGTCAGGAGAGGTAGATACAAGGAGATTCAGTTTAGGAAGTTACATTTAGCAGAACCTTCTCTCCACGTGAGAGCTTCTGAATGGCCGCCACGTAATACTACATTTTAATGTTTGCGTTCTTATTGCCACCACTTTTCCAATCCTTGTTATGGTCAACTTCAAAGGAGTTTTCCAGCAAGTTATATTGTTGACCTATTCTTAGGATTGCCCCTTGATGTTAAATCTGAGGAAGTCCAACAGCTGCATGTAGGGAAGCCCCATTGTGTGTTGTAAAATAATGAAGGGGCAGTGGCACTCCAGCCTTAGTCCCTTCATACTGCTGATTGGTGGAGGTCCTTAGGGTTGAACTTGGACCAATTACACATTGATGACTTGTCCTAATGATTGGCTGTTGTTAGGCCCATTAAAGGACCTGTAAACATAGAGGGGAAAAAAGCAAGTATTTATGACTTAATCTCTAATATGTAAAGAAACCTTCTCTGTGTCCCAGGAACTGAGCCATACCCCCATTCTCTTTCCTGTCCTGTGTCTGGCAGTAAGACAACTGGCTGTAGCAGGAGCCTCCTCCCTCTGACCTGTCTGCACTAGGACAACAATACTAAGCTCTGCCCCTTTGGTAAATCTCCACTATGAAATGGAAGAGATCAGCAGATTAACCCTACTGTTTTTGCATGATCTCCACACTTTTTAGGAACATGCAGGAAATCCTGCACATAGGCAATTGGTAGAGGAAGGTTCCTCTCCTGTTTTATTTATTTTTTTTCAACCATAGCTGAAAAGCCATAAAGAGCTTTGCCAAAATAAAAACTTAACTCGTATCTGTAAGTATCTGATCGATGGAGATTCACCAGTGGGACCTTCACTGATCACAAGATGGGGAGTCTGTGCCCATGGAACAGCAGGTCAAGCTTGCTCGTAATCGGTGGGGGTACCAGATGTTTATCACCATTCTTATAAAGAAGTGAAAAAAGTTATTCATGGGCCAACCCTTTTTAGGAAGTGGCAATTTATGCTTTCAAAAAACAACTGTCCATCCGACAGCTATGGTCCTGAACTTCAGGCACTGAAGGTCGGGTCGGGGTGGCATGTTGACTCTCTTGCCTTGGGTACCAAGAGAGGTTGCCTCTGTATTTAACTCTATTGCCTCATTTTTGGAACCTGGAAATACAACATTAGAGTGCAGTATGCGGCCATTTTATTTTTATTGTGACCAGATTAGTCGTTTATCTAGACAATCAGATGCCAGAATAATGGAATTATATTTTGTATAGAAGTGAGAGTTTGCAAAGCTGCAACAGCGGTCCAGAGATCAGCTTTTAGGGGCCAAATTCGTAACTATTATTTGATCAATACTTTATATATTTCATGACAACCTGCACAAGATTTGGTTTGTCCATACTCCAACCAGAGGGCCCAATAATGCATAAAAAAGCGTCATAGATGCGTTTTCAGGCAATTTTACTCCCTGAAAAAAGTCTAAGGCGTACCACTACGCCTTAGGGCTTGTTCACATCACCGTTAGGGATTCCGTTCTAGCTTTCCGTTATAACATCATTATAACGGAATCCCTAGGACGGAAATCAAAACGGACACCTTTAAGAGGCATTACATTTTGATCCGTCATAATAGAAGCCTATGGGAAAGCATAACGGATTTGTCTGGTTTCCGTTATGCTGGACGGAAAACAAAGTCCTGTCGACAGTTCTAGTGACCCTGCTCCCCCTGTCGCCCCACTAGTGACCCTGCTCCCCCTGTCGCCCCACTAGTGACCCTGCTCCCCCTTCTTCTGTCACCCCACAGGGAAGCTGAACAGACTCCATTGACTACAATGGGATCCGTTCAGTTTCCATTTGCGATCTGTCTTTTTACCAGACAAAAAACTCCTGCATACAAGGCTTTTTTGTCTGGTCTTTCAACAGAATCTGCAACAGAGGCTCCAAATGCAGCCTCCAACACAGATGTGAGCAAGTGCAGGCCTGCGTATTAAGTATTTTAATTACCGCAGATTTCGTACTCCTCCTCGGGTAAAAAATACTCCTCAAAGATGGTCAGAGGAGTATTTTTACTCTTCTGAAAAAAACGTAGCGTGACCTCTGACTCCAACCATGCCTAGAACATGCTAATGGTTCCGTGTAGATGAAAGAACATGGAAAGAATCAACTTTATGAGGAAGGGGGGGAGGGAGTAAGGAGGAACCTTTTGCTGAGCAATCCTTTCTGAGGGGCCTCTCTTTTTTTGCCTTTGTTATCTACCACATGGCCGCTCTGCTGTATGGCATTAATATTTTATAAGCAGCAGCGAGGCCGGTGCTTGCATGTGAAATTTTGGCTTATTCAGATGTGTGGAGACTTAGATCTCCAAGCCAAACCATGTACTATTCTTTCTGGGACTATACAAGTGAGTGAGGCAGCGCTCCAGACATTCAGGCTACAACCGTCTGTACTTGCTGATGCCTGCTGTGTGCAATACGGGAGGGGGTTTTCTTGCTTGCTATAAATATTTAAGTTAGTGCAGAGACCACGAGTGCAGTCCCAGTCCATTATCAAGTCTGAGGTTATCATAGTGCTCCGAGTGCATATTGAATGGGCCGTAACCTAAAGAAATGGTTAGATAGCAAAATGTCAGCATTGGGGCATGATGCAGTCAGATCAGACAGTCACATCCTCAAACACTTTTTAAATAATCGTGTATTTCCAAATGGTCCTTGAACTGGGATGGAATACTGTATTAAAGGGGTGTCTTGCTTTTTGGGCTTTTTTTATTTTTTTTTGCTGTTATAAAAAAACCCATACTTGCTTGCTCCCTGCCTCTCTGCTCTAGCTCCCGGGTTCCTGCTGTGTAATCCCAGTTCTAATCATGTAGATGAATTGGATCACGTGCATCACTGCAGCCAATGACTGGCCTCAGCGGTGACATGTCCCCAAGAGGCATGTCACTGCTGGGGACATGTCACCACTGAGACCAATCATCTGGATAGTCTACGGAAGGAAGTCAGGGAGCCAGAAGGGTGCGAAGAGGAGGAGGTGGTGAATGTGATTTATTTTTTTCAACAGGTACAACAGTCTGGGGTTACAGTTGAAAAACTCCAAAAATCTGGACAGACCCTTTAAATAAAGCCAGATTCCAATAATATGGAGCTTCCATTGTTCCGATGCATTCATTTTCATGTTTGCGTTAATGCTGGACTGTTGGGTAACCATACATGTTACATTTACAAAATTGGCCGATGCAACAAAACTACAAAGATGGTAATGAAATCAACTGAATAGGTGATAAATACTAGTCCAGTGGTGGTCAGACCGCCGAGGCCCCTACCAGTTGCCAAAACGTGAAACTATGTCTGTGGCTAGGAAAATTTTTAAAGGATCAGTTGCACGTGTACCCCAGCGATTGAGAATCTTGGCTGATTGGATAAGAGGAATCACCCAGTTTACCCCTTGACTACTCTTCGGGTGCCCAGCCCATTAGAGGTATCTCTTATGCACTTGCCGCACTCTGACCGCACTGGGTACAGGTACCCTAAAGGTGTTTTCATACAAGAGGGAAGGCCTGCTCTTTATAAACTCACTTTCAAGCCCCCAGAGTAAGGCCACTTTCACACTAGTGTTTCTATTTTCCGGTATTGAGATCCTTCATAGGGTCTCAATACCGGAAAAAAACACTTCAGTTTTGTCCCCATTCATTGTCAATGGGGACAAAATGTAACTGAACAGAACAGAGTGCTCCAAAATGCATTCTTTTCTGTTTGGTTGCGTTCCCATACTGGAGGGCACAGCATGCTGCGGTTTTCTTTACATCATGGGATGCAGAGCAAAATGGATCCGTCATGACCCACAATGCAAGTCAATGGGGACAGATCCGTTTTCTCTGACACAATAGAAAACTGATCCGTCTCCCATTGACTTTCAGTGGTGTTCATGATGAATCCATCTTGGGTATGTTAAAGATAATATAACCAGATCCGTTCATAACGAATGCAGATGGTTGTATTATCAGTAATGGAAGCGTTTTTGCTGAACCCTGCCGGATCCAGCAAAAACGCTGGTGTGGAAGTAGCCTAAGAGACCTTTTTAGGGGCTGTTGTGGAAGTTGAGATATTTTCAGATATAGCAGAGCTGAAATTGTCGCATCTTTGTGAGATAACCTGCAGCTCTATGTAAAATCACACCTAACAAATTTAGATATGGCAATTATTTGTGCTGAATGACAAACTCTGCTCTGCTAGACCTACACATGAATGTCATAATAACCCCATGAACTATATTAGACGGTGATGTTACAGGGAAGACATGCTGTGTAATCATGCTTTGTGGGTTTTTGTTGTTTTCATGGTTAGTCATTTATTTTTATGATCCTGCACCTTCACTAATAAGGCCAAATATTCATCCCTCCGTTCCGTCATCGTCCTCCGCATGTTCCAGGGATACTCATGTTTTTGTTTTTCTCTTTATACTTATTCTGATCCTTGGTTTGTGAGAGACACAGAAGCGTGACGGGAGGTGGGCCCCGAATGTGTTGTCAGGTTCCCCCCTCACGCTCCTGTGACTCCTTATTCATTCCACATGTTCTGCTTTCAGCCCCAGCAGCCGGGCGCACACGGGGAGATGGCCAGTGTGCGGCAGATCTGGGAACACAAGTATTCCAAGGGCTGCGGCCAGCTGCCAAGTCAGCGCCGTGCGTGTAATAAGAGCAAGGAATGCAGGCCCAGAGACGTGAAATGTTCCTTTAACTGCCTCACAGCCAGACCGCTTGACCGTCGAAATGTATTATAGTAACACGCTATATAATACGTGTATGTATAATAAATTCATAATACAGAATGTTATGTATGACGGCGGAGGTCATTACTAGAATCACTTGTAATGTAACCGGGAAGAAAGGTTATAGCGCATTTCTCTAGTTTAGAAAATAGATAATTAAAGGGGGTTTCCTATTTAGGACCTCTGTCTATTAGTGCAGAGCAGCTACAGAAAACATCAATCACTCTGGAGGACCTGAAATGTCCTTGGATTACTCAGTCAAGTCTTGGATTTCAAAGGACATCTTGTAATGCTCCATTTCTCCTGTGGTGGCACTGCTGGGGAATTGAACTCTTGCTGCCAGGCTCCTCCACAGATTAAGGGCTCATGCACACGGCCATTGCTTAGCCGTTCCGTACATTGGGGACCGCAATTTGCAGTCCCCAATGCACGAGCACTAGCTGTGCAGCTTCCACAACAGATCCAGACCCATTCAACATGTTCTTTTGCGATGCGGAGGCACAGAGTGAAACCCCAAAGAAGCACTCCATAGTGCTTCCATGCCTCTGTTCCGCACCGCACCTTCCGGATTGCAGACCCATCCATCTGTGATGTGGTGAGCACACGGCCGGTGCTCGCAATACGGGCACAGCTGGGCAATGGCCATGTGCGTGAGGCCTAAAGGGGGTTTTCCCACAAAGGACATTTATCTCATCCTCAGTAAAGGTGATAAATGTCTGACCACATCACTGGGACCCCGCCAATCACTAGAAAGGGGGTCCAGGACACCCCTGTTCCTCCTCACTGCAGATCTGCAAGGAGCAGGAGTTTGAATGGAACAGGACAGATGACAGCCATATCTTTCAGCCCGTAGACATTAAAAAAATGAAAATACTTAAATATTACTTTATTATAAATATATTCCCAAATACCTTTCCTTAATTATAATGGCTCATTTTGTCTCGGGAGAAATCATCAGGGTAATTAAACTGGCTGCCGTCCTATTAGTACACACAAAACCTGTCCTAATCACACAGCAGGACAAGTTACTTTACAACACTGAGGTAAAGAGCTGCCTCATCCTCCTCTCTGCTCTGCTTATCAGGGATTGTGATCCTGTCTCCACATGAACTCCATTCCTACAGAGATTCAGATAATCATATATTCAGGATCATAATCCCTGACAAGCAGAGCAGAGAGGAGGATGAGGCAGCTCTTTAGCTCAGTGTTGTGAAGTAACTTGTCCTCCTGTGTGACTAGGACAGGTTTTGTGTGTAGTAATAGGACAGCGGACATTTTATTTTTCCTAATCATTGCTCTCCAGACAAAACGAACCATTATCACTAATGAAAAGTATTTGGGAATATATTTATAATAAAGTAATATTTCGGTAATTTTATTTTCTTAATTCCCGGAGATCCCCATTAAATGGGGCCACAGTGCACATAAATCACTATTTAAACTCCTCCTTACTGTAGTCAGACAGCGAGGCAAAACAGAGGGCTTGGGACCCCATTCTAGTGATTGATGAGGGTGTCAGCAGCAGGGCCCCAAGAAAGCAGACTTTTATCACTTCTTGGGGGGTCATTTACTGCAGATTGCGTGGGGAAAGACCAGTAGGCCCGTCTTATTTAGCATTTTCTACGCCTTGTTTAGGCGGCTAGGAAACTGTCTTACATTTAGAAGCGGAGGATTTGCCGAAGTTATGTAGAGGCCTGCACCTCTTAGGAGTATTTTAAAAATTATAACCTTGATGTGAATCTCCGCTTTTGTTTGATAAGGTCCTTTCCACATTTCTGAGCTCTTTGTAATGACATACGGTTAAAAGATAAAGCAGCGCGGAGTTTATCTGAGGGGGACAGAGCTTCCTCGTCCTTGACACCTTTATCATCATTTTTGTCAGCAAACTGGGGCTGGTGTAGATTTTAGTTTTTGATACACAGTCAGCCAAGATGAGACATATTGAGAGTGCTACTGACGTACGTAAAATCTGCTCCATACTGTTTAGGCACTGAACTCAAAACCTGGACTATGTGCATCAATTCTTAAATCTATACTATGCAAGGTATTTAACACTCTTTCAATTCCAGTTGCACTTCAGGTGATTGATGGGAGAAGTGCTTTAGGGTACAGGCTAATGCCCAGGCATAAGTGATCTAAATTGAACAACAGCACTCACCATGGGGCTGGGCGATTAATCACATTACCGTGAATTAATTCACCCTTTTACAGGCCAACAATATTGATTTTCTTAAAAATTGTCATATTGATCTATTCCCCCTCCCCCCATAGAGTGCTGAATCAGCGCCATACCATTAATTTATTGCTTAAAGGGAGTCTGTCACCACTATATGACCATATACAGCGCTTACATGGCTCTGTTGCACATCTACACATGAATGTAATGGTACCTTTGTTATTTTCTTTAGACTTTCAGATGCAGGAAAAACGCTGTTTAATTCATATGCAAATGAGAACTCACAAGTGCCCAGGGGCGGTGTTCAGTGTGTAGGAGCCCAGGCTGCTCTGCCTTATTTCATAGTTACTCCTATTCCCTTGTGTCATACAAGGAGGGTGGGCAAATATACCCTCATATACCTCGTTTTTTCTTGTCCGCACTTTCTTTCCCCTCTTCTTGGCATCACTGCATCCTGGCAGGATGTTGACTTCCTGTTTTCATCAGCCTTCTGCTGGGTTTTCTACTGAAACCAGCATGGTTTACTCTGTAATGTTTCACAGAGCTTGCTCCACCTAGAGGTGTAGGGGACATGACAGCAGCAGATGCAACTATTTGTAGGCGGAGCAAGCCATGTGAAACATTACAAAGTAAAACTGTTGGTTTCATTTAGTAAACCAGACAGGAAGCTGATGAAAACAGGAAGTTCTGCATGTAAACATCCTGCCAGGAGGCAGTCATGCTGAGAAACAGGGATGGAAAGGGCAGACATGAAAAACAGGTATATGGGGTAAAATATGCAGTGTTTGGGGTACTCTTGGCAGATAAAAAAACTCATTATGAACCAGAGAACAAAGTTAAAGCTTTTTATCATAAACATAGCTCCGACCAGTAAAATAAAGGAATTAATCCACTCTCTGAATTCTGGATCTATATAGCAAAAAAAGCAAAATGGTGGTTAGTGTTGTAAATTCAATTTGAGGCCTCATGCACAGAGGGGGGAGATTTATTAAACTGGTGTAAAGTAGAACTGACTTAGTTTTCCATAGCAACCAATCACATTCCATCTTTCATTTTCCAAAGGAGCTGTGAACAATGAAAGGTGGAATCTGATTGGTTGCTATGGGCAACTAAGCCAGTTCTACTTTACACCAGAGTCTCTACAGTTCTGTACTATGGAACCATAAGCATTCCGTATGCTACTGTGTTCACTGCTCCAAGCAGTAGTTCTACGGAACTGAAGATTTGCCTAGCTCCGAGATGTCACCACATAGGTCTTATGAAAGTAGAGAATAATTTCAATTAAGTAATGACATAGTGAATGATATTACATAAATAAGACTGTGCCAAGTATTGTAGTCAGATGGGCATCAGGATGCCCGGGTTAGGCATTCATATAAATGCCATCTATTAGTCACTAGAACATGGTATTTCTCAGGGAATATCTTGTTTCCTCCTCATCATGAACATTTCAATAATGAAAAACACATGTAAATTGTAACAACATAGAAGGGGAGAGGCTGGTGTCTCGCTGTCGCTCTGGTTCCCAGCTTGATTTGGTTACAATATCTGCATTTTAACTCTTTTATTGTCTATGTATGTATGTGTAGTTCAGTTGCAGTAGTATATTAAATTGATGAGCTAAGGATTACATGTAGAACTATTTTATTGCATTGTAAATCCTGCCATCATACACTATGCCACTAGATGGAGCTGTGCTAAACATTGCCCCTGTTGTAACTTACAGCTGCCAGTAGGGGTGATGTGATTGGACTTGTCATGAACTTTGTTTTAATCAAAAACATAGAATATTGTATAATTTATATTATTATCATTTACTTTTTATTTTTTCTTTAGATGGCAGCACAGAAGCTCAGGCCAGTTGGAAAAGTGACTTTTTCAATCTCCAGCCGTACAGACTCAGGAGTCCATGCAATGTGTAATTCTGCGCATGTGGACATTGAAAGGACCCCAGATAAACCTCCATTCTCTGAAGCCATATTGGTAAAAGCTTTGAATTTCCATCTCCAACCTGAGCCCATCAGGTGAGTATTACCAATATTTGCCAATTGGTACAGAGCAGTGCTGCTCCTCCACCCCCAGCCAGCTCATACTGCTATAATGAGCATCTGAAAGATTTGAAATATTAAAGAGCATTTAGACATTGGTATCTCCTGAAAGTCAATTCAGTCCTTGACCTTATAAACCAAAGAGCATATAGAATACCAGCAATTCATGAATACTGACACCGATAGTTGAAAAATACATAAATTATAATACTGCCCCCATATAGATGAATAGAATTACTATAATACTGCCCCCTATAGATGAATAGAATCACTATAATACTGCCCCCATATAGATGAATAGAATTACTATAATACTGCCCCCATATAGATGAATAGAATTACTATAATACTGCCCCCATATAGATGAATAGAATTACTATAATACTGCCCCCATATAGATGAATAGAATTACTATAATACTGCCCCCATATAGATGAATAGAATTACTATAATACTGCCCCCATATAGATGAATAGAATTACTATAATACTGCCCCATATAGATGAATAGAATTACTATAATACTGCCCCCATATAGATGAACAGAATTACTATAATACTGCCCCCATATAGATGAATAGAATTACTATAATACTGCCCCCATATAGATGAATAGAATTACTATAATACTGCCCCCATATAGATGAATAGAATTACTATAATACTGCCCCATATAGATGAATAGAATTACTATAATACTGCCCTCATATAGATGAATAGAATTACTATAATACTGCCCCCATATAGATGAATAGAATTACTATAATACTGCCTCCCTCATAGATGAATAGAATTACTATAATACTGCCTCCCTCATAGATGAATAGAATTACTATAATACTGCCTCCCTCATAGATGAATAGAATTACTATAATACTGCCTCCCTCATAGATGAATAGAATTACTATAATACTGCCTCCCTCATAGATGAATAGAATTACTATAATACTGCCTCCCTCATAGATGAATAGAATTACTATAATACTGCCTCCCTCATAGATGAATAGAATTACTATAATACTGCCTCCCTCATAGATGAATAGAATTACTATAATACTGCCCCCATATAGATGAATAGAATCACTATAATACTGCCCCCATATAGATGAATAGAATCACTATAATACTGCCTCCCATATAGATGAATAGAATTACTATAATACTGCCTCCCTCATAGATGAATAGAATTACTATAATACTGCCTCCCTCATAGATGAATAGAATTACTATAATACTGCCTCCCTCATAGATGAATAGAATTACTATAATACTGCCCCCATATAGATGAATAGAATCACTATAATACTGCCCCCATATAGATGAATAGAATCACTATAATACTGCCTCCCATATAGATGAATAGAATTACTATAATACTGCCCCCATATAGATGAATAGAATCACTATAATACTGCCTCCCATATAGATGAATAGAATTACTATAATACTGCCTCCCTCATAGATAAATAGAATTACAATTACCATAATACCCCATATACATGAATAGAATTACTATAATACCGCCTCCCATATAGATTATTTATATATTTTACACATTTACATAGCACTACTATATTCCGCAGTTCCCTATCAGTGTGTCTTTGGTTGAATAGAATTACTACAATACTCTCTCCCATATAGATGAATAGAATTACCATAATACCCCTATATAGATGAATAGAATTACTAAAATACGGCCCCATATAGGTGATTAGAATTTCAATAACACTGACCCATATAGTTGAATAGAATTGCTATAATACTGCCCCATATGGTGAAACTAGAATTATTATAATACTGCCCCCATAGAGAAAAGTTAAACTACTATAATACTACGCCCCTTGTTTAGATGAATAGAGTTATTATAATACTGCCCCTGTTGGGAGAATAGGTTGACCACTAATATATTGTCCCCATAACTACAAGAACTGCTATACTTCGCCCTATGGACAAGGACAGATATTCTGTAATATTACTGCTGTATAAACACAAATATACTGCTATCCTACAGAATCTTGTTCTAAGAAATCCATTCAAAAACGGCCTTTTAGGATGATCATGATGTTGAGATCGTGACTGATTCCTAGAATGATGAGGCCGTAATTCTATAAGGAACTGCTTCGGCATTCTAAGCAAAGCCCCTTTAACTTAAAGAGATAATGTCATGATTAATGTGAAAAATAAAAAAAAATCATATAGTACATGACGATCTGTTTCTAACAAAGCTAGAACCAGCCCTGTACCTCACATGGATCCAGAGATCTCCACATTCATTGCTCTGCTAGATTTTCTTAAGACATAGAAACATAGAAACATAGAAGATTGACGGCAGAAAAAGACCACCTGGTCCATCTACTCTGCCCTTTTATTATCCTTTTATTGTTATCTTAGGATAGATACATGTTTATCCCAGGCATGTTTAAATTCAGTTACTGTGGATGTATCAACCACCTCTGCTGGAAGTTTGTTCCAAGCTTCTACTACTCTTTCAGTGAAGTAATATTTTCTAATGTTGTTCTTGATTTTTTCCCCCAACTAACCTCAGATTGTGCCCCCTTGTTCTTGTGTTCAGTTTCTTATTAACAACCCTTCCCTCCTGAACTTTATTCAGTCCTTTAACATATTTAAAGGTTTCAATCATGTCACCCCTTTCTCCCCTTTCCTCCAGACTATACATATTAAGAACTCGGAGTCTTTCTTGATAAGTTCTATGCTTTAGACCTTCCACCATTTTTGTAGCTCTTCTTTGGACCCGTTCTATTTTAGCAATATCCTTTTGCAGATGAGGTCTCCAGAATTGAACACAGTATTCCAGATGTGGTCTCACTAGAGCTCTATACAGAGGGATCACAATCTCCCTCTTTCTGCTTGTTATACCTCTAGCTATGCAGCCAAGCATACGATTTGCTTTCCCTACCGCCTGGTTGCATTGGTTACTCATTTTGAGGCTGTCAGAGATGACTACCCCCAAATCCTTCTCTTCTGAGGTCTTTGTTAGCACAGAACTGCCAATACGATACTCAGATAGAGGATTTTTTCTCCCCAAGTGCATTATTTTACATTTGGAAACATTGAACTGAAGTTTCCATTGTTTTGACCACTTATCTAATAAAGATAAATCATTCTCCATATTATCGACACTCCTGGAACATCAACCCTATTACACACTTTTGTGTCATCAGCAAACAAGCAAACCTTCCCTACCAAGCCGTCCCTTATGTCACTTACAAACATGTTAAACAGAGCAGGACCCAGAACAGATCCTTGTGGCACCCCACTTGTAACCAGCCTCTCCTCAGAATACACTCCATTATCAACAACACTCTGGTACCTGTCCTTCAGCCAACTGCAGATCCACTGAACTATCCAGGGGTTAAGTCCAATTTTCGATAACTTCTCTATCAGCTCTTTATGGGGAACCGTATCGAAAGCTTTACTGAAATCCAGGTAGGCGATACCCACAGCACCACCTTCATCCAGCACTTTAGTTACATAGTCAAAGAAATCAATGAGATTAGTCTGACATGATCGGCCCTCAGTAAAGCCATGCTGGTTTGGGTCCATCAAGTTGTTTGTTGTTAGATGGTCAATTATCTTCTTTTTTAGTAGAGTTTCCATCATTTTTACCACTACAGATGTCAAGCTAACTGGCCTATAGTTACTAGCTTCTTCTCTACTACCCTTCTTGTGAATGGGTACAACATTAGCTATTCTCCAATCATCAGGAACATCTCCTGTAAGAAGGGACTGATTATACAGATCAGTCAGGGGGCAAACAATCACAGATCGGAGTTCTTTAAGAACTCTGGGGTGGATGCCATCCGGACCCATTGCCTTATTTAACTTTAGCCGGACAAGTTCTTGTAGAACATCGGCCTCTGAAAACACTGGGGCTGAAACTTTACAACTAGAGGCAATGCTATGTCCAGCCATGTTCTGATTATGAAAGTCGCCATCTGAAAAAACTGAGCAGAAGTAGTTATTCAGATGGTCAGCGACCGCCTTATTCCCATCTATATACAGATTTTTTCCATTGCTAAGTTTTGTAATGCCGCAGTTTTTCTTCTTCCTGTCACTAATATATCTGAAGAAGGTTTTATTTCCCTCCTTAACAGATTTGGCCATTTCTTCCTCCTTTGAAGCTTTAGCAGCATTAATACTCTGTTTTGTCTTCTTCTGTATGATTTTATAAACTTCTCTGTCCGCTACACTTCCAGACTCTTTATACCTCTTATAGGCAGACTTTTTATCATTCACTATAGCTCTTACCTCTCTAGTAAACCATAGTGGATTTCTCTTTCTTTTCCTTTTGCCAATTTGTCTAACAGACAGGCAGCTGTGGGTGTGTGGCCTTGCTAACGGGGCGTATTGTTTTTCAGGAGGCATGTCCTTTCTGCTGCAGCTCTCTTCCTGTAACTGTCACACCTTCTAACAGTGAATATGGCTGGTGGCTGTTGAAAGATGGAGCTGAGTATGTGCGACCACCTCAGTAGGTGGACATGCACTTTACTATAATAATTAAACACCAGGAGATGCTATTGTAGTGAAGCAAAGAGAATATCTCACAACTGGAGCATTTGTTTGGAGAAAGTACAGTGCTCTTGTGATACGTCTCTATAACGTGGGGTTCCCCTTTAAATGAGGGTCACATTTTCATAACTTTTCTGTAATTACTCTTGGAAAAATTCTGATTTACAGTATATCAATGTGCGTTTATGAAACTGGTTTAACCACGGCTAGGCTTGTGTTATCCTGTGGTTAATCTTAAGATGGTCTTGGAAGACGTTGAGGGGTATCGGGGATGCTGCAGGTCAAGTGCTTCACTTAACAATTGTTTTGTGTTTTAATTATACGGGCATGAGCTGGCGCTGAGGTCAGGGAAACAGGGCGCTTTAGAAATCCATGGCAGATGCCGCTGGCAGTCAGGAGGAATCCAGTAAGAGAGATAAGCGGCAGCGCGCGGCGTGTTTACTGTTGCTAATAGAGGAGATGGAGCGGCAATGATTTCTGGCTCGTGAACACAGAAAACTGTACATTCCTGTCTGTAATGCATCGCTCACGCACACAATGTGTTGCCATAGTAACCAATTAGCAATATAGAACTTGCTGTTCTGCTCTTACCTTGAGGGGGAGAGGGAATAGGTCTAGTCCATAAGCCTAGGGGACTCCTGATTTTTGGGAAATCAGACTACAGTGCATTGAAAGCACTGGTATGTTAACCCATTAATATCGGTTAAAGGGCCAGCAACAACAAATATCCACTAGAGGTCCAGCAAATTTATTATGTGCTTTTAGATGCTTTTTGTATTTTCCTAAACAGATATGGTTAATGAAATCGTGCCATACGTTTCAATGGGGCCTCAAAAAGTCTGTATATCCGTTCCACAGTCCCACAAAAAAAGATAGAACATGTCCTATTCTTGTCCGTTTTGGAGACCAGAATAGGCATTGTTACAATGTCTCCGCAAAAAAACGAATGCGACACGGACTTCACAAGGACATTATCCATATTTTGTGCGAGCTGCAAATTACATGCGGTTGTGTGAATGCCCCCTTAAAAAGATGCCTGTCTTGGGAAAATCGGTTGTGGCCTTCCGATGGAAAAAAAAGACTTGTATCCTTTATGCAAATGAGGACTTTACTGCTGTGAGGGGTGTGGGGCCAGCATCGGAACGTTGAGGTGCACTGAGGGTCTAGGTCTGGGTATTGTTCTATTCCACAGAATCAACCCTACCAGGCAGTATGTCTAAGTTAGGTTACTTTCACATTTGCAGTAGCTTTTTCCGGCAGGCTGATTTCCCCGCCAGAACAGCATCTGAGCTACCGCAACTCCTGCCGGAAAAGGCTAGCGCAAATGTGAAAGTAGCCTTAATGGGGTTGATCCTGCTTTTTTTTTTTTTTTTTTTTTTTTTTTTTATGCTGTACAGTTTTTTTATTTACCCAAAATAATGTATGCTGGCCAAGAGATAGTAAGTAGGTAAGTGCCCACGTTGTCTAACAAAATGCACTAAATGTATCATCTTGTATGCACCATTTTGGCCAGTCTGGGCCAATTTGAGCCATTTTTGTCATGCTCTTGTAAGGATGTTTTCGTCGTGATTTTGCTTGGCTCCTAGAAGTGTATTGTTGTAAATGTTCATAATATTCCACCATTCTTCCCCAGCATACTGAAGGCCATCCGTGTAAGTGACGACTTCCATGCTCGTTTCAAGGCGATTTCCCGGACTTATTTTTACCGACTAGTCACCGGATGTAAACATACAGATTTACCGGTATTTGAACGAAATCTATGCTGGGCAGCAAGTGAGAGGTAAGTGTGGCACCATACTGTGACTATAAAGGCATGTTCACACGTGGCAGATTTGTTGCAGAAATTTCTGCAACTGAAAGTCGCTTCCATGCATCTGAATAGAGTTCTGGAAGCAAATCTGCCTCATGTGAATATACCCTTACACTCTTTTACCTGTCTACATAAGTGGACTGAGCTGATTCAATGGAGGTGCTAACATTTATTTTGCGTCTTTTCCATTCAGGCATCTTGACGTTCCACGGATTCAGGAAGCTGCACAGGTTTTTGTCGGGACACATGATTTCAGTGGCTTCAGGTCCACAAATAAGAATACACCATTTCAGTCTCCAGTCAAGACTTTACTGCAGGTGTCTGTAGCCCCATCCACCAGCCTTTTACCAAATCACTTACAAAATAGGTAAGACGAGAATGGTTCCTTAAAGGGGTTCTCAGGGAGTTAAGAGAAATTTAGGAAAATACTTAAATATTACTTTTATAAATACCTTTCATTAGTTATAATGGCTCGTTTTGTCTGGGGAGCAAGCATTAGAAGAAATAAAATGGCCGCCGTCCTATTAGAACACACAAAACCTGTCCTAATCACACAGGAGGACATGTTACTTCACAACACTGAGCTGAAGAGCTGCCTCATCCTCCTCTCTGCTCTGCTTGTCAGGGTTTATGATCCTGAATAGAGCTGATAAGATCTTCACCTGAATCTCTGTAGGAATGGAGTTCATGAGGAGACATGAAGTACAGAGAGGAGGGTGAGGGTGATGAGCAGCAGCACTTGTATGAAGTCTCCATTACCACAGCTCCACATTACCACAGTCTGTCCTGTCTGTCCTCTCTGTACTTCATGTCTCCAGCTGAATCTCTGTAGGAATGGAAATCATGAGAAGATCTTATCAGCTGTATTCAGGATTATAGATCCTGACGAGTAGAGCAGAGAGGAGAATGAGGCAGCTCTTTACCTCAGTGTTGTGAAATAACTTGTCCTCCTGTGTGATTAGGACAGGTTCTGTGTGTACTAATAGGAAGGCGGCCATTTTATTTCTCCTAATGATTGCTCCCTAGACAAAACAAGCCATTATAACTAATGAAAGGTATTTGGGAATATATTTTATAATAAAGTAATATTTAAGTATTTTTATTTTCTTAATTCCAGGAGAACCCCTTTTAATTCCCTGACCTTGAAGGGAATCTGTTGGCTCCCAAATGACTCCCAAACTAGAGTACGGACTTTCACATCTGGGGCACAGACCCTCTGCCGGAACAGCCTGCTGAAGGTCTCTGAATCGTTCCACCCCCCCCCCCCCCCATTGACTATATTGGGATCCGCTGGAGATCCAGCTGCTACCCAGCATGTAATCTGGGATTCGGTTGGATAAAAAAAAAACGTGTGCAGTGGCTGGGTCAATGGTGGGAAAATGGCAAAATCTGCCTATGCCAGAACCAGAATGCTCCGGCAGTCTGTTCTCTCCCGGAGAGCTCTAACATAGCCTAAGCATTGTATAGTGTAAGTGACGCCGAGTCTGGTTATGTAATTATTTATCTTCATACTCGCTTGCCTTCAGACACTGCTTCTACAAACCAACAGTAAAATGCATGGAGAGGACACCTGCTCTCGTGTACATGATGGAGAGGAGTATTTTGGAGATGACAGATTCCCTTTTTAGACGTTAGAGGTCTGTATGCTGCGTCGGGCATCCAACTGAAAAGCACAGTTGGGAGGAGCTCTGTTTGCCAGATGCTGTCAGCCAGTCAGCATTGTGATTGGCTGAGAGTAGTGGACTGATGGCAATGCTCCTCCCAAGTGTCCTTTTCAGCTTGAAGTCAGGCAGAGTATACAGGCTTCTAGGTTTTTGGGAGTGGTATCATGGGAGCTCGGAGTTCCTGATAGTTTAACCCTTTATGGGCATCTTATAAATTTTGTCTCATAACTGTGCTGATGATGTAGGGTTTTGTTTATTGATTATACACAGAAACAAGTCAGGGTAAGAACTAAACCATTGGACCTTGTTCATTGACCCAATATTCTCTGCAAGTCTCGACTTTTGTATACAGCGAGAACATTTTAATTGCTGGCTCGTAGTTGCACCATGTTCATCGCAAGCCAAGGGTTTGGCAGCTATTGGGCATTTCTTATTTGTGCTTGTTGGGTGGCGCCCAGTGTTCCTTTTATACACCGCATCTCTCTGGTGGAACCTGATAAATGTTAGTTTGGGCATTGTAGCTAGATCTCAGTGATCTGACATTACTATGTGGGTGGCCTGTTCTCTGCCAGCGTGGTGACTCAGTCTTGGTCTGGTCAAATTAGGCGTATTCAACGGATGATCCAGCAGTAAGTGACAGTCACAAATATAATGTGTTCCAGCTTCTTACAGGACATTAGTCAGACTTGGTCTTTACTCTGTGTGCAGAGTGCCACATACATTCTTTTCCTACTGGGATTTCATCACAAATCTGTTGGAAGTAGAAAATCCATAATTTTAAATCCATTTGAGATTTTTCACCATTTGAGACATGAGGTCTCTGGGTGGATCTGTGGAGGCCAACACTGACACACCCTGTGTGTCATTTCCTCCTTTCTGCCCAAAACCATGCACCGAATCATCTCTCTTGATAATATTGTGGAAAAGTGTGTTTACTGACAAACTAATTTAGTGAATTATCAATCCATAGTTTTATAAGGCTTCTCTCACATTTGTGGTCCCGCCTTCCAGCAGGCTGTTCCAGCATAGTATGCCGGGAATCGGCCAAACAAAAACCGTTGCATGCAATGGTTTTTTTTTTGTTTTTTTTCATCCGGCCGAATTTCGGCATATTTGCCTGGTAGCAGCCTGATCTCTGCCAGACCGCATTATAGTTAATGGGGTCAGTAGGCATTCTGGTAACATCCACCAATGCCGGATTGGGAGAACTATGGCAGGCTGTTCTCTGCAGGAACAGCCTGCCCGAATACTGTGCTGCAAATTTGAAACTAGACTAAACTTTACTGCTTCTTTATAGGTCATCAGTATCTCATTGGTGGGGATCCAACACCGTGGCCTTCTCTCAGCTCACCAAGCACATCGCTGTCCATTTGATAGTGGCTGTGCTTGGTATCGGAGCTCAGGCCCTTCACTTCAGTGTGGCTGAGCTACGCCTAGGCCATGTGCCCAGACTAAGCTGTGAGAAGGCCGCGGTGCTACTGTTAGCGCTGGTGCCTTTTCTAACAGCTGATAGGATAGGGAGGTCATCAGTAGTAAAGTCTCGGAAAACCCCTTTTTAAAGGGTTGTCCAGTTTCAGGAGGGATCCACCTGAGATTAAGAACAGGTAAGCACTTGCTTGACAGATCTAGCACCACCACTTTGGTTCTCCTAGCAGGGTTCTTCTTTATCTGGCTGCAGCAGTGATATCATGTTGACAATATGTGACCGTTTCAGCCAATCACTTGCCCTATTGGATCCCGCTGGTTTGTTGTTTTCAGGAGGAAACCAGACAACCCCTTGAAATGGGTATTTTCATTGAATATTTATGGCATATGTGCAGGAAATGCCTTAAATGCCCCCGCTGGGGCCCTCACCTTTTATTATGCTAAAGGGAAGCTAAAGCATAAATACCTGCCTCTCCTTCAGTTCCCCGTGTCTGTGTACATGAAAAATACAAAGTTTTACTAGTTGGGAATTATAGCGAATAATCAGCAATTGCTAATTTTGACAATGGATCGTGCAGTTGTTTCCTCCATGGAATTAAAATAAATTTAAAAGAAATTCCCATTGTGATCCATGGTTTCAAAGATGTTGATCATTGAATGTAATAAACATCTTTTAAAGATTATATCATAAAAAATAACCAGTAAGTATGAGAATAGTGAGCCACAACATGGCTCATCTGGTTGTAAATGTAAAGGCAGTTTACACTACTGATGCAGTAAGTGTTTTCTGTATCAACCTAGTGCTGGATTCACAGCTACACTGCTTTGTGCTGTTGTATAATGTCCTAGGATGTGCTACAGAGAGATATAGGAGCAGGATCACCTCTCTGTCTGCAGTGTATTAGAGGCATCATAACAGATAGTCTCCGACCACTAGCTCAAGGAAAACGGACAGCTGGAGATGGAGATTGCAAAGGCAGAAAACAGGTCCTCTTATCCTCTTTATATAGTGTTTTCTTTCTGTGCACCACAGTTCGTAACGTTGCAGAAGATTAAAGGGGTTCTACAGGATTTGAAAAACATGGCTACTGCCCTAGAGAGCGCCACACCAGTCCACAGATATATGTAGTATTCCAGTTCATGCCCATTTACTTAGGGGATGGACTATCCCATACATTTGGATATTGCTAGTATATCATGCCCCCAGTCTTTGATAGGTGCAGCTCCCAGAGGTGTCTCAAGAACGGAGCCTGAAAAGTGAAGGAGAGCGGGACCGCGCATGCAAGGTTGCCCTCCATCTATTTCTATGGAAGCGCTCAGCTATTTTCAAAGTCCCCTAGAGAAGAATGGGAAGCGCACCTCATAAGCATGGCCACTGCTCCATCCACTTCTATGGAGCTGACGGAAATTGCTGAGCCAGCTCTCCTTCTCTTTGTGGGCTCTGTTTTTAGAGATGGGTGTGGGTCCCATAGGTGGGACTTAAACCACTCAGACATTAAGGGCATATCCTAGTGATATGCCCCCAATTTATGAAAAGGGCCAACCCCTTTAAGTGAAGCAGAGCTGCAATACCAGATAGCTTGTGCACAGGCTGTTTTTGTCATTCAGAACGACCCCTTTAAGTGCTGTTTGTAAATGGGAAAGGTTGTGACCACTTCATGAAAAACATAATGTCTGTAACAATCGACCTATAACACAGTTACCAGTATGAAGATGTTAACCGTTATAAGGTAATCCTACCATTTGGCTGGAGTCACTGTAAATTCTACCATTATGTCGCTGGTAATGAATTGATCTTAGGTGCCTTTTACTGCAGCTGAACATGAAATGCCAGAGGCGACGTTTTTTCCCATGAATGAAGAGGAACATCTGCTGCAAATAACGTTGCCCAGATTCTTTGTGCGTCACAGACGACTCCACCCGTCACTCTAAAAACATGAAATTTATAAGTTGTAATGATGCAAGGTCCCGTCCACTAAATCTGCAGCCAAAACGATGTTATATCATTTGACACATTGTTTTAGCAGAGATATGGAGCTTGCTGGCATTGCATGTAGGACAGATCTGGACCATTTTATAGCCCAGTAATATATAGCATGTCATAAGACGGTCACCAGACATCTGCAACCAAACTGTCCGCAGGAATGTTTATGGAAGCCGGAGCTCTCTAACTTACATTAACTTTGTAATATAGTGACATTCCATAGTGTAACTGCAAGTCATTGCCTATAATTATGGGGTTAAGTTGGTGGACCCCTGGATGATAGATTTACTACATCATGGATTGCTCAAAGTTGGGCTTCTGCTCAGATGTTTATGTCCTGACTCAGTGAATTGTCATCTCCAGTGGCGTCTCATCACTGTGGTGTCCAGAAGCCTCCACCCAAAGTGTCATCTCTTGCATAAGTGAATAATTTGTAGGAAAACCCCTTTAATTAATGCTGTTTCTTGGCCATCTGGCATGTGTAATCATTTACTTTAGCTCTGAGATTGAATACGATTTTTAATGCATTGTCCATGTCATTTTGGTCTCGAGACCCAGGGGTATAACTACCATAGCGGCAGACCATGCTTCTGCAATGGGGCCCAGGGCAAGAGGGGCCCAGTCTTCATTGGGATCATCTCCCCTTCTACCAGAGGTGAAAACTTGGTCAGGACGCTACCCTCTAAAGGAACAACTTTTAGCAAATGAGGCAGTGGAAAAATGGCCCAAAGGTCATTGAAAAGGGAGAAACCCTTCTGTCCTGTGTGCAGGGCCTGGTTTGATCCTTGCTATGGGGCCCTTACTTCTCCATGTACACCACTGGGGAGACTAGTGGCGTACCAAAATCGATTGTAGGGCATTTACAGAAGTTATGAGCTGACGCACTGTAAGGGCCCGTTCACACAGTGGGTTTTACCGCGGAATTTTGGAAAGGATAGCCACCTCGAAAACCCACCAGTAGCCGCATCCTCTCTGTCTATCATAATTCTCAATGGGAGACAGCGCTGAGGATTGCGGAGCATTTTATAGCCGCACCAAGAAGAGACATATCTGTTCTTGGCAAGACCGTGGATTTAAAAAGGCTCTGTCACCAGGTTTTAACCTATGTATTTTAATACATAGGTTAAAACCCCTTAACTTGTACATTTCTCACATACCTTTATTGCAGAGTATAGCGCAGCGGTTGTGCTGAAAAACGAAGTTAAAACATTATGCTAATGAGCCTTCGGAGCACGGGGGGCGGGCTCTTTCCTCCTGAGCACCGCTTCTTCACCGCCCCCCCGGGCCCGAGGCTCTCCCCCATGCCGAAGTCCACGCCCCTCTGTAAAGTGACTGACAGCGCTAGACCGTTTGGCCTAACACTGAAATCCCGCGCCTGCGCAGTCCGATCGCGCCGGCGCGTGCGCAATAGCGCTTGCGGTGCCGAACACTGCAAGCGCTTCCATCCTTGTGCGCACACGCCGTCACTATTGCGCAGGCGCGGGATTTCAGCGCTAGGCCAAACGGTCTAGCGCTGTCAGTCACTTTACAGAGGGGCGTGGACTTCGGCATGGGGGAGAGCCTCGGGCCCGGGGGGACGGTGAAGCAGCGGTGCTCAGGAGGAAAGAGCCCGCCCCCCGGTGCTCCGAAGGCTCATTAGCATAATGTTTTAACTTCGTTTTTCAGCACAACCGCTGCGCTTTACTCTGCAATAAAGGTATGTGAGAAATGTACAAGTTAAGGGGTTTTAACCTATGTATTAAAATACATAGGTTAAAACCTGGTGACAGAGCCTTTTTAATCTACCGCTCTGCGATCCTCAGCGCTGCCTTTCATTGAGATGTATGGGAGGCAGAAATGATGCGGTCGGCAGCGGATTTTGGCGCAGCTGTCCGTACCACAATTCTGAGGTAAAACCAGCCGTGTGAATAGGCCCATATGTATTCATCCTTCATGCTCTCTTTATTGGTTTGTTTGGGATCCCAAATTGCTGTAAAGTAGCATCATTATTGGTACCCCATAGTTTTTGGCTTCGGTAAGTGGGAAAGTGGATATATTATGAATTGGTAGATCCATGTGACGTTAAATACTTTGCATTAAAAAAAGAAAAAAAGTACCATAGCTGTCAGACAGTAGAAGAAAGGGTTACTGCTCAGAGTACGACTAGGTTGTAATAATGTTGGGTCCAGTGTAGTAAATCTGCAGCCAAAACGACCACTCAACCTTTCCGGTGTGCTATTATATGTTATATGCTGATCTAGTTACATGTTACTTTTTTCTGTTTTTCTTGTCGCGCAGCAATCTTCAGTACTGGGATTTTACCTTCAAAGGTAAATCTTTTACTTACAACCAGGTATGGAACTTTTACTTCTGTTACCACGAGTGCAGAAAATTGTGTGGTTCTGTGGTCTTTGTCTCTAATTATCTATTTTCCCTGAGCTAATGGTTGGAGACTAACTGCTATGATGTCTCCCATACACAGCACATGAAGAAGAGGAGACCCTGCTCCTCTATCTCTTTATAACACAACCACAGCAGCATGGAGGACATTATATTTCAGTATTGTGTTATGTAGCTGTGAATCCTGCACTGGGGTGAAAGAGAACACTTGCTAGAGTCAGCAGCAACGTCTCTTTGGGTCTGTGCCTCTTTCTTTCTTCCACTCTCTATTGACGTGATCAGAGCCAGACACAGGGGATGGATGTATGAATGATAGCCCATGATCCCAGAATGATGGTCTATCCTGTGGCTAATAAGATAAACGTAAAGTCCCGCCAAACCCTTTTAATTTTGAAGAGTAGTTTTGGGAAATGCCCTCAGTCGCTTTCTTTTGATCACTGCTGATAAGCTTCTGCTTTCATATTTAAGTTAGAACCTCTCTTGTGTTCCAGGTGAGGAGGATGACCAGTGCTCTGGTCGCAGTAGGTTTGGGACATCTCACACCACAACAAATTAAACTTCATCTGGAAGAGCGTAAGCCACCAGTGTTTCCGGGATATACTGTTGCGCCACCTTCAGGACTTTTCCTCAGAGAAGTTGAATATGATGAGAAAGGTAAGCACGTGGTATGTGATCCTGCCCAGCCGCTCAAGACTGTATGTAGGGCCCTTGTAGGATCCAGTCTGCTCTGACAGTCTGTATGTGCTGATTCTGCACATGGTAGACGAACCTCTTAATTCCATGAATCTGCTGTTACGTTTTAGATATGTACCCAAATATAACAAATGACCAATAAAATTGTCTACAATTGTCTGGCTTTCTGCATGCAGTATTAAACTACACCCCCAAGAGAAAAAAAGGCAGAAAATTGCTGCACTGTTCCCGTGTAATTTTTTATTTATTTTTTTTGCTTCTGAACACATAGCTGTGGTTCACCTGAAAATAAAAGGCTATTTATTACACGTTCAGCGAAGGCTCCGTTCCAGAGTTATGATAGTTTTTCTTAATATGCAAAATAGGTCTATGGTGCAATGAGGGTGTCAGCATTGCTCTTGTTATACTCAAGCTCCACTCTTTTCTGTGGACAGTCCCTCCCATGCTGCTTTGCCACTTGCCTGGTCCTGTAAATCAAAACATCCAGGGAGGGTCTGGCCACAGAAATGATTGAAGCTTGGGTGCAACAAGAGCAATGGTGATGCTTTCTTTGTACCAAAGGTCTAATTTGCATATTCGTAAAACTTGGATCAACAAAAGAAAAATTGAGTTTTAATCAGGTGAACCGCAGCTATGTGTCTATGCAAACAGTTGGATAGGGAGGTCATTGGTGACACTCTCCCGTTAAAGGGAGTCTGTCACCTGTTTTTCACCTATATAACTAACAGCAGTGCCCCACAGAAGATTGCAGAAACATCCCAGATATACAGTGCCTTGCGAAAGTATTCGGCCCCCTGGAACTTTTCAACCTTTTTCCACATTTTAGGCTTCAAACAAAAAGATATAACATTTTAAATTTTTGGTGAAGAATCAACAACAAGTGGGTCACAATTGTGAAGTGGAACGAAATTTATTGGATCATTAAAACTGAAAAGTGGGGCGTGCAAAATTATTCGGCCCCCTTGCATTAATACTTTGTCACTTGGGGTATGTCTCTATCAGTTTTGCACATCTAGAGACTGAAATTCTTGCCCATTCTTCCTTGCAAAACAGCTCGAGCTCTTTGAGGTTGGATGGAGAGCGTTTGTGAACAGCAGTTTTCAGCTCTTTCCACATATTCTCAATTGGATTCAGGTCTGGACTTTGACTTGGCCATTCTAAGACCTGGATACATTTATTTTTGAACCATTGCATTGTAGATTTTGCTTTATGTTTGGGATCATTGTCTTGTTGGAAGATAAATCTCTGTCCTAGTCTCAGGTCTTTTGCAGACTCCAACAGGTTTTCATCCAGAATGGTCCTGTATTTGGCTCCATCCATCTTCACATCAATTTTAACCATCTTCCCTGTCCCTGCTGATGAAAAGCAGGCCCAAACCATGATGCTGCCACCACCATGTTTGACAGTGGGGATGGTGTGTTCAGGGTGATGAGCTGTGTTGCTTTTACGCCAAACATGTCGTTGGATTTTGGTTTCATCTGACCAGAGCACCTTCTTCCACATGTTTGGTGTGTCCCCCAGGTGGCTTGTGGCAAACTGTAAACGAGACTTTTTATGGATATCTTTGAGAAATGGCTTTCTTCTTGCCACTCTTCCATAAAGGCCAGATTTGTGAAGTGTTGGACTGATTGTTGTCCTATGGACAGATTCTCCCACCTCAGCTGTAGATCTCTGCAGTTCATCCAGAGTGATCATGGGCCTCTTGGCTCCATCTCTGATCAGTCTTCTCCTTGTTTGAGATGAAAGTTTAGAGGGACGGCCGGGTCTTGGTAGATTTGCAGTGGTCTGATACTCCTTCCATTTCAATATGATCGCTTGCACAGTGCTCCTTGGGATGTTTGAAGCTTGGGAAATCTTTTGGTATCCAAATCCGGCTTTAAACTTCTCCACAACAGTATCACGGACCTGCCTGGTGTGTTCCTTGGTCTTCATGATGGAGAACCCTGAGACTATCACAGAGCAGGTGCATTTATACGGAGACTTGATTACACACAGGTGGATTCTATTTATCTTCATCAGTCATTTAGGACAACATTGGATCATTCAGAGATCCTCAATGAACTTCTGGAGTCAGTTTTCTGAACTGAAAGTAAATGGGCCGAATAATTTTGCACGCCCAACTTTTTAGTTTTATTATTGAAGGCCACGCGGGAGGCGCCCGCGCTACGGCCATTCTAGTGCCGGAGGCTCGTTTCGCTGCACGCACGCCATCAGTAGCGTGCAGCGTTCTGTAAATCAGCTTTCCTCTCTGTACACCCTAGGCTCCTGATGACAAGCTGGGTTATTGACCAGCACAGAAACGCGTCGAGCAGTGATGTTGTAGGCAGGGAGCAATACTTCAACAGCTATTAGATTCAATAGAGCCGTTTTCTCCAGTGTGTAGAAGCATGCTTGAATGAAAGAGTTGTGGTGGATGTTTGATGCAACGAGCAGGATCATGCGAAATAAGAGTTGTATAGCCGCTTTGTTATGAGAAGCAAGCAATTGCTCTGCCACCTCAGTATCCAGATGCATGCTTGCGGAATAAGTGGAGTGGAAGTGTAATGTAGCAACTGAAACCCTGTGAAACTAGGGCTAGATTTACTGTATCACAGTGAGCAACCGATATTAGCCTCACCACTCCAACAGATTCACACTGGGGATTTTTATTAATTTGGGTATTTGGGGTGGGTGCAGCAGATGAGCGGTGAACTAGAGGTACACCCTGAAACATAAGGGTTTTGAAACCGGATTACCCGCCAAAGTGAGCGCCCTGTGACTCCCATATACACCCATGTTGAATCTCTGTAGTGGTAAAGTGTGGTTTGGAGAGGTTATATAACCACACCACTATTCAGGGATACGTTGTACCATTAGTGGAATTGGGCGATTTGGGGACAGTGTATTTATTTAAACTTTATCCCCAACTACCCGCATCCAGCCTGCAAGGTGGAGGAATATTCATTTTATTATGAGTTTATAAATAAATTGTGGTTTTAAACGTGCTTCTAGTCAGGCAGTTAACTTCTTTGAGAAATAGTACGTAAAATATTTAAATTGATAGATTAGTTAACCCCCTTAGTTTTATTATTACAAAAAAAGTTTAAATGATCGAATAAATTTCGTTCCACTTCACAATTGTGACCCACTTGTTGTTGATTCTTCACCAAAAAATTAAAATGTTCTTTTTGTTTGAAGCCTGAAATGTGGCAAAAGTTTGAAAAGTTCCAGGGGGCCGAATACTTTCGCAAGGCACTGTACCTGTGTGCACTGTGTGTCTGTATTACATGTCCAGGAAAAGCACTTTTATTCTGCTGGAAAACAGCTCCCAAGTGCCCAGCTGAAAATGAAAAAAAAAACGCTTTCACTCCTGACTCGATTTTTAACAGCTATATCTTCTGAAATAGTGAATATAATGCTATGATTCTTTGAAAGGTTGGAATCGTGTGGTATCGTTTGAAAGGTTGAAATGCCAGCTTTCCAACAGAGCCAGGTTCATATTTCTATCTGCTACTAATCCCAAGATATGAGGAGCTAAAGCAGCCCTCCCCTCTTCAGTCTGGTTTGCTTTGGGCACTTGCAGCAGCAGAGCTGGGCACTTGGGAGCTGTTTTCCAGCAAAATAAAAGTGCTTTTCCTGGACATGTAATACAGACACAAAGTGCACACAGGTATGTCTGGGATGTGTCTGCAATCTTCTGTGGGGCAGTGCTCTTAGTTATATTGATGAAAAAGAGGTGACAGACTCCCTTTAAGGCCAGTTTCACATGAGCATGTTGGATCTGGGAAAGGCGCTGTGTGTCTCGGCTATGTTTCCCAGACTGAACACTGCGCCTCTGACCAATGATTTATTCCTGCCCGGTCGCACATCAAGTCTACTGTACTCGTGGAATATTGTGAGTACAGTGCAATAGATCTGCATTCGCGCAGGAACTGAAGTCATCCTAAGTCATTATGGTGCTTTAAGTTCGGTCCAGGAAATGTGGCCATCACACAGGCTGTATTTCATGGACCCAACACTGTCATATAAAACTGACCTTAGGACCTTTAGGGTTTGGCTACAGAGCGAGCTTGGTTGCGCAAAACTTGTCGCACCCAAGGGTTGCGGTGTAGCGGTGCTAATATACAAATGCATGGGGTCACAACGTGATTCACACGTTGACCGTGATCCCATAATCAAAAAACATCCAGCATTGTTGTGTTTTTTTGTGATTCTGAGATGACGGTTGGACCCCATTCATTTCCATGCTAGCACCTCTCCACTGCAATTCTTGGGTGTGACCGGTCTCGCGCAACCAAGAACTGTGTAGTTGCACCCTTCTACTGCAGTTTGTTGGTTGCAGAACCCATAGTATTTCGATTGCCAGGCACAGGGCACATTATTCTGAAGCAACATCTAGATAAGATCTAGTGCGGAGAAGACACTGACAGACCATCCTTGTATTTGATCATAGCTCATGCTCTTCATATAATGAGCCCCATATCACTGACGGACAAAGAACGTGAAAGCTGCTTATGATAATTTCCTACGAGACTGGCAGCATTTCAAAGTGTCCTCTCATTTTATCATCTTATTAGTGAGAATAAGGAAGAGAGCAGTGAAAGGAGCTGCCTGCCGGGACAATGGGGCTCTGTTATTTCACGTCTACCCATCTCCGTACCAGTTATAGCATTCCCCCCCCCCGCCCCCATCCAAGCTGTATAACCGTACAGCTGGTGACATAATAGAAAGTTACACAGTAATCATTACACGTCCGGGACGAGAAGCGCCTCTAATTACACCACATGGCCCATAGACACTGCTGTCCAAATATGCTGAATAATGACACTGGGTGCAAGTGTTCAGTTTCCTCAGATTCAGTGCAGTAAGCTGCCGCATTATTGTTACTCAGAGTGCTGCCATTGATAGCAAATCAACAGAGTTCTAGATATTTTGTTCTAGTGACGTCAGAGGCTGCTTCTTACATAACACATATTGCCTACTGTGGTTCCTCAGCCCAAGTCTGTGGTCTATAGAAGATCTGTTTGTGTGTTGGGTGAAATGTGCTTAAACAGGTCACCTGGTCTAGAAAAGTTATAAGAGTAATTTTTAAATACCTTAAAGGGAATACTGAGTTAATGGAGGGGGGGGGGGTACTGTCAATCAGGACCCTAAAGAGAGCAAGGAGCATGTCTCCATCTAGGAGAGCTGACACGTCCTTGCATTACCTGCATAGCTCATTTAGTTCTGTGGACATCATGTAATCAGGGGTGCACCACCAATGAGGCGAGGGGAGGCGATTGCCTCAGGCAGCACCAGGTAGGGGCAGCAGAAGGGGATTATCTGTTTCTGCAGTATAGTATTGGGAAGCACAGTGGGCGCTGTATGTAATGTTTTCCAAGTATGTCTTTAAGGGTACATTCACACGACCGTGTTGAATCCTTTCCGTTTTGCGGTCCGCAAATAACTGAACCGTCTGTCCGCATTTTGCGGAAAAATGGCTTCCGAATGTGTTCCGTATGTCTTCCGTTTTTTACGGTCCGTAAAAAACGGAAGGTTTAAAAAATAAAAAAATAAAAAAGAGAAAAAAAGAATAATTCATAGTTGTCAAGGCCTTCAATTATACGGAAACCATTAGTAACATAGTAACATAGTTTGTAAGGCCGAAAAAAGACATCTGTCCATCCAGTTCAGCCTGTTTTCCTACAAGTTGATCCAGAGGAAGGCAAAAAAAACCCTGTGAGGTAGAAGCCATTCCGTATGTTATCCGCAAATTGCGGATCCATAGACTTGGATGGGGCTGCGGACCGATGTGTGCGGACAATAGTAGGACAAGCTTCATATTCTTACTGACTACAAATGCGGAAATACTGATGCAGACAACATACTGAATGTTGTCCGTACATTTTATTCACCTATAGGAATGAATGGATCCGCGTCTATTCCGCAAAATGCGGAACGGGTGCGGATCAGACGCGGATAAAATTATACGGTCGTGTAAATGTACCCTAACAGTAGGGCTGGAGGGAAGGGGTTGGGTTAAGAAATTGGCATTGGGGGGTTGGGGCACCATTTCAGTTTTCACCTCAGGCAGCAGAAAGGCTAGGTGCACCCCTGCGTGTAATGCTTCTTTTCCCCTGGGGTGGCGCTGCAGGGAAATGGAACACTTGTTGCTTTGTACCCAGACATATTTCCGCCGATCACTGGGGGTCCCACCTATAATGGATGACCCCTTTAACACAGATTGTGTACTTGCTTTTTATTGTGGCAGTTTCCGCTCTGATCAATGACAGCTAAATCTGAACATAGATCTGATATCTCAACTGGCCGACAATTGGTCAGTCATCAGAACATATGGCCACATCGATGCTTCAGTGATGAAAAAAATAAAATCAGATCTGTATAATATCTATTTATTGAATTTTCAATGTGCATGTAAAAAATGGAATGAGAAAATAGGGTCCTAATCCATTAGGCGAGTCTAACTCCTAGTCTCACAGCAGCCAAATTACCCCTAATATATCACTCCTTTCTAAACATGGGTGGATCAGTAAAATTTGCCTTGTGTTGGTTTCATTAACTGGCGCATTTTTTAGCGTGGGGCATATCTGACATTTCAGACCCCAGTGTCTTATACGCAACAAATACATCTACGTAATGGTAAATTCACGTGACGTCCAATAATAAGACTTTTTAACTTCTTCATTCGGAGGAAACGCCTGAGGTCATGACATCCTCTCTTCTGGTATCTCATAGTAGCACTACACTTACCCAAGAAATTACCAAGAGTCTGAACCATGCTTCAAATCTTCTTTACATTTAGATCTGTTTCCCGCTCTTCACACTAGTAGATTTAAAAAAATATTATCCATAGACAACATTGTCCTACTATCACATCCTTCTTAACTGATGGTGACCAAGCCCCATCCCTGCTCCCTCCCAATACTTCACTAAACATACTTCACAAATCCTCCGTGGCTGTCCCTCCAGCAGTGTCTATAGGATGTAGCTGCTCTACGGTTCCCATTGTCATTCCTTTTAATGATTTGTATTTCCTTTATTTAGACTTAAAAAGCTACGAGCCCGAACCGAGAAGACGTTCTCCAGGAGACACGTGACTGGAACGCCTACAGAAAGCAGATTTATACTTCTTTATATAACATAATTCTCGGAATATGGATGAATTTTGTATTTTCACATTATACATTGCTTGTATCCAGGGGTCATGACCACCATGTAGTCCAGTAGTGGTGGTCGTGCACGCACACTATAAGAAAAACTTACTGTACATGACAAATGCAATTTGCTGAAGTGAGACAACCCCTTTAATTCTCTATCCTAACGATAAGTCATCAATTGTTGGTCCTGGAAATGCAACAAACTTTAACTTGACACTTAAAAGTATTGTCCCATCTGGGACATATATGGCATATACATAGGATTTGATATAAATGTCTGATAATTGTGGGTCCCATCTCAAGAACCAGGATTAGGTGTGAACAGAGAGCAAGCCGTGCATGTGGAGAAGGGTGCACTCGGCTATTTTCAAGATTCCCATAACAGTAAATGGAAAGCAAGCCGTGCATGCACCGCCACTCCTTTCACCACTATGGCACTCTGTTATTTTTTGTAAGTCCCATAGTGGTGAATAGAAGGGTGGTTGCACATGCGCAGCTTGCTCTCCATTCTCTTTGGTGCCCTGTTCTCGAGAGGCATGGGTCACTTAGGTAGGACTTGCACCTATGGGACAATTGTTCCATATCCCATCAATATGCCATAAATGTCCCAGATGGGGATACCTTTCAGCAAATTTTAAAGTGACTCTTAAAGGGGTTATCCCTTGACTTATGTAACAAATGTAAAAATACGATTAGTATATGACAATCTCTAGCAAACTTAGAACCAGCCATGTACCTCACATGGATCCAGAGATCTCATTCATTGCTCTGCTAGATTTATATCAAACTGAAAGCTGAAGGGGAGTGTCTTTAATGCTGCAGCTCAGGGGGCGTGTCCATATTCTCCCTATCACAGCTCAGGAGGCAGTTGAAGGATGAAACTGAGCATGTGCAGCCATCTCAGTGAGCAGGTCAAAGAAATAAGAAAAAAGCAGACAGCAGATGGCGCTACACAGAAATTTTATTGAATAACTCAGTGGCTATGCTACATTTTTAATTACATGCACTTACAAAAGTATTCAGATGCAGGTAATGGTTTAAAAACTGTAGAATATTTTTCGTAGGACAACCCTAACATGAAGCAAAAGGAGCAGGTCACTGCTGCGGCAAGCACTTGGCTGCAGTAGTGTCAAAGCTGATGTTGACAGTGGGGGTCCTGGGCAAGGCAACAACAGCCAGGAAGTGAAGGAGCTGGGACCTAGTGGTGGGGTACAGGTCCCACCCAGGAGAAAGGGTGGGGGGGGGGGTGTCGGGGTTGCCAAAACCCCCAAAAAGTAGCCACCCCTTTAAAACCAATCAGATTTGTTCTCCATAACAATTTCTTTCATTTGGGAACGATACCCATCTGTGTGTGGGAGTAAAATGTCACTGCAGTATGCTAACCTCTTCCTGTCTGAACTAGAGGAGGAGTTTATCTACCTGTATGATTAATCTTCTAGCATACTTCCCATACATACATACTTACAAAAGAGTCTAGTTCAGGGGTCAGCAACCTCCGGCACTCCATCTGTTGTGAAACTAATTCCCAGCATGCTCCATTCATTTCTATGGAGTTCGGAGAAGAGCAGAGAAATTGTGTGTGTTGGGAGTTGTAGTTCCACAACAGCTGAAGTGCCAGAGGTTGCCTACCCTTGGTCTAGTTTGTTGTGTAAGTCGTCTTGTTTCCTCTTGTGTATTTTATACATTGCTTATACCTTTTTCATTTTATTTTTTTGTATTAAAGTGTGACATTTTTCACATTTTTGTATTCTGCTTGGTGTTCTAAATCCCCAGCTTGTGTCCTGCACCTTACATGCAATTATCAGGTTGTGCTCTCCATCATGCTATCTTAAAAGAGCTTTGCCTCCACCTACTGGCCATTGTGAGGTACTGCTCAGTTGCACAACTTCCTTATCAAACCTTGGGATTCATATACACTAGTGTACTGTATCATCCAAATTTTTAATAAATCGTTACTGAAGATTGTCGGAGATTATGCAGAGTCCACCATAACATAGAAATCTCTTCACACATCCTGCATATCGAACAACATTTTTTATTACATAATAGTTTTATAAAGCGTAACTGGCAATTAATTGAATTTTTTTACATTTCCTAGTGACATGTCAGAAGTTAGGATTACTGGCGGTTCGAGGTTCTGAGACCCCCACTGGTTGCTGAAATGAAGGGGCTAGCAACCATTACCCGAGCATTGTGATTGGCTCTCCTCAGGTAGACTGAGTTAGTGGTGAGCTTCCTAGAAGTCTATGGGGGAGATTTATTAAAACTGGTGAAAAGGAAAACTGGCTTAGTTGCCCATAGCAACCAGATTTCATCTTTTATTTTTCAGCGCTCCTTTGGAAAATGAAAGGCGGTATTTGATTGGTTGCTCTGGACAACTATGACATTTTTCCTTTTCACAAGTTTTGATAAATATCCCAAAGTCTTCTGCTAACCCAACCTGTCTGAGGGAAAACTGAGCATACATTTACTGTATCATTTGAGTTGTTTTTTTTGTCTCTTGCAGGGGTTTTTGCGCTACTTATGGTAATGTGTAGGCAGGTCACTTCCTGTGGTTGCATATGTTAAGCAGAACTTTGCTACTCGCACTTTCTGTGAACTGTTCACATTATGATGAGTTCAATCTCCAGGTAGTGTGCCGAGGACAGGTGTATGGTGCTGTAAGTCCTCCAGCAGTTCACCAGCTGGACCTCCGTCGTGGTCACTTACATGGAGACTACAGAAGGCACCATCTCGAATGTCACTACAGAAAAATGCAGTCTACAGGCGGACTTCCAGTATGGATTCTTCACGGTCACTTACAGCCTAGTGTTCGTACTTGGCTTACCAGGGAATGCCGTGGCACTGTATTACCTGTGCAAGCGCAGACAGCGCTCCCGCAGCGCCAATATCTACTTTGTGAACCTCTCTGCGGTGGATTTATTCTTCATCTGCCTCCTGCCATTTCGCATTTATTACCATAATACGGGAAATAACTGGATCTTTGGAGATGTGCCTTGCCGCATTACTGGTGCCCTTTTCTACGCCAACATCTACCTGAGCATTGGCTTCTTCACATGTATAAGTTTGGACAGGTACCTTGCTGTGGTCCACCCAATGATGTACATGAAGCTCAAGTGTACTCGCTGCTCCTTGATACTGACCATTGTAATCTGGATCATATGCAGCGCCATTATATTGCCTCTAATCCTGGGAGGACCACTGGGCAGTGCTCCTGAGAATGGCACGAGGACTTCTTGCTTTGAGGACTTCTCCACTTCAGTGTGGCAGCGTCGTCTGGCACCTTATAATATTTGCGCCTTGATCTTTGGGTTTTTGGTCCCTTTCACTGTCGTCGGAGTGGTGATCCCATTATTAGCACGAAGGATATGTAGGATGAAATCCAGCATCCATCGTAAAGTGGCCTTGAGGATCGTCGTCTTCATCCTGGTGGTGTGCATGGTGTGTTTTTTGCCCTACCATGTCTCACACCTACTGCACTTCATGATGAGACTGGACATCATCCAGGACTGTGCGTTGGCCGTGCACATCTACAAGTTACGCCGCATCACTTTAGCTTTAGTAAGTGTTAACAGCTGCCTGAACCCCATTCTGTACTTCATCCCATATTTAAGTCGGAAGCTCCATGCTCCCTACTCTAAGCAGACCTACAACATTCAGAATGGAAAAAATACAGACAAAGCTTCTCCTAAGCTAACTTCACCCTGTCCTTTACCAAGAAGACTTGAACCTATTACTATACTGAAGGCAAAGGTTGAATGGTCAGTCCTATAATACAAACAGGAGCACCCTTCATTACACTGACCCTAGAAGAATTCATGTGGATTTTTGGATATTCTAGATCTCACCTGGGTTTATGGTTCTGATATATAGTACTGGTTCTGTCTTCTACCGTTTTGTCCTGAACTAGACTGTAACTTCTAGCACAATCATCAAAGAAACTGACACTTTACCTGCCTAGATTACGTAAGGAATGTATGTACGTGTCCAACCATGAATAAATGTTTTTCGTGCTGATGTAACATATAGATTCTATGTATATCACTTTGCAGACTCTTTACTATGAAGTATAATGATTCCTATTTAATTATCTAGACACCTGCCTTTGAACCTTCTGCAGATCTTCTACAAAGTGGCCTTAGGAGTTTTTTTTCTAGAGGGCTAATATTATACCAGGATCATGTATTTTTATCTCTTTTGATACCCCTAAGATCTTCTCTGCTTTTGCAGCTGCTGCTTGACCTTGAGTACTGCTGCCCAGACAAAAATACTCGTTTCTTTTTCTGTTATCTGCAGCTTCATTCCATTTATTGTACATTATTTCACATTTATCAACATTAAAATTCACCTGCTACGTCCTTATACATGCTGCCAGCCTATCTAGATATTTCTGTAATGCCTGTCATGCTGAATTTCAGTATTCTACAGTTTTGTATCATTGGCAAAAACTGACCCTGAACTCTCAATCCCATCCGCAAAGTCATTAATAGACTAATTGAGCTCAACACAGATACTTGTGCTGCCCACTTGCAAATATTTTACATACTACAAGCGGTAGTAACATGGTTCCACTGATATTGTTGAGAGGCTTGATGAGATAAAACGGCCTATCACCTGTCAAGCTCAATTCCCTCAATACTCATGGATGAATACAGTCTGGGTCAGGAGCTTTACCAAGCTCAATTCCCTCAATACTCTTGGGTGAATACAGTATGAGTCAAGGACTTCACCAAATATTGATAAAGAACCTTGAATGATATCTAGGACTGGCAGTTCAGTGAGGAAAAGGAATGGAAAGTATGCTTTCAAACCAAATGTCTTTCCTTTTCCTACACAATAATATTCCCATGGTCTTTGTTTAGAGATCTGATCAATGTTAAGTGTTGTACTACATGAATATTACTGCTCATGCCACCTCCTGTTTGCTAGCTTATATATCCATACACATCCACATTGCCATTCAAACCTGCATTGGCAGACAATAAAAAGATGTATGAGCGCACACTCAGAAGTCATCCCAATGTATTCCAGTGCAGTTTGCGGGTGTACAGTAGAGGAATGGGAGTGAGTATGGTACTTGTTGTGGGCAACCACACTGTTTAGGCTCAATAGTGTCCTTTCCTTTTACTTATATAAAGTGGGGAGTCTGTGCATTGTGAAGCTAATTTATGGCCCTCCTAGTAGACAAAGGATATGCGCTCACCATTCTTCCGAATTACTGTAATTCATAAGGTGGATGTTCAGATTGTCTGATATCATGCAGTGCATGACTGCTTCCAAATCACAGATTGATGAGAAAGCCAGGTGTCTTTATTTAGTCCATATTAAAATCACATCAGCCATAGTCCAGTTAGCAGCAGCTTACGTGTTTCTGACAAATGTCTTCACTTATAGCTTTGGCCATTCCTTCTCTTTCACGAATGACGCTAAGAGCTGCTTACAAAATTCAATGTTCTGCAGCCCTTTCCTTTTAGTGACTGGGGGTCATTTTGTAAACCCCAGTGACATGATGAGAGCACAGCGCTGATATGAGTGCTACACCTTCTTCATCGTTTACCTGTTCCTTGTTGACACTGCAATGGCTGAGCAGTATAATTATAGCTACTCCACCCCATTCACTTAAAGACAGAGCAGTTTCAGTTACAGTCCCTCCCATTCAAGTGAATGGGGTGGAGTAGCTGTAATTACACTGTACAACCGCTGCCATGTTGACGGTGGGCAGGTAAATAGTGAAGAGAATGTAGTTCTCGCAGGAACAGCTGATCTGCCGAGGTGCCAGAAGTCAGACCCTCACCAATCTGATATTGATGACCTTTCCTGAAGATGGATCATCAATATCAGATGCCGGACAACTACTTAAATGCATTCAAATTTCCAAAAACTAGAATCTGGTTGTTATAAGCAACACCTCCTGCCCTTATGGGTATTGTCCCATCTGGATAACCCAGTACAGACATACAGTGGCGTTCTTATCAACCTGCTTCCAGCCTGGTTTAGAAGACATAGTGATGTCTTCTCCACTGTTCTGTTTGTGTACTACCCCCTGTGGTTTATCTGAAGTCCTTTCTAACCCATTTTCCATATTTAAACCTTACCTATTGACACCTCGCATCTGCAGTCACTACAGAAAAGTGAAGTTTCCTGAAGTAGTGAGTCAGCGTGTTGTACGCTCCCTTACATGTATTTATAGTCTTGTTCCATTGTGATGGTGCTCAGTGACAGTCTCCCCCAGACGGAAAGCTCAGACCCACACAGGAAGCTGTAATCCACTGCACAGACAATACCCTGAGCACTTCGCATCTCTCCAAGCACTCAATGTTTCACTTCAGACTATCCGCACGCACACTGACAGAAATGTACGTGAAAGCGTAAATGTGGATTAAACCCAGTTCATGTTATACTTGGTACTTTGATTTCTTGCTATTTTCAAGATCATTTACATTGTACTGCACTTTGCTGAAGAATTTCCATGCAAAAAATATGCTGTGTGTGAACACAGCTTTACAGTCTGGACTGCAGGTGATACACATGGCAGATGTGTGTAGTTTTTTTAAAGAAATTTGAAAAAAAAAAAAAAACTCCTCTGTATGGTACCGTATCTCTGGCATTATGCTTTGTACCACTCATGGGTTTCACAGAGCCATAATTCAGATATGTGCATGAGCCCCATCTCAGCTGGGAGGAGTATTAGGTGTACATAAGCAGGTTGTTTCCATCCACAGGTACTTTGAATACGGTAAAAAATTAAAATATTAGGGTTTTCTTCTTTCCAATTCAACCAGATACATTTTTTTTTATATAGAAGATAAACTACATTACAAAATATTCACTTTATTAAAATCGATGCTTCAGACGACACATGCACATGACTAAAAATAAACTGTTATAGACAGACCTTTTACATCCCCTTTGCCGTGGCAGTTTTAAAGGTTTTTGTTTTTTTTTTAAACTCCATACTCTCCTCCACTGGTACACTACTGCAACCTCTGTCTCTGCTACACTGCACTTCCTGTCCAGCACAGCACAGGTGGGTCACCACTAAGGCCTGTGATTGGCTGAGCAAGCTTTTCCTAGAGTTTCCAGCTGTATTGAGCTTGGACCAGATGTGCATGGCATGATGGGTTGTCAGAGGTGGAGAGTATAGATTCTTTATTTTAACATTATTAACATCTGTGCTTTTTTTTTTTTTTTTACTTATAAAGGACAAAAAAAACTCTACCTGAAAACGTTATTACCGGCAGAACGTCACCACTGCTGCAATGGTAAAATTCTGTCCATAATAAAAGGTTGTGCTGAAGTGCCTAACGCAACAAAGATTGTGGGCAGGGAAGGGGTTAAATTTGAAAGTTAAGTCTGGGACAGTCATTTTATAGCCTTGTGCATGTCAAGTTGGGGGTTTCTACAGTTGATGTATACAAGTAATGTACATAAAGCAAAATACATTTGTAGCTGGTTCTGCCCTTCGGGACCAGCGCCCAGTGCATATCACCAGATCAGTTACTGTGCGGATACTGAGGGCACGGGATGCTGTGAGCTCAGCCGTACGCATTTCAGTCCAGATAATTTAATCATTGTATCTGCAAAGGTCCTCTACCTAATAAATGGTAACATGATGAAGAAATAATATGTCCAGTGTGAATCCATTTCTACAGCTCTGACTGGTCCAGTCACAGAAGGTAATGTGGGATCAGTCACCCGCTGCCAGTGCAGGCAATGATCTAGCTGGTGCCTTGTGGTAAACCCTTTTTCAGAACGGATGTCAGGAAACTCCCCAACTCTTCATCCTACAAAAAAAAGAGAAGCAATCAACATGATAACATGTTATTTAGAGCATAAGAATAGTATGGTATGGACCGGACAGAAAACACTAAAGGGTTCAGATGTAGCAGAGCTGAATGTCCTACTAAAAGTGAACCTTCAACCACAAGTCACTATACATCAGGAAACTACAGGCGCAGCAAAAGACATAAGGTTTTACTGTAGTTTTATGTAAACAGCTTATCCAGGTGAGACAGTTATCAACAATGGCGTAATTTGAACCAAAAAAATACTAACATTACAAATCGAAAGTGGTGATTTGTTTCACCTCATATATCAAAAATATATCATATACCACTTTTAAAATATGAACTTGATTATTCGCTTATTTCTCACGCTTTACGACATTTTAACACCAACAGCACAAAATGCGACTTTTTAAAACTGAAATGTGCCAATCCTGCCAGACCGCACTTGTGACTTCTGAAACATATTTGCAACATTTCCTGTGGTAAATTGTGCTAATGATGCGGATGATAAATGAGGCGTAATATGCGCCAATGTGATAGCCCCATTCATTTTGACGCATTTTACACCATAATTGTGGGGCAACATGCTTAGTAAATGTCCCCCATGATGTTAACACATTTCACCATTAAAAAAATGATGTGCGCTGTGTCCATGTGGGTCCTGCTGTATGGAACTACATACGTAATACAAATGCATCCCCACATTCAGTGTTCTAACACCTTGGCGGGGTCACAGTTTGAGGAAAGTATTGAAACAGTGTGAATTAACTACAACTATCTGTCTATCTATCCACACACATACATATACAGAACCACATAGAAGTTTAGGCTTTATGCACACAAGCATATCTTCCATCCATGTGCATCTGACCCATTCAGTTTTTTGGCCCATGCACACATCTGTATTTTTTGCAGGTCCACGTGGCTGTTCCACAAATTATACAACATGTCCTACTGTGGTCTGTACTGCGGACGAGAATAGCCCTTTCTAAGGATGGGAGTGAAAAAAAATGGGATTTTTGTACTCACCTGTAAAATCCTTTTATGTTGAGAAATACAGAAAACTGTGGGTATAGCTGCTGCCACTAAGTAAGAAAAGTGTAACCTGCTCCCATCAGCCAAACCCCTCGAGCTGACACTGAACTAATCAGTAGGAGCAGCCATCATCAGATAAACCGTAAAACCAGAAAGAACTCTGGACGGCTCAGCACCACCAAAAGTGGGACCCATCCTAAAAACAACTGGGTGGGACGTGAGTGTTTTCTTCAGGACATAGTCACCTAGTGGGCCACCACAGGTAAAAGCACTGCAGACAGCATCTCCACCAGCAGCTCCAGAGGATCACTGACCGAGTGCACGTTGGAGGGTTGAACAGCGCATTAAACAGGAATACTATTAGAAGAGGACAGGACACGCTCATCTGAAACAGGCCTAAGGTGGACAGCAGGAATGGAAAGAATAGGCTGTAGTTACAAAAGAACCATGCGAGCATATAAAACGAAAAGAGGCTGGTGGAAGTTTCTGAAAAGGAACAAACCTGCATACCCATGGTGAGGCCTGACAGGCAGGTCAGGGAGAAATACGGTAAGTGTACAGGGGTTATTGTTTTGTGTTTGTTTTTTTTTTACTAAAAAAGAAAAACCACATTGTGGGTTGAAACTTGGCTAGAATCATGTGCCCGATGTAAGGCACTTCATCCAGGAATAGAATTAGACGGGGGAGCGCAGTGCTTGCCCAGTAAAGAAATATACATCATAACTCACTGCTTCTAAGTCTGGGCACTGTGGGCATGTTGAGATTAAAAAAAAATGAAAGGATAACCCCTTTAAGGTAGACAAAAGATGACCCGATTGATGACTAGAAGTCATGGAAACGTAGCCCTGACAGGCCTATAGTCCCATAAGATACAGTAGAAGTGGGACCAGCAAGTAATCTGAAGGTCTGGACTTGGACTTTGCCAGATATTCAGGTGGCAATAGAAAAAAAAACAAAAACTTGTTGCTTGGGTCTAAGAAAACACTGTCAAGTATTGGACCCAGGCACCAAGTGGAGACATCATGGTGATTCCAGTAATGAGAGGGATGGTGAATTCTGAGCAGATAGAAAAACATATCTGGGCAACTGCTGGATTGCTAAATAAGCCATCCGTGAAAATAGAAAACGCATTCAGCGCCATGTGATCGTTGTAAGGAGCCCCGTCGTAGACGGGAATCAGGCAGATAGACTGTCCAAGAGAGCTAAATAGGTGCACTCTGCAAGCGACACAGATGGGGCCCAGTCACATTCCACGGAGCGAATCAGACGCTGGCGCAGAGCTGGATGCAGAAGCCATGACATGAAATGAGAGAAATTGCGCCTCCTACTGAAGGGGGCAATGCAGTTGCTGGGGGCACATCAGAAATGCAGCTGTCTGATGCACATCTCCACTGTGTAGGCTTATCAGGTGTAGAATCCAGTGATGCACCTATGGCAGGGGGTAATGTGGTTGCCCAGTGTACAAGGGAACTGGGAAAGCTTGGAAGAAACAACAGCTGATGACAGAGTAGGCGCCCCACCTGTTGAAAGGAGGTAATGCGGTTGCCTGATGCGCAGCTGGGCTACATAGACTTGTGATATACAACAGCCAGTAATCACACATCTAGCCACAGCTTAATTACTCCACCTAGTGGAGAGACCATGTAGTTGCTTGGTGCATATCAGAACTGCGTAGGCTACTAATATGGGTGCTTGGTGCACATCAGGAATGGCATCTAGCTGCAACGACCTCACCTATTAAAGGGTGCATGAGCCATCCCTTAACAGTTTTGAAAGGGCCAAGTGGGCCCCAAACTGATATGGACAGGGAGCACAGATGACCCAGGCCAGACTAGTAGCTATGTAAAGTCCACCTTGCTATTAGGATGGGTGGGTTGTAAGTTGCTGCCGACTGCAGAAAGAGGTGGGGAGCAGGAAGGTAACCAAGAGTTTGAGGTCAGACACCACACCTGATGAGAGGCATGGTAGGCTACAAATGCTGTGACCTCAAGTGGATACCATGGCCAAGGGCATAAAGGGCCTCTGCAACAGTGGCACTGAACCTCAGAGGTGGCCCTCACCAAGTGCAAAGGGGTCTCCCCTGGGGGAAGGGGATAGAAAACGAGGCCGCAGACACTTTTTTCTTTTAACAAGTAAGGGAGACAGCCGGGAGGCAGGAGCTGTCCGAGACCTGCCTCCTGCACAGTACAAGGCTGCCCCAGATGCTCAACATGCACCCACTCTACGACCTGGACAACAGAGAGATGCAGGGTTGAGAAACAGAATGCTTCCCTGGCTGACCAGATGGACTAGTAAGCTAAGAGGACAGCTTTACATATCAGACCCAGGAGGCGGGAGCTTTCCGAGCTCCATCTCCCACACAGTACCAGGCTTGACTGTATTATGCAGCTGCCCTGCTACGTGAGCTGCCTGGCCCTGTCAATCAAGTCTAGGAGGGCGTGGACAGAGGTGGGAGAACAGAGTCTCTAGGAGCAGGAGCAACGCCCTCCCCCACCCGCTCCTGGAGGCTAATTTACATATAATACAAGTTGTTTTTCTGTAGTAACGGGGACATGTATTAAAACTAGAGGTTGTTTAGGTTCCTCTGACATTAGCACATCACTAATGTCAGCCAGGTTAATACTGCTATTTCTGCTAACAGAAGCCCTTTAAGGGGTTTACATTTTTTCCCCTTTTTTTTTTGAACACTTTATATAACCACCTCTATATGTATCTGTGTCCGATCCGCATTTTTTGTGGATGGCACACGGACCCGTTTATTTCTATGGGTCTGCGCAAAAAAATAAAAAAAATGTGCATCCATTCTGCAAATTATAGAACCTGTCCGTATTGTGGCCGAAAATAGTAATTCCTAGTAATAAAAGTAAAAAAATTGTGGATTGCATATGAAAGGTGTCCATATTTTGCAGATCCGTGGTTTGCAGACACGGCCGTGAGCATGAGGCCTTAAGCTGATGGGGAATACTTTTATAATGTGATATAAGCACCAGCCACATGGCAGCTTGTCCACACTCACCTGATATGTCCACGATATAAGAAGATCTTTAGTGCCGGGGTCATCAGAACTGGTAGAGACCTGGAGGAGGATGGATTCTACCATGATGGAGCCATCGGGCATGTGCTGTACTGAGCGATCCTTAAGAATACTGCACAAAACATAAGCCACGCAGGAGATGTTACATCATTTCCAGTTTTTTTTTTTTTTTAGGAAATTGCACATTGTGTATTCGTCAATGTAAAAGTATTGAACTTGTTCCATTTAAAAACAGAGGTGATTTTGGAAACAGCAGTAAAACCACGGGAAAATTAAATTTCCAGCCTCTTCTCGGTAGATGCCAGTTGCGTAATGCTGACACGATTTACAGCAGCTTGTATTGTGTGAATGGACTGATTAAAACCCACCTAAAATCATCAGTTACAGTATACGAGCTGCTATATAGGGTGCATGGATTATACAGGTGACACTTGGAGAACTTTATTTCCCTGCTGCTGCTCTAAGATTGACACGAAGGAAGTAACTGTGACAGTGTTAGGCCTCATGCACACGACCGTAGTGTTGGTCCGTGTGTTTGCAGATTGGATGGAGACCCTATTCATTTCAACGGGGCCGCAAAAGATGCAGACAGCACACAACATTGAAATGAATGGGTCAGTATCAAAAAATGCTGATCGGTTGCAGACCGAAACTACGGTTCTGTGCATGAGGCCTTAAAGGGTTTCTGTCACCAGTTTTTTTCGGTATGAATCAGGCTGACATTAGAGATGTGCTAATGTCACCTGATTCCAAAATTATATCTGTTTTATTTACTGGTGCCCCCATTTTTATATAAAATGAACTTTTATTTTATGCTAATAAAGCCTCTAGGTGCAAGGGGCGTTACCCCTGCTCCTAGAGGCTTTGTTGATTGACCGGCCCAGGCAGAGAAGAAACACTCCATTCACCATAGCTTGCAAGGACCTTCAATGATGTCATGACCATATGATCAGTCACATGGTTAGGATCACACAAACAGCCTGTCTCCTCCTAAACCATGTGACTGATCACATGGTCATGACATCATTGAAGGTCCTTGCAAGCTATGGTGAATGGAATGTTTCTTCTCTGCCTGGGCCTGTCAATCAACAGAGCCTCTAGGAGTGGTCATGCTGCCTTTTCTGTCAGAATTTCACCAAATTGTTGGTAAAATCACACTGGCTATAAGAACAAAAATTATGTTTTTCTCTATGCAAGTTTTTCTACATAATCCCCAAGGGACACACAGACTAAGGGCTCATTCACACGACCGTGCAGGACGGGTGCTATTTTGCAGAATGGGTGCGAATCCATAAATTTCATTGGGGCCGCAAAAGATGCAGACAGCACACTGTGTGCTATCCACATCAGTTGTTCCATTCCACAGACCCACAAAGAATATAGAGCAGGTACTCTCTTTGTCCGCAACTGCGGACAAAAATAGGCATTTCTATAATGGGCCACCCGTTCCGCAAATTGCGGAATGCACATGGGCAGCATCCGTGTTTTGGCACGGTCGTGAGAATGCGCCCTAATGCAGAGCTTATGACACATGCAGGGGTCACATTCAGGAGGACCTGATAGTACATTCTGGGGCATAAAAATCCTGTGCCATTCCCCTATTATGCCCCCTGGGAATGTAAGGGTTCAGCTACTCGGCAACACAAAAAAGAGTGTGCTGTGGCACGACTATTATAGAACTGTGACTTGGCTGTCACACCGGGTCACACACAACTTACATTTCATAAGTTAATGAAGTAACAGTGGCACGTGACATGCGACAATCTTTTTTTGACATTGTCTCATCGCAGTTTGTTGCATGGCGACTCCACTGTTAAACATTACACGAAATGTCGTCGTGTAGCTGAACCCTAAATTGTTAAATGTGTGTCACCATTCCCCTTGTCAATAAGGAGCGTGTCTAAACAGTCTATCAGCCCTGACTGGACAATGCTAGAGTACGTAGACACCCCCCAAAGACCAGGGCTATGGCAGGGGAGTGAACGGGTTATCTTTAAAGGGTTATTCCCATCTTGGACAATGGGGGCATATCGCTAGGATATGCCCCCATTGTCCTATAGGTGCGGGTCCCGCTGAGACCCGCACCTATATCGAGAACAGAGGCCTCCGAAGTGAAGAAGGGCACACTGCGCATGCGCAGCCGCCCTCCATTCATTTCTATGAGGCCGCCGAAAATAGCCGAGCGGCTACATAGAAATGAATGGGAGCGCACGGGGGGGGGGCTGCGCCTGGTGGTGGCCGGACCCCGGGAAACCTGGGGTCCTCCAGGTGCAGCGCTCCCTGCTCCATTCGCGATATAGGTGCAGGTCCTAGTGATATGCCCCCATTGTCTAAGATGGGAATACCCCTTTAAGGACCATTTCAAAATGCACCAGTTACAATAAAATGATGGCAAGTCTGTTATTTGATCAGTTATTTCCATTAATAAGGGCTCATTCAGATGGCAGTATGATGTCCGCAAAAATGCGGATCCGTTTTTTTGCGGACAGGTCAACATGTCCGCAAAAAAACGGATAGCATTCCATTTTTTTGCGGACCCATAGACTTCGGGCCCATTCACACGACCGTATGTACATTTCCGCATCTTATGCGCATTTTTGCAGATAAGATGCGGAACCATACAGACCCATTCATTTTTCCATAGGAGAAAAAAATGCGTAATGCACACCGTGTGCATTCCGCATCCCACGGAAGTTCTCCCGCAAAAAAAATAAAACATGTCCTATACTTGGCCGCAAAATCACGTCCGTAGCCCCATTAAGGTCAATGGGTCCGCAAAATTACGGAAGACTTTCCGTATGTCTTCCGTTCCGTTTTTATACGGATCACGGAATACATACGGTCGTGTGAATGGGGCCTTGTCCTGATTTTCACTGACAAGTATAGGACATGTTTCCTTTGTTTTGCGGAGCCATGGAATGGAAAAAAAGGGCCCATAGAAGTGAATGGGTCAGTATGTAATCCGCAAAAAAACGGATCCGCATTTTTGCGGAAAACATACGGCCATCTGAATTATCCCTTATTGTTAGCCAAAACCAGAAGAGGAGGCTACACAGAGATTAGGTATAATGAAGAGATTTGCACCTGTTCTGTGTTTTTCACCCGCACCTGGTTTTGGCTCACAATAACTGATGGAAATAACTGATCAAATAACTGAAGTGTGAACAAGGCCTAAATGGGACATATTTCATATATCAGATTTATTACCCAAATTACATAGGACCAGATTCTGCTACACTACATTTCTAGTACAGCGAGCAAGCTGATGAAAGTACAGCCATTTTCTGACATTGTGACATATCGAATAGATGGGGGGGACGTAACCTACAAGTCACTGCTTCATCACTTACCTCCTCAAGTGATTGTATATCCGCAGCACAGTTTCCTGCTCCTTATGCGAGTCCTGAATGTGCACCCTACAGGTGAACCTCAGCTGGTGCTCGCTCAGACCTATTTCCTTCAAGGCCTGCTCAGGTGACACAAGACGGAGACTCTGCAGAGAACAAGGCCATGGACTCTATTACATCCCCAGTATTAGTATTCCAGTTAGCTCCTATGACAAAGTGGATGCAATACCAAGGACTTGGGCTATGGCAGTTGACCGATACTACAGGCATTCTAGTGGTAAGACACAATGGCCCAGATTTAAAGATTTGCCTACAACAAAAATGTGTCTAAAAAAAAAAAAAAAGTGGCATACTATAGTGCATCGAGGGTTTCTACACTTTTTTTCTGACATGTTTAGCAAGGGGACGGGGCTCCATGGGAAAGAGGTGGAGCCTAAGATTTGTCATTTTGAATTCAAAATTCAGCGCAATTCTGGCGTGAAATCTGCCCCGTTTTCATACTGACTTTCCATCTCCAGCTACATTGTTTGGAACTTGTAGGGTTACAGCCACCATTGCACACTAACAGTGATGGCCGTGTTCACACAATTTCTCTCCATGGTGGCCAGGATCACAGGAGTGTGCATTCTAGTGCATGTGCAATAGCCTTCTGCCCAGCAGTTCTGTACAGAGGTATGGGACAGCTCCAGGGCATGCGCTTGAACAGAGCAGTAGATCGCTCATAGCTCCACAGCATGGAGCTTGTTGTACCGCTGACAATCTTATCTCTGGTTTTTATAGCAGCAGTAGTTTCACATTCAGGTAAGTGGCCCAATGAAGTAATAACAGCGCTGCTCGTCTGACCTATCAATCACAACATCAGTGCCCACAGATCAAGAGAGAAAAAGGGGAAAACGGTCCCGGCCATGAGATGGGAACACCTCTTTAATACATCCACATCTAAGTCTTAATAAGTTAGTTTTGATTTTTAGGATCTTCAATCTACTTACATTGTCTTTCATTATGAGGGTTCCATGCATCAGTCTGGGTTTCTTAGCCTCTGGCACGAGACCTATAATTAGATACAAAAATAATAAGGGCTCATGCACACGCCCGTAGTTTGTCCATTTTTGTGGATCGGATGAGGAACCACTCATTTCAATGGGGCCGTAAAAGACGCGGACAGCACACAGCCCCCCCCAAAAAGATAGAACATGTCCTATTTTTATCCGTTTTGTGGACAAGGATAGGACATTTCTAGAGAAGCATGAAAAGAAATAGCAGCATGCACTCCGCAAAACAGATGCAGTCATGTGCATGAGCCCTAAAGCATTCCACAATGTTACCACAACTACTCTACTTACTAAGTGCACTCTCTTTCTTCAGCAGGCCTAGCGAGATATCCACTGGTATGTTCGGGTTGGTGGCGATGGTGGCCGTTTCACCATTAAATGGCATATAACACTGGATACCTGCGGACAGGGTGGTATGCAAAAGGCGGCATCAGTAGAGTGAACACAAAGCACACATTGGGGGAGATCCCTCCAAACCGATGTCCAATAATCCGATTGTTGCTTTCATTTCCCAAAAAGCCTCCCCAAACAGTGGAATCTGGTTGCTTGCTATGGGAGACTGCCCAATATGTGCAGTGAACTAGCTTTGGCACATCTCCCTCATTGAGTACATTGACAGAATGTGGTATTCTTCCCACTTACGAAACTCTTGCTCGATCTTCTGCTTTAGGAATTCCATCTTTTTGGCTTCTCCATGCACCAGCAGTACATTTCGGGGCTCTGCCTGGCGAATGAGCTGCATGATACCTTTGGCATCGGCGTGGGCGCTGAAGGACATATACTCCACCTGCATTTTCACTTCCAGCTGCCGGCAAAGGATATAACATTATTTTAACTATCCATGACTACAGGATAATGCAGATATTTTAAAAGATATAAAAGGACTGGACACCTACTGTCTGTCTCCCCTCCATCTCTAGTTTACGTTGACCACTTAAGATCTTGTGTCCCACTGTGCCCTGTACGCAGTAACCGGGCATGATCACCTGTACAAGTAACAATGACAATATGATAAATGTGCATTGTCCATACGATGGATTAGTAAGTATATCAGCAACAACTGATCATCTGCCTAAGTGCACATACAGCAATACCAATCTCATTTTCTAACATAAAAGGTATTAGAATTACTGTTTATCGCTGCAGAAAGCAGATCTCACCATATTCTTCTCATTTCCTGCCCACTTGCGGAAGATCTGCAAGGACTGCCCAGCGTGTAACATTCCTGGAGTAGCAAACACCACCTGCAAATCACAAAGTGGAAGACATTAAGAATAAGCTCACTCCACGTCATAAGAACAGTTCTTATTGGCTTTTTTTTTTTTTTAAGGGAATAAGACAGGATCCACCATTTACATTAGGGGATATCACAGCTTATCTACTCCCTCCTGACCATTGGACAGGTCACATAGCACTCTGATTGAAAGGGTCAGGCTGTGAAAACATCATCAGACCTGGCAGTGTCAATTAAAGTGGAGAGGGAGCAGCAGTTGCAGAGAGAGCAGAGCCTTTAGAAGTAATGGCAACTCCCCCGTTGCTCCTAGAAGCTAATTTGCATATATTAAAATTTAATTGTTCTCAGTAATGAGGACACATATGAAAACGGGTCTAAAGCCCCGTTGAAACACGGTCGTCTGAATGGGGCCTAACACAGATGCCTTCAGCTGCCAAGTGCACATGTAACAGGTCAGCCAGTGTCATAGGTACAAATCTGATGACAGATGCCCTTTAAAAAAAATTGTATATAACTCTACAGTTTTCACACTGACCACTAGGCCTAAAATACGTTAAGACTTCCTGTTCTTTGAGAGAAGCTACACAGGCTATGGACACAACAGACAGGAGCTGACCCCACTGACTTCTATGGCAGAGTTTTCTAGACATGCTGTGCAACCTGTGCAGAGGTCAGGAGGGAGTAGACAAGCTGTGATATCACCTAATGTGAATGGTAGATCCTGTCTTATCTATATAGAGGTATTACTTGTCATTGTAATTCTGTCTGTGGTGATAATGGCTACTGAAAAGTTACCTTACAGAACAGGAAATCAGGACTTATTACACCTAGTGGTCAGTGTGAAAAATTGCCAAATTATATGCATTTTATTTTAAATTTAAAAAAAAAAAACCATACCAAAAATTCAGAAAAAAAAATACGTTTCACATAATAACATGATTTAAACAATAGGTCATTTTCTAATTACGTTTTCCCTTGAAAACCTTGAATACCTTGAGGCTGGGTTCACATAGCCGTTATAGGTTCTGTTAGAACAGAATTATAACTGAATATAATGGAATTCTAGGATGGAATGCAGAACGGAAGCCTTTAAGAGCCATTCCGTTTTGCTCCGTCCTAATACATGTCTATGGGGGGAAAAATAACGGTTCCGTTTGGTTCCGTTATACATGGCGGATAAAATAGTCCTGTCCAGTTTCTATGAAGTTTGTTATGCAGATACGCTCTTGAAATAAAAAAAAATAAAAATATACATGGCGGAAAAAACAGTCCTGTCCATTTCCTATGAAGTTTGTTATGCAGATACGCTCTTGAAATAAAAATCTAAATATAATTCTACTCCATTTTGTGTTTTATCTCAATATTATAAAGATTTCGGCTTCCTGTCAGTGAATAAGATCACATATCCTTACACCATTTGGTAACAAAAGCCATCAAAGGCTACAATGATCTCACAGTTACGGGTCTGCTGTATTCACGAGGGGGGCGTTCCCCTGCTTCATCCCACCCCGGTCTGCACCAGCTGACGAGGTATTCTCTGATTGATCCTATTGGCTAAAAGGCATAACATTTTTTATGCTGTCTGAGTTACATATACTAGGCAGCCCTTACACAGGGCAGCATAGTATACCAGTATATCTTCCCTCAAGCTCAAGCTGTGCATCCCTGTCAGCTGGACATTCAGTACTCGGGGGCTTGACAGCAAGCAGAGATCTCAAACTTGATGAGAAAGTAAAACGCACAATATAATACAAAGTCCACCTAATAAGCTTTATTCACATCGAGCAGGAACCCCCTTGACATACTGCAGGCATCTGTCCTGTGTCAGTCAACCAGGGTTCTGCACTGTCCCTTTATACATGCAGCAGACAGCACTGCATCTGAGGAGGGTTTTACATTATTCCACGTACATTACTGATATACCCTCCAGTTTATATTCTTACCATTGGACCAGGATTATCTGCAAAAGCTCTGTCAAAGGCCTTGATGTGTTTGAACTCAAACATGTTCCTCTGCACGAAGGTCTTCCTGATCTTCTGGTTCGTCCAGGTGATAAAGAGCTTGTAGTAGTGGTTTGCTTTCTCGGTCAGACCCGTGGAGAAGTAAATCGGGGCTTTCAGATTCATCCGATCCCTGAGGTACAGCAGTCATTTTAATATTGAAATAATTCAATGAATTGTAATTAAAGTTACAATGGCACCTAACGCAACGTTACCAGAAAGTTTCCAGTAAGATGCAGAGTTCCTGAGCTCTTCCCAGCGCAAAAACAGGAATGAGAACCTGTCGAAAGAGAAGAGGTTAAGACAAAGGTATTATTTGGTGGCAGAGGTTTTCCTACCGTATTTTTGAACAGGAGATGCTATAAATGCAGACCACAAAGATAACAACCAGTCTCTAAATTCCTAAAATGATGGGGGCTGCAGCCAGAGCTCCATTTGCCTCAAAGTCCCTCTGGCATTGCTCACTTTCTTTTTAGAGACCCAAACATGGCCTGAGAGAGCACCGTGTGAAGGGGAGGGGAGGGTGGTTATTAAAACCCCTTTAAGGCCCCAAGCCATGGACATACTGGGACCTTAAAATGGTCCTGGAAATAAAACTAAACTACATGCTGTAGGTGGGTTCAAATTGACAGAAGGTCGTGCAATACATATAAGCAGGGACAACAGAAGTGAGCGGGGCCTGCAATACTGTACGGCATCACAAAATACTACCCCAGCAGAAGCATAGAGCACACTGCAGTGCTGAATACTGCCCCAGCAGAAGCATAGAGCACACTGCAGCACAAAATACTACCCCAGCAGAAGCATAGAGCACACTGCAGCACAAAATACTACCCCAGCAGAAGCACAGAGCACACTGCAGTGCTGAATACTGCCCCAGCAGAAGCACAGAGCACACTGCAGTGCAGAATACTGCACCAGCAGAAGCACACTGCAGTGCAGAATACTACCCCAGCAGAAGCATAGAGCACACTGCAGTGCTGAATACTGCCCCAGCAGAAGCACAGAGCACACTGCAGTGCAGAATACTGCCCCAGCAGAAGCACACTGCAGTGCAGAATACTGCCCCAGCAGAAGCATAGAGCACACTGCAGCACAAAATACTACCCCAGCAGAAGCAAAGAGCACACTGCAGTGCTGAATACTGCCCCAGCAGAAGCACAGAGCACACTGCAGTGCAGAATACTGCCCCAGCAGAAGCACACTGCAGTGCTGAATACTGCCCCAGCAGAAGCATAGAGCACACTGCAGTGCAGCATACTGCCCCAGCAGAAGCATAGAGCACACTGCAGCGCAGAATACTGCCCCAGCAGAAGCATAGAGCACACTGCAGCGCAGAATACTGCCCCAGCAGAAGCATAGAGCACACTGCAGCGCAGAATACTGCCCCAGCAGAAGCATAGAGCACACTGCAGTGCAGAATACTGCCCCAGCAGAAGCATAGAGCACACTGCAGTGCAGAATATTGCCCCAGCAGAAGCATAGAGCACACTGCAGCACAAAATACTACCCCAGCAGAAGCACAGAGCACACTGCAGTGCAGAATACTGCCCCAGCAGAAGAATAGAGCACACTGCAGCACAAAATACTGCCCCAGCAGAAGCATAGAGCACACTGCAGCACAAAATACTACCCCAGCAGAAGCACAGAGCACACTGCAGTGCAGAATACTGCCCCAGCAGAAGCATAGAGCACACTGCAGAATACTGCCCCAGCAGAAGCATAGAGCACACTGCAGCACAAAATACTACCCCAGCAGAAGCATAGAGCACACTGCAGTGCAGAATACTGCCCCAGCAGAAGCATAGAGTACACTGCAGCACAAAATACTACCCCAGCAGAAGCACAGAGCACACTGCAGTGCAGAATACTGCCCCAGCAGAAGCATAGAGCACACTGCAGCACAAAATACTACCCCAGCAGAAGCACAGAGCACACTGCAGTGCTGAATACTGCCCCAGCAGAAGCACAGAGCACACTGCAGTGCAGAATACTGCCCCAGCAGAAGCACACTGCAGTGCAGAATACTGCCCCAGCAGAAGCATAGAGCACACTGCAGCACAAAATACTACCCCAGCAGAAGCATAGAGCACACTGCAGTGCAGAATACTGCCCCAGCAGAAGCATAGAGCACACTGCAGCACAAAATACTACCCCAGCAGAAGCATAGAGCACACTGCAGTGCAGAATACTACCCCGCAGAAAGCATAGAGCACACTGCAGCACAAAATACTACCCCAGCAGAAGCACAGAGCACACTGCAGTGCAGAATACTGCCCCAGCAGAATAGAGCACACTGCAGCACAAAATACTGCCCCAGCAGAAGCATAGAGCACACTGCAGCACAAAATACTACCCCAGCAGAAGCACAGAGCACACTGCAGTGCAGAATACTGCCCCAGCAGAAGAATAGAGCACACTGCAGTGCTGAATACTACCCCAGCAGAAGCATAGAGCACACTGCAGCACAAAATAATACCCCAGCAGAAGCACAGAGCACACTGTAGTGCAGAATACTGCCCCAGCAGAAGCATAGAGCACACTGCAGAATACTGCCCCAGCAGAAGCATAGAACACACTGCAGCACAAAATACTACCCCAGCAGAAGCACAGAGCACACTGCAGTGCAGAATACTGCCCCAGCAGAAGCATAGAGTACACTGCAGCACAAAATACTACCCCAGCAGAAGCACAGAGCACACTGCAGTGCAGAATACTACCCCAGCAGAAGCACAGAGCACACTGCAGTGCTGAATACTGCCCCAGCAGAAGCACAGAGCACACTGCAGTGCAGAATACTGCCCAGCAGAAGCACACTGCAGTGCAGAATACTGCCCCAGCAGAAGCATAGAGCACACTGCAGCACAAAATACTACCCCAGCAGAAGCACAGAGCACACTGCAGTGCTGAATACTGCCCCAGCAGAAGCACAGAGCACACTGCAGTGCTGAATACTGCCCCAGCAGAAGCACAGAGCACACTGCAGTGCAGAATACTGCCCCAGCAGCACACTGCAGTGCAGAATACTGCCCCAGCAGAAGCACACTGCAGCACAAAATACTACCCCAGCAGAAGCATAGAGCACACTGCAGTGCAGCATACTGCCCAGCAGAAGCATAGAGCACACTGCAGCGCAGAATACTGCCCCAGCAGAAGCATAGAGCACACTGCAGCGCAGAATACTACCCCAGAAGAAGCACAGAGCACACTGCAGTGCAGAATACTGCCCCAGCAGAAGCACACTGCAGTGCAGAATACTGCCCCAGCAGAAGCACACTGCAGTGCAGAATACTGCCCCAGCAGAAGCATAGAGCACACTGCAGCACAAAATACTACCCCAGCAGAAGCATAGAGCACACTGCAGCACAAAATACTACCCCAGCAGAAGCACAGAGCACACTGCAGTGCAGAATACTGCCCCAGCAGAAGCATAGAGCACACTGCAGAATACTGCCCCAGCAGAAGCATAGAGCACACTGCAGCACAAAATACTACCCCAGCAGAAGCACAGAGCACACTGCAGTGCAGAATACTGCCCCAGCAGAAGCATAGAGCACACTGCAGAATACTGCCCCAGCAGAAGCATAGAGCACACTGCAGCACAAAATACTACCCCAGCAGAAGCATAGAGCACACTGCAGTGCAGAATACTGCCCCAGCAGAAGCATAGAGTACACTGCAGCACAAAATACTACCCCAGCAGAAGCACAGAGCACACTGCAGTGCAGAATACTGCCCCAGCAGAAGCATAGAGCACACTGCAGTGCAGAATACTGCCCCAGCAGAAGCATAGAGCACACTGCAGCGCAGAATACTACCCCAGCAGAAGCATAGAGCACACTGCAGCACAAAATACTACCCCAGCAGAAGCATAGAGCACACTGCAGTGCAGAATACTGCCCCAGCAGAAGCATAGAGCACACTGCAGTGCAGAATACTGCCCCAGCAGAAGCATAGAGCACACTGCAGTGCAGAATACTGCCCCAGCAGAAGCATAGAGTACACTGCAGCACAAAATACTACCCCAGCAGAAGCACAGAGCACACTGCAGTGCAGAATACTGCCCCAGCAGAAGCATAGAGTACACTGCAGCACAAAATACTACCCCAGCAGAAGCATAGAGCACACTGCAGTGCAGAATACTGCCCAGCAGAAGCACAGAGCACACTGCAGCACAAAATACTACCCCAGCAGAAGCACAGAGCACACTGCAGTGCAGAATACTACCCCCGCAGAAGCACAGAGCACACTGCAGTGCAGAATACTGCCCCAGCAGAAGCATAGAGCACACTGCAGTGCAGAATACTGCCCCAGCAGAAGCATAGAGTACACTGCAGCACAAAATACTACCCCAGCAGAAGCACAGAGCACACTGCAGCACAAAATACTACCCCAGCAGAAGCATAGAGCACACTGCAGCACAAAATACTGCCCCCAGCAGAAGCATAGAGCACACTGCAGCACAAAATACTACCCCAGCAGAAGCACAGAGCACACTGCAGTGCAGAATACTGCCCCAGCAGAAGAATAGAGCACACTGCAGTGCAGAATACTGCCCCAGCAGAAGCATAGAGCACACTGCAGCACAAAATACTACCCCAGCACAAGCACACTGCAGTGCAGAATACTGCCCCAGCAGAAGCATAGAGTACACTGCAGCACAAAATACTACCCCAGCAGAAGCACAGAGCACACTGCAGTGCAGAATACTGCCCCAGCAGAAGCATAGAGCACACTGCAGCACAAAATACTACCCCAGCAGAAGCACAGAGCACACTGCAGTGCTGAATACTGCCCCAGCAGAAGCACAGAGCACACTGCAGTGCAGAATACTGCCCCAGCAGAAGCACACTGCAGTGCAGAATACTGCCCCAGCAGAAGCACACTGCAGTGCAGAATACTGCCCCAGCAGAAGCATAGAGCACACTGCAGTGCAGAATACTGCCCCAGCAGAAGCATAGAGTACACTGCAGCACAAAATACTACCCCAGCAGAAGCATAGAGCACACTGCAGTGCAGAATACTGCCCCAGCAGAAGCATAGAGCACACTGCAGCACAAAATACTACCCCAGCAGAAGCACAGAGCACACTGCAGTGCTGAATACTGCCCCAGCAGAAGCACAGAGCACACTGCAGTGCAGAATACTGCCCCAGCAGAAGCACACTGCAGTGCAGAATACTGCCCCAGCAGAAGCACACTGCAGTGCAGAATACTGCCCCAGCAGAAGCATAGAGCACACTGCAGTGCAGAATACTGCCCCAGCAGAAGCATAGAGTACACTGCAGCACAAAATACTACCCCAGCAGAAGCACAGAGCACACTGCAGTGCAGAATACTGCCCCAGCAGAAGCATAGAGCACACTGCAGTGCAGAATACTGCCCCAGCAGAAGCATAGAGCACACTGCAGCGCAGAATACTACCCCAGCAGAAGCATAGAGCACACTGCAGCACAAAATACTACCCCAGCAGAAGCATAGAGCACACTGCAGTGCAGAATACTGCCCCAGCAGAAGCATAGAGCACACTGCAGTGCAGAATACTGCCCCAGCAGAAGCATAGAGCACACTGCAGTGCAGAATACTGCCCCAGCAGAAGCATAGAGCACACTGCAGTGCAGAATACTGCCCCAGCAGAAGCATAGAGCACACTGCAGCGCAAAATACTACCCCAGCAGAAGCATAGAGCACACTGCAGTGCAGAATACTGCCCCAGCAGAAGCATAGAGCACACTGCAGTGCAGAATACTGCCCCAGCAGAAGCATAGAGCACACTGCAGTGGCAGAATACTGCCCCAGCAGAAGCATAGAGCACACTGCAGTGCAGAATACTGCCCCAGCAGAAGCATAGAGCACACTGCAGTGCAGAATACTGCCCCAGCAGAAGCATAGAGTACACTGCAGCACAAAATACTACCCCAGCAGAAGCATAGAGCACACTGCAGTGCAGAATACTGCCCCAGCAGAAGCAGAGAGCACACTGCAGCACAAAATACTACCCCAGCAGAAGCACAGAGCACACTGCAGTGCAGAATACTGCCCCAGCAGAAGCACAGAGCACACTGCAGTGCTGAATACTGCCCCAGCAGAAGCACAGAGCACACTGCAGTGCAGAATACTGCCCCAGCAGAAGCACACTGCAGTGCAGAATACTGCCCCAGCAGAAGCATAGAGCACACTGCAGCACAAAATACTACCCCAGCAGAAGCACAGAGCACACTGCAGTGCTGAATACTGCCCCAGCAGAAGCACAGAGCACACTGCAGTGCTGAATACTGCCCCAGCAGAAGCACAGAGCACACTGCAGTGCAGAATACTGCCCCAGCAGAAGCACACTGCAGTGCAGAATACTGCCCCAGCAGAAGCACACTGCAGCACAAAATACTGCCCCAGCAGAAGCACACTGCAGCACAAAATACTACCCCAGCAGAAGCATAGAGCACACTGCAGCGCAGAATACTGCCCCAGCAGAAGCATAGAGCACACTGCAGCGCAGAATACTACCCCAGAAGAAGCACAGAGCACACTGCAGTGCAGAATACTGCCCCAGCAGAAGCACACTGCAGTGCAGAATACTGCCCCAGCAGAAGCACACTGCAGTGCAGAATACTGCCCCAGCAGAAGCATAGAGCACACTGCAGCACAAAATACTACCCCAGCAGAAGCATAGAGCACACTGCAGCACAAAATACTACCCCAGCAGAAGCACAGAGCACACTGCAGTGCAGAATACTGCCCCAGCAGAAGAATAGAGCACACTGCAGTGCTGAATACTGCCCCAGCAGAAGCATAGAGCACACTGCAGCACAAAATACTACCCCAGCAGAAGCACAGAGCACACTGCAGTGCAGAATACTGCCCCAGCAGAAGAATAGAGCACACTGCAGTGCTGAATACTGCCCCAGCAGAAGCATAGAGCACACTGCAGCACAAAATACTACCCCAGCAGAAGCACAGAGCACACTGCAGTGCAGAATACTGCCCCAGCAGAAGCATAGAGCACACTGCAGAATACTGCCCCAGCAGAAGCATAGAGCACACTGCAGCACAAAATACTACCCCAGCAGAAGCATAGAGCACACTGCAGTGCAGAATACTGCCCCAGCAGAAGCATAGAGTACACTGCAGCACAAAATACTACCCCAGCAGAAGCATAGAGCACACTGCAGTGCAGAATACTGCCTCAGCAGAAGCATAGAGCACACTGCAGTGCAGAATACTGCCCCAGCAGAAGCATAGAGCACACTGCAGTGCAGAATACTGCCCCAGCAGAAGCATAGAGTACACTGCAGCACAAAATACTACCCCAGCAGAAGCACAGAGCACACTGCAGTGCAGAATACTGCCCCAGCAGAAGCATAGAGTACACTGCAGCACAAAATACTACCCAGCAGAAGCATAGAGCACACTGCAGCACAAAATACTGCCCCAGCAGAAGCATAGAGCACACTGCAGCACAAAATACTACCCCAGCAGAAGCACAGAGCACACTGCAGTGCAGAATACTGCCCCAGCAGAAGAATAGAGCACACTGCAGTGCAGAATACTGCCCCAGCAGAAGCATAGAGCACACTGCAGCACAAAATACTACCCCAGCACAAGCACACTGCAGTGCAGAATACTGCCCCAGCAGAAGCATAGAGTACACTGCAGCACAAAATACTACCCCAGCAGAAGCACAGAGCACACTGCAGTGCAGAATACTGCCCCAGCAGAAGCATAGAGCACACTGCAGCACAAAATACTACCCCAGCAGAAGCACAGAGCACACTGCAGTGCTGAATACTGCCCCAGCAGAAGCACAGAGCACACTGCAGTGCAGAATACTGCCCCAGCAGAAGCACACTGCAGTGCAGAATACTGCCCCAGCAGAAGCACACTGCAGTGCAGAATACTGCCCCAGCAGAAGCACACTGCAGTGCAGAATACTGCCCCAGCAGAAGCATAGAGCACACTGCAGTGCAGAATACTGCCCCAGCAGAAGCATAGAGTACACTGCAGCACAAAATACTACCCCAGCAGAAGCATAGAGCACACTGCAGTGCAGAATACTGCCCCAGCAGAAGCATAGAGTACACTGCAGCACAAAATACTACCCCAGCAGAAGCACAGAGCACACTGCAGTGCAGAATACTGCCCCAGCAGAAGCATAGAGCACACTGCAGTGCAGAATACTGCCCCAGCAGAAGCATAGAGCACACTGCAGCGCAGAATACTACCCCAGCAGAAGCATAGAGCACACTGCAGTGCAGAATACTGCCCCAGCAGAAGCATAGAGCACACTGCCAGTGCAGAATACTGCCCCAGCAGAAGCATAGAGCACACTGCAGTGCAGAATACTGCCCCAGCAGAAGCATAGAGTACACTGCAGCACAAAATACTACCCCAGCAGAAGCATAGAGCACACTGCAGTGCAGAATACTGCCCCAGCAGAAGCATAGAGTACACTGCAGCACAAAATACTACCCCAGCAGAAGCACAGAGCACACTGCAGTGCAGAATACTGCCCCAGCAGAAGCATAGAGCACACTGCAGTGCAGAATACTGCCCCAGCAGAAGCATAGAGCACACTGCAGCGCAGAATACTACCCCAGCAGAAGCATAGAGCCACTGCGCACAAAATACTACCCCAGCAGAAGCATAGAGCACACTGCAGTGCAGAATACTGCCCCAGCAGAAGCATTAGAGCACACTGCAGTGCAGGAATACTGCCCCAGCAGTGCAGAATACTGCCCAGCAGAAGCATAGAGCACACTGCAGTGCAGAATACTGCCCCCAGCAGAAGCATAGAAGCACACTGCAGTGCAGAATACTGCCCCAGCAGAAGCATAGAGCACACTGCAGCACAAAAATACTACCCCAGCAGAAGCATAGAGCACACTGCAGTGCAGAATACTGCCCCAGCAGAAGCACAGAGCACACTGCAGCACAAAATACTACCCCAGCAGAAGCACAGAGCACACTGCAGTGCAGAATACTGCCCCAGCAGAAGCATAGAGCACCACTGCAGTGCAGAATACTGCCCCAGCAGAAGCATAGAGTACACTGCAGCACAAAATACTACCCAGCAGAAGCATAGAGCACACTGCAGTGCAGAATACTGCCCCAGCAGAAGCACAGAGCACCACTGCAGCACAAATACTACCCCCGAGCAGAAGCACAGAGCACACTGCAGTGCAGAATACTGCCCCAGCAGAAGCATAGAGCACACTGCAGCGCAGAATACTACCCCAGCAGAAGCATAGAGCACACTGCAGTGCAGAATACTGCCCAGCAGAAGCATAGAGTACACTGCAGCACAAAATACTACCCCAGCAGAAGCATAGAGCACACTGCAGCACAAAATACTGCCCCAGCAGAAGCATAGAGCACACTGCAGTGCAGAATACTGCCCCAGCAGAAGCATAGAGCACACTGCAGTGCAGAATACTGCCCCAGCAGAAGCATAGAGCACACTGCAGTGCAGAATACTGCCCCAGCAGAAGCATAGAGCACACTGCAGAATACTGCCCCAGCAGAAGCATAGAGCACACTGCAGCACAAAATACTACCCCAGCAGAAGCATAGAGCACACTGCAGTGCAGAATACTACCCCCGCAGAAGCATAGAGCACACTGCAGTGCAGAATACTACCCCCGCAGAAGCAAATACCGCAATGCTGCACAAAATACTGCCGCCCTCATCACTGCATTCAACTGTATCACTGTTGACCTGAGGACGGCGATACAGTTGAGTTCCGGAGGGCACCTGCAGCCATTGATGCTCTTATCATTACGGCTGAGGGCATCAGATCATTAGGTACCCATCTGGCAGCTGTGAGGAGGGCTTGGGCGGCCCCATGGACATCAGCCCACCAGGATGTTTCCCTGTAAGGTCTATGGCCAGTCCGTCCCTGCCCCAAGCACATGACTGTGTCTATTTTGTAGTCTGAAAATTGTGGATCTGTGAAATACGGAAAACTGTCCATGTTGCATTCGCATTTTATTTGCGGACCCATCCGTATGTCTGTGCTACAAAGTGATTGAACATGTCCTGTACTTGTCCGCAAAATACGGACCCACTGAAATCAATGGGTGCACCATAAATGCGGATGCTACACGGACAGCATCAGTATTTTGTCGATATTTGCGTACCACAAAACGGATATAGTTGTGTGCATGAGACCTAAGGCTGGGGCTACCTGTCAACTTTGGCCACAACACACTTTACATGGGCCTGCCTTGCAACTAGTAGAAGTGAATAGGCTGGCGCTGCTAGCCGCAAGTTGCCCTGATAACGAGAAATCCAGACCTGCTTGATGAAATGCACTTGTCAGGTCGCAATGCGACCCCATTGGCGCTCCCCTGTTGTGATGCAGGCAGAGGTACACTGCCACCTCTGGCCCTAAAATGTGGGGGGTTTCCAAGTTACCTCGGTCTAAATTCATCTCTATACAAGTCGCCATAATCAGCATTTAGTAAATGTTGTACTTGCTCCTTCTGATCTCCAGCGAAACCCCGAGTGTTATTAACATGTCAGTTACCACGGTAACAATACCTTCATCATAACCTGAAACCACATTACAGACGGAGGAAGAAGAATAAGATGCGTTTACCTTTCCACCCTTTTCTACGGTCTCGTGGACCTTCTTCAGGAAGTCTCGCTCACGACAACGTTTCGAATCTCTGATCGTCGTTGCATAGGTGGATTCAGTAATGAGAAGATCCGGGCGGCATTTGTCAATCCATGCAGCTCTGAAATAGATATCACAATGTTCAATGACTGATACACGCATCTTACTTCTCTTGGCACAATGTAAAAACTGTAGACTTGGCGCCATTCCACGTAGAATATGAGCAAGATATCCCCAACCCCAGAGATGATAAAGATCCTACCCCAAGTGCCGATCTGGAGTCATATTGTAATCACCCTAGAAAACAAAATGAGAACAGTGACTATATAAACAACATTAAGAGCCTGTGGAATCTAAGATCCTGTATGGGCACCTAAAAAGCTAATAAAATGCCATCAGTGCCAGCTGGTGGAGGGCAAACAGAGGGAGCCTCACCAATAGGCGCCATGATCAAGACTGATTGTAACTTCGCATGGTTAACGGGGTTGTGTCACTTCAGCAAATGGCATTTATCATGTAGATAAAGTTACTACAAGGCACTTACTAATGTATTGTGATTGTCCACATTGCCTCCTTTGCTGGCTGGATTCCTTTGTCCATCCCATTATACACTGCTTGTATCCAGGGGCTACAATCACCGCTGCAGTGCAGATACAAGGAGGCCAGGACGGGAGCCGTTGTGCATCCGTGCCTATATGTGAGCTCCCATGGTCCCGGCCACCAGAGAGGCCAGCGCTTTTTCCTACAGTGTTGACGCATGACCACCACTGCTGGATTGCTGGGTGGTCGTAGACATAGAAACATGAAGTGTATAATCTGATGGAAAAATGAATCCAGCCAGTGAGAGAAGCAATATGGACAATCATAATACATTAGTAAGTGCCTGGTATTAACTTTCTCTACATGATAAATGCCATTTGCTGAAGCGAGACAACCCCTTTAGGGCTCATTCACACAAACGTATTTTATTTCTGTTCTATTTTTTTTTTTTTTTTTTTTTTACAGGTCCTTATGCGGAACTATTAACTTCAATTGGGCTTGAAAAAAAAAACAGAAATTACTACATTTTGTGTCCATATGTCCATTCCAAAAAAAAAAATTAGAACATGTTCTATTCTTCTTCATTTTGCGGACAAGGACAAGCATTGTAACAAAGGATCCGCCCAAAAAAAACGGAAGCAACACAGATGTCACCCATTTTTTTTTTGCGGATCCATGTTTTGCGGACTGCAAAATACATACCGTGCATGAGGCCAGAACTGTCCTCTGAGATCCTGCATTGCCACCTCACAGCTGCCGTCACCTCCTCCCATCTACTAGCCGCACACATCACAGAGCTGGAAATGGTTTTGTTTTGTCTTTTTTTAACAATTGTCAGTTTCTATATAGATAAAATACAGATATTCGCTTGCCTTGCTCTACCAGTATCCCATCTACACTTCCTAGCCCTGAGTTCCCATCTCTTGACATCACCTGCTGGCTCAGGGCCTGTACAGAGGAGGCTCTGCTAATTTGCATTTTGGAAGGTGAAAGCCGCATAGAACGGCTAATTTTCAGAGCTGAGCTAAGCTGCTATGTGTGCGTCTGTCTACGACACTGTATACTCACAGTATATACAACGGATTCGGAGCCCACTTTAATCTGAAACATGGCTGCTCCCAAAACATGTCCTGCATAGTAGGCCTTAATTTCCAGCTCATCATCAACCTAAAAAAAAAACAAAAAAACCTTATTATGGACATTTACTTAACAGACGTCATCACTCTTCATCATTCAGGGACAGAAAGACTCAATATTTGTGGTAAATATGTCCCTCCTCCATGCTTTACACTGCATCTCTATCTATAACAATTGGTTGATGGCACAACCCAACAGGAAGTCAGCACATGAGCTATCAGCACCAATTGATCTCTCAGTCCCAGCCTTGTGTCGGGTACCCTACCTGCACAGTTTGATGTAGATTGACGGCCACTACTTTCTTCATGCAATCTTTAATCATCTGGGATGTGAAGAAGTTGGTTTCCCCCTTCTTGTCCACGGTGATCTTCCTGTAGTCTTCCAGCAGGATGGGGCAGATGGCTTTAGTGGGGTGAGTCATGTAAATGGGTCCATCAAACCCAACCATCTCACTCATGTACGGCAGCGCTCCACAATGGTCCAGGTGAAAGTGGCTGGAGAAGAAGACAAGGTCAGCTACCATACAGTCCACTACATCATGGATGGATAAAGCAGCTTCTGGGTGCAGGACATCTAAAGGCTATGGACACCTTTTGGGGACAAGTTTTTTATCAATGAATTTTACTAATTTTGGGCAAAAAATATTTTTTCAATTGGGCTCTATTACAAATTTTTAACGGTTCTTCTACAGCTTTCAGTTTCAGTGCACTTGCAGGCTACTGCATTTTGCTTTAGGGTCCATTCACAAGACCGTATTTTCGGTGCGGATCCATTCATTTCAAGGGGGGCTGCAAAAGAGGCGGACAGCACACCGTGTGTCCATATGTCCGTTCCGCTGCCCCAAAAACAAAAGAAAATAGACCATGTCCCATTCAGGCCCATTTGGCGGACAAGAATAGGCATTTATTACATAGTCTGGGAACTGCAGGATGCACATAGCCGGTATCCGTGTTTTATGGATCTGCGATTTGTGGACCTTCGGTCATGTGAATGCCCCCTCACAGGAGCTGCTCTGGTGGCCAGCTGGTTGCTATGGGCAACTGCTCCCCTTTTCCCTGGTACAAATATTTTTTAATCTGCCCCATAAAAGCCTTGGCGTTTGCCAGAAATTCCCATCCCCCGAGCCCTGGGATCTCAGTATATTTACCTGATGATAACACAATCCAGGAACTCAGTCAGACGTCCATTCTGTGTAATGTAGGAAAAGTCTGGGAACCGTCGCTGTTACAAATAAAAGGAGAATGTAAGCACTACAAGTACCACAAAGCCTTCTTATACTGCACCCCAGACATCCGGCAGCAAGACTCACGTCATCGTTGTATCCCATGTGCATCCCACAATCCAGCATCACATTCTTTCCTCCTATAGAAACCAAGATGCAGCTGCGCCCGACGTCCTGACCGGCCCCTAGAAAACAGCGGCATGGTAAGAGAGTGTTACTGTATCACCGACGGCAACAAAATGGGAGAGGAACTGTAGTACGCCAACATGGGCGCAACGCAGACACAGGGCTTTCTGCTTCCAGCCCCGGTCACAGACTGCCAAAGACAGCTGATCAATAGGGGTGCTGAGCGTCCGACCCCCAATCTGACACTGAGACCCTATCTGTAAGAGAGGTGAACATGTCTGTAGCATACATTACAGCCTGTCCTAGTATTTGCATACCCTGTGCTCCACTGTTCACTATGTTTGATGTACTAGAGGTCAGTTTTCAGTTATGTGTCTATCTAGGTAGAATGAGTATATTGCTATATGTCACTGAGTGCACTGAGCATGCTCAGACAGACTGTGTCAGACATAGGAGGGGCAGAGTCTGGTGCGAGGAAGTAGTCCAAGAGAGGCAGTTTGTTAGTGTTAGGTACCCATCTGCGGAAGCCACCTTGACACCTGGTAGATGGGCCCGACATACGTTTGATCCAAAATGTGCGCAAAGAGCTTCTATTTTTTCAATTTTTATTTCTAGTAGGTATAATACCACTTTAATTTAGAATGATCCCCATTCCTTAGTTCTATTGTTTGCTTGTGAAATGTTGTGCAGCCATATTTTTATTATTTTTCTGTATGTTTGCTTTATGGATATGCACTTGTGAACATGTATTGCTAGTCTAAATTTTCTTGTAGTATATATTGAGGGTTCCGGCCCCACACATGTCACACAGTACATACACACAGACACACACAGACATATACACATACAAATACACATACATACTTACATGCTCCCGGCAGGTCTCCACAGCGCAGGAGGAGCAGGACGGCGCACACATAGGACGATTCCCCACAGCGCCCTCTGCTGGGCACCGGGTGAAATCATCCTATGTGTGTGCCATCCTGCTCCTCCTGCGCTGTGGAGACCTGCTGGGAGCATGTAAGTATGTACGTGTGTATGTCTGTGTACGTGTGTATGTCTGTGTACGTGTGTATGTTTATGTTTATGTGTATGTCTGTATGTGTGTATGTGTGTAGGTGACGGATCCGTCATGAACTCCATTGAAAGTCAAAGGAGGACGGATCCGTTCACTGAGTGTGTCACACCAAACGGATCCGTCCCCATTGACTTTCATTGGGGGTCATGACGGATCCGTCTGGGGGCGGATGCCTGGACCGGAGAGCAAACCGCAGCATCCTCTCTGGTCTGAAGACGGAACGGAATGCTTTCAGGAGCGCTCCGTTGTCTTCAGTTCAGTTTTGTCCCCATTGATAATGAATGGGGACAAAACTGAAGCGGTTTATTCCGGTATTGAGCCCCTATGACGGAACTCAATACCGGAATTATAAAACGCTAGTGTGAAAGTAGCCTAAATCAGAAAAGTAACCTCCTTGACTTCACGCCGCTCATTTGCACAAAATGAAAGTGGTGAATTAAGAGCATTTTCGGTGCAAATAGAAATCAGAAGAAACATATCGGAGGACGACATGAGCAGACTTAAGGTTCTCCGTGACATCCTGCTGATATTTTCAGAAGGCTTGTCCTTCAGGTGTAATCATGGGGGTAACAATATACAGAGGGCACGCTTCCTACAGTACTCAGATTAGAATTAACAAAATAGCTCATATCCTTTGTTACAGAGGAGCTGTCCCCTCTCCTGACATGTCAGTTTTAGTAAATACGTGTACTCCCCATGTAATAACGATTCTGGAGCATTTTTTCTTATAACTCGGTTTTGTGCCATTCCTGTGTTAATCTTTCTAGAAATTAATGTATAAATTGACAACAGGGTGTTGCCATTCCCCTTGTCAATGGTGTGTGTCCCTGCATAGTTAACGTTAATTGGACAGTAACAGACAGTATAGTAATACACACCCAACTAGACGCACCCAGTTGTCAGTTTAGTCACAGCTTTTTAGGAGGAATAATAGAGGAACCACTCACATAGCTGAGGCGCTGTTCATCTCCTTGCATTGTGAACATATTCAAGAAGCCTGGCACATACACTGAACATTACCATAGCCCCCCAATCACCCAATTGAGGCCAAACGTGTGCTTCTGCTCTGCTGCGCGAGTATACATCACTGTATCTTTTTTCCACTGTGTAGAAAAGCTTAAAGGGAGTCTGTCACCTCCATATGCCCCTATAAAGCACTTACATAGCCCCATAGCACACCTAATCACAAATCTAATCGTACCTGTGGCGCTTTCTTGTGACTTGTAGAAGCTGCAAAAACGTAGTTTAAACCATATGTAAATTAGCCGTTGGAAGTGCCCGGAGGCGGCGTTCACTGCCGTGGAGCCCGGGCTCCTGTGCTTTTTTTTCATGCTTTCCCCGCCCCAGCCATTGCCTTCGCCCACCCTCCTCTTCACATGCGTCCTCCGTCTGTTCCGGCGAGATCCCGCCCCTGTGCAGTCTCTCGCAGGGCCGGGGCATGCGCATTGCATATTGTGGGCACGGCATCGCCGTAGCCACTGTGCATGCGCCGGAACTGCGAGAGACTGGAACAGATGGAGGACGCAAGTGAAGAGGAGGGCGGGTGGAGGCAGTGGCTGGGGCGGGGAAAGCATGAAAAAAAAAAGCACATGAGCCCGGGCTCCACGGCAGTGAACGTCGCCTCCGGCCACTTCCAACAGCTAATTTACATATGGTTTAAACTACGTTTTTGCAGCTTCTACAAGTCACAAGAAAGCGCCACAGGTACCATTAGATTTGTGATTAGGTGTGCTGTGGGGCTATGTCAGTGCTTTATAGGGGCATATGGAGGTGACAGACTCCCTTTAATCAATTACTTTGTTATGCGAAGGCATCCCATAACAAAAAGACAGCTCGTCTTTTTTTTCTCTCTAAGTATTACCTATGGGTGATGTATGCCACTGCCAGGGTAATTCACCTACATGTCCGTCTGTTTTCCCTCTGTTTGGGCCATATTCTCTTGTGTTATCATACAGACACTCCACACACATATCAGAAAGGTCGGGGTCATGACTATGGACAGGAGGGCCTCTATTTGCTATGTTATTACACTGCATGCAGTAAGCTCCCTCTAGTGGTGGCTGCAGACACAAAAATCACAGTATATAAAGATACAGTCAGACGTTTCACTGACTTAAGATTCTTACCAAGCGGGGTAACCTTAATTTCTGGCATCTTTAGATCTGGAATCTTCAGCAAATAATTGACAAGTGAAACAAGTTAAAGGGATCCCATTTTCTCCCTGTAAGAGAAACATAAAAAAAATAAATACACATTATGTCATGTATGTGGTGACGGGGTACAGACTATACTTCTGTATATAACTGGGGGTATCAACAGGTATACCTGCCCCATTGTCACAGATACATATGGTGGGTCTAGGATCTCAGGCCAGCACTGATTTCCTGTATGAAAGAGCTCAATAATGCGCCCAAACCGCTTGGGAACTGCTCAGAGATTTCCATTATTGAAAATCAAAAAACTGTAGAAGGATTTTCCTAAAGTAACAAATCATCATAGATGTGACACTTCCTTTATGTCCAGGACATTGTGCACCTCTGCTGCGGCTCTCGCTGGACCCCCACTGATCACATACTGATGGGGTTGTGACAGGTAAAAACCTAATTCCAGAAAACTCCTCTTAATGCCACCACATTAACTCATAAAACGGAAACACAATGTGGATTACGACATTCTAGTAATCAATGCCTTGAAAAAGTATTCATACCCCTTGAACTTTTCCGCGTTTTTCACCCAAAAACTTAAACGTATTTTATTGGGAAAGTAGCAAGTATGTGTGAAGTGAAGAGAAAGTGATATACGGTTTTCAAAATCTTCAAGAAATAAAAATCTGGAAAGTGTGGAGTGCATTTGTATTCAGCCTCCCTGAGTCAATACTTTGTAGGACCACCTTTCTACGCAATTACAGCTGCAAGTCTTTTGGGGCATGTCTCTACCAGCTTTGCACATATAAAGGCTGAACTTTTTGGCCATTCTTCTTTGCAAAATAGGTCAAGTTCAGTCAAATTGGATGGAGAGCATCTGTGAACAGCAATTTTCAAGTCTTGCCACAGATTCTCAATAGGATTTAGGTCTGGACTTGGACTAGGCCATTCTAAACATGAATATGCTTTGATGTAAACCATTCCATTGTAGCTCTGGTTGTATGTTTAGGGTCATTGTCCTGCTGGAAGGTGAACTCAACCTCAAGTTTTCCTTCAGAATTTCCCTGTATTTAGATCCATACATCTTCCCATCAGCTCTGACCAGCTTCCTTGTCCTTGCTGAAGAAAAGCATCCCCACAGCATGATGCTGCCACCACGTTTCACGGAGGGGATGGTGTGTTCAGGGTGATGTGCAGTGTTAGTTTTCTGCCACACATAGCATTTTGCTTTTAGTCCAAAAAGTTCAACTTTGGTCTCATCTGACCAGAGCACCTTCTTCCACGTTTGCTGTGTACCCTACATGGCTTGTGGCAAACCGCAAACAGGACGTCTTATGGCTTGCTTTCAAAAATTGCTTTCTTCTTACCAATCTCCATAAAAGCCAGATTTGTGGAGTACAGTTGTCCTGTGGACAGATTCTGCCACTTGAGCTGTAGAACTCGGCAGCTCCTCCAGAGTGACCATGGGCCTCTTGGTTGCTTCTCTAATTAGTGCTCTCCTTGCCTGGGCTGTCCGTTTAGGTGGACGGGCATGTCTTGGTATCTTGGTAGGTTTGTAGTTGTGCTTTTGTATTTTCGGATGGATTGAATAGTGCCCCGTGAGATGTTCAAAGCTTGGGATAGATATATATATATATATATATATAACCTAACCCTGCTTTACACTTCTCCACAACTTTATCCCTGACCTGTCAGGCGTGTTCCTTGGTTTTAAATCACTAATGTTCTCTAACAAACCTCTGAGGCCTTCACAGAACAGTTGTAGTTATACTGAGAATAAATTACACACACAGGGGATTCTGTTTACTAATTAGGTGACTTCTAAAGGCAATTGGTCCCACACGGTCAGACTACAGGGGGCTGAATACAAATGCACACCACACTTTTTAGATTTTTATTTCTTAAAAATTTTGAAAACCACGCATGCTTTTCTTTTCACTTCACAAATACTTGCTACTTTGTGTTGGTATAAAATACTTATTCAAGGCACTGTATCTCTCCATCTATCTAATATATCTAATCTATCTGTCCTTTTAATCTATTGTCTGCGCCCATCCATAACTGACACTGCACATAGAGAAGTGATCACTGAAGGGATGGAGACGCAGAGCTATGAGCATGTGCGTCCTTTGTTACGGGGCTCCTCTACCGGACGTAACAAACAGCAACTGAAATTCAGACTGATTTACCGCAGGAATAATGGTAGCTGATAAGTGTAGAATAAGGCAGTTCTGATAAATGGTGGGGAATGTGACATAATAGCGGTATCTGTTGGGCGGGTACATTTATATTAGTCAGACCTCCCCTTTAATACTCTACTCATGTTGTCCCTGTTCTTATAGGTTTCTTCTGTTCGCAACATCATCCCCATGCCTCCTGAGATGCCAATGCTAGAGAATGAAAATCAGATAAGAAGGGTTCCCGATTTGGGTGCGGCAAACCTGACTTCACACCGCACCAGCCTCCTCCTGACTTCACGCAGCTTATTTACATACAGTGAAAAAAAAGAGCATTTTCAGTGCAATTAGAAATCAGAAGAAACATATCGGAGACAACATGAACAGACTTAAAGGGGTTATCCAACCCCTATAATGCCCCACAAAATGCCAGAGCACCTCATACAAGCTATACTTAACCCGCTCAACGGCACCCGCGTCACTCCTGATGCCCGCACGGCTGCATCTCTCCGTCACGTGGATGAAAACATCTGGTGTTGGGGGGCAGCCAACAGCAGGTCACAACGGGGACGAGCCTCCCTAGCATCGCGGGTGACACTAGGGAGGTTGTGCGGCAGTCGTTCAGGCTTAAAGGGGTTCTCCGGGAATTAAGAAAATGAAAATACGTAAATATTACTTTATTATAAATTTATTCCCAAATACCTTTCATTAGTTATAATGGCTCGTTTTGTCTGGGGAGCAATGATTAGGCCGCCGTCCTATTAGTACACACAGCACCTGTCCTAATCACACAGCAGGAAAAGTTACTTCACAACACTAAGGTAAAGAGCTTCTCACTCATCCCCCTCTCTGCTCTACTTGTCAGGGATTATGATCCTGAATACAGTTTAATATGATATTTAGCTGGATCTTTGTGGGCATGGAGTTCATGAGGAGACATGAGGTACAGAGAGGATGGACATGACAGACTGTGGTAATGGAGACTGCATACAAGTGCTGCTGCTTGTTACCACATCTGCTCATGAACTCTATTCCCACAGAGATTCAGCTAAAGACCTTATCTGTATTCTGGATCATAAACCCTGACAGTCAGAACAGAGAGGAGGTTGAGGCAGCTTTTTACCTCAGTGTTGTGAAGTAACTTGTCCTCCTGTGTGATTAGGACAGGTTTTGTGTGTACTAATAGGACAGCGGCCATTTTGTTTCTCCTAATCATCGCTGCCTAGAAAAAACTAACAATTATAACTAATGAAAGGTATTTGGGAATAAAGTAATATTTATGTACTTTAATTTTCTTAATTCCCGGAGAACCCCTTTAAGGAGCAACACAGGTAAGTATAATCCATACAAGGGGCCAGGCATTGGGGGGGGGGGGTCATTATAAGGGTTGGATAACCCCTTTAAGGTTCTCCGAGATATCCTGCTGACAGGTTCCCTTTAATACAATGACAGGCTGCCAATTTTAAATTCACAGATAAAATCTCTAACTGCAGAAAACTCTTCTTGATTCCACCACATCAACTCCATAAGTTTACCTGTACCCGGTGTGGTTTATGTGCATTTTTTTCAGACAAGATTTTTAAGCAGAAAAACAGCAACATAAGGGCTCATGCACATGACCGTATGTATTTTGCAGTCCGCATACAATACAGATGACATTCATGTGCATTCTGTATTTTGCGGAACGGAACGGCTGGCACCTCATAGAACAGTACTATCCTTGTCTGTAATTTGGACAATAATAGGACATGTTCTATCCTTTTGTGGAACGGACATACAGAAACGGAATGCACACGGAGTACCTTCCACTTTTTTTGCAGACCCATTGAAATGAATGGTTCCATATACGGCCCCCCCCCCCCAAAAAAAAACGGAACAGACACGGAAAGAAAATACGTTAGTGTGCATAAGCCCTAATACGATACTAGCAAAGTGACTTGCCAAATCTCATGTACACTTTGACTACACTTTCCATGCGAAAATTGATTCAGGCAAATAGGAGCAGTGCTGTAGTGATCATGGCACAGGTGTGAACAGAGCCGAATACATGGGGCATGGAGTCTGTCAGGGTGGGGGCACTATTTGCTGAGGCCGTCTAATAGGACACATGGAAAGTTTCTGGTCACCACTGGTGATATGACTGGCTCCTCTGCCGGCCCTTTAAATCACATCACGTGTCAGTAACCTGCAGATCCTCATTCCTCCACTTACTGAGGATGACTCATTTCTGATGACTATAAGAAGGCTTAATATAATAACCGTGCAAGAGATGAGTGGCCGCGTGTGAGCTCATTCCTGTCATCGGCCATTCACTCTACCAGTTTCTCTGGCTGTAAAGCTCCACACTGAACACGAGCGACCGTGGGTAACCCATTTTATAGGAAAGCAGGACACAAATGTAACAAAAAAAATCAGATGTGCAGCATGAGGTTTGTTGGGGTTTTCAGCCTCCAGAAAAAAAAACATATTTTCTAATTCACTGACAGCAAGCAGGGAGTATAAAAACTGTGAGAAACCTGAACACAATGGGCATATTTGTTAGATTTGTGACCTAATCACCAGGGCTGTGGAGTCGGTAAGCCAAAGCCCCGACTCCAACTCCGACTCCTCAATTTCCCCTCACCCCGACTCCCTCATACATGGAGCATGTTTAAGTGATAACAAATTTGCATAAAATCAATAGTACAGATAAGTCATGACAAAAACAGTTTGTAATCTATCAGGCTTCTCTGGGTACAGCTCACTTAGGGCCTAATCAGAGGCGTAGCTAGAGGTTCAGCACATGGGGGGGCGAAACATACTTGAGTTGGCCCCCCACTTATTGGCTTCCCAAACGCATGTTTCCAACTTCACAGGCACATACTACTAGTTGTAGTTATAATACTGTATTAGCAAGATGACTATATAAACTGCTAGATCATCTATGCTGTTAAGTACAGTACAATAGACTTTCTACATACCCTAGTGTAAATACTCTACCACATAATGCAGTAAAATATAGGATTAATAGGAGTAAAAAAGGGGACTCCTATGTTAAAGGAAATCTGTCCCCAGCTTTTACATCACTAAACTAACAGTCCCTTGCCCCCATCAGACTTCAGATAGGCTTAATGTGCCCCCATCAGACCTCAGATCAGCGTATTGTGCCCCCATCAGACCTCAGATCAGCCTATTGTGCCCCCATCAGACCTCAGAGCAGCAGAATGTGCCCCCATCAGACCTCAGAGCAGCGTATTGTGCCCCCATCAGACCTCAGAGCAGCAGAATGTTCCCCCATCAGACCTCAGATCAGCAGAATGTACCCCCATCAGACCTCAGATCAGCGTATTGTGCCCCCATCAGACCTCAGATCGGCTTAATGTGCCCCCATCAGACCTCAGATCGGCTTAATGTGCCCCCATCAGACCTCAGATCGGCTTAATGTGCCCCCATCAGACCTCAGATCAGCGTATTGTGCCCCCATCAGACCTCAGATCAGCGTATTGTGCCCCCATCAGACCTCAGATCAGCAGAATGTACCCCCATCAGACCTCAGATCAGCAGAATGTACCCCCATCAGACCTCAGATCAGCAGAATGTGCCCCCATCAGACCTCAGATCAGCAGAATGTACCCCCATCAGACCTCAGATCAGCAGAATATGCCCCCATCAGACCTCAGATCGGCTTAATGTGCCCCAACAGACCTCAGATCGGCTTAATGTGCCCCCATCAGACTCCATAATGGAAGCGCTCACTTGTATTCGCCTGATTGTACTAAGGCCATCCCTGCTGGGCCCCCCCAGAGGTATTGGGCCCAGAGCATCGCCTCCCCTGCCCCCCTCCCAACCCCCAGTAGCTACGCCTCTGGGCCTGATGTATGAAAACTGTCTAGGTCTAAGACTTTTTTTGTTGCCCATAGCAACCAATCAGAGCTCCCCTTTCATTTCTCCAGAGCACTATATGAAATGAAAGGGGAGCTCTGATTGGTTGCTAGGGGCAACAAAGAAACTTCTACACCTAGACAGTTTTCATACATAAGGCTCTAGGTGTTTTACATCATTAGCAGATAGAAGCCATGAGAGCAGCTAACCTCTCCAAACATGAGCTCAGAGGAAACATAAAGCATACAGAGAGAACATGCACTGGACATGAAGGGCAGTACACGGTCATCTCAACTAAAAGCCTAAATCCTTAGATCAGGAATAGAACAGACATTTATAGGACATTTCATCATTTTCACAAATTCTTATAAAAATATATTCAGCACTGAACTAAATGTACTAATTCATTATATATTTTAGGAGTCGGTCCATTTTATACCGACTCCACAACACCGACTCCACAGCCCTGCTAATCACACTGAAATACATGGGGACACACCCTTTTCTTTGACAACATAACGGCTGCAAGTCCTGACCCCACCATGGGTATCATGACCTGAACTAACAGCGTCCTAGGGATCTACGCTCCACTGGTCTTGTTCATGGGATCACATTACTCCGTGCCAGTCGCTTAAAAAAAGGACTGGATACAGTTATGGTGCAGACAACCTTAACCACTTCCCGTCCGCCCGTTGACTATAAACGTCCGGGAAGTGGTTATCTATCTCTGAATGGCCGTTTATAAACGGCCATTCAGAGATAGCAGCTGCACGCTAATCGTGCAGCTGCACAGTGGGGTACCTGCTGTCAGTGACAGCAGGGTACCCCAAAGAGAAGGCAGGGACCGTTCCCAGGGGTCCCTGCCTTCTAGATCGCTGTATACACAGCGCTCAACGAGCGCTGTGTATACAGATCAGGAAGCGCTATTGCGCTTCCTGTTCCGGCCCGGCGGTCACGTGATCGCCGGGGCCGGAGAGTGCAGGAGCTGCCGGGTCTCTCATAGACCCGATCAGCCCTGCACTGAGGCTGTACAGCATAGTATTATGCTGTACAGCCTCTCTGGGGATGTATTTCCCCTGTAACTGGGGCTACTATGTCAGCCCCAGTTACAGGAGAAATCAAGTGTAAAAAAAAAAAAATAAGTGAAGTTAAATGTCCCCCTGAGGTCTTGTATGACCTTATGGGGGACACAAAGTGTAAAAAAATAAAAATAAAAAAATAGTATCATAAAAAAAATAAAAAAAATCACATATATATAAAAAAAAATAATTTCCCCCCAAATATTTCATTAAAAAAGTTACAAATAAAAATAAATAAATAAGATACACATATTTGGTATCACCGCGTCCGAAACGACCGTCTCTATAAAAATATTACATGATCTACCCCATAAAGTGAACTGCGTAAAAAAAATCTAATAAAAATTAAGCCAAAACAGCTCTTTTTGTTGCATCACCTACCAAAAAACATAATATTAAACAATCAAAAAGTCGTATGCATCCCAAAATGGTAGCAATAAAAACGTCACCTCCTCCCGCAAAAAATGAGCCCCACACAAGATTATAGCCTGAAAAATGAAAAAAAAAATGGCTCTTAAAAAACTGCAACACAAAAACATGATTTTTCTTCTAAAAATGCTCTTATTGTGTAAAACGTAAAAAAATAAATAAAAAATAGACATATTTGGTATCGTTGCGTCCGTAACAACTGGCTCTACAAAAATATCACATGATCTGTGTAAAAAAAAATGTAGAAAAATGCCCCTAAACTGCTTTTTTTTTTTAGTTAACCTCCCAAAAATTAGATTAAAAAGTGATCAGAAAGCCATATGTACCCCAAAATGGTGCCAATAAAAAGCACAGCTTGTCCCGCAAAAAATAAGACCTCACGCAGCTCAGTCCACAAAAAAATTAAAAAGTTATCACTCTTACAAACCATGACAAAAAATTCCATGTTAGAAAATGCAGATGCTGCTCCTCCCCTTCTGAGCCCTGGCGTATCCCCAAATAACAGTTTACGACCACATGTGGGGTGTTTCTGAAAACTGCAGAATCGGGGTAATAAATATTGAGTTTTGTTTTGTTGTTAACCCTTAATGTGTTACAGGAAAAAATTATTAAAATGGAAAATCTGCAAAAAAAGTGAAATTTTGAAATTTCACATCTATTTTGCTTTAATTCCTGTGGAATACTTAAAGGGTTAACAACATTTCTAAAATCAGTTTTGAATAGTTTGAGGGGTGTAGTTTCTAAAATGGGGTCATTTATGGGTGTTTTTTATTATGTAAGCCTCACAAACTGACTTCAGAACTGAACTGGTCCTTAAAAAAGTTGATTTTGCAAATTAGCAAAAATTGCGTCTAAAATTCTAAACCTTCTACTGTCCTAAAAAAATAAAATGACACTACCAAAATGATGCCAACATAAAGTTGACATATGGGGAATGTAAATTAAAAAGTATTTTATGGGGCATCACTATCTGTCTTAGGCCTGTTTCACACGAACGTTGTGTTTTGCGGTCCGCAAATTGCGGATCCGCAAAAAAAACGGATGGCGTCCGTATGGCATCCGTATTTTTTGCGGATCCACTGTAACATTGCCTATCCTTGTCCGCAAAACGGACAAGAATAGGACATGCTCTACTTTTTTTTGCGGGCCACGGAACGGAGCAACGGATGCGGACAGCACACGGTGTGCTGCCCGCATTTTTTGCGGGCCCATAGAAATGAATGGGTCCGCATTTTTCATGTGAAAAATGCGGATCGGAGCCCGCAAAAAATGCTGTCGTGTGAAAGAGGCCTTAAAAGCAGAGAGATTGCAATTTAGAAAACAGTGAATTTTTTCAAATTTTCGGTAACTTTTGGATTTTTTTTATAAATAAAATTAAAACTTATCGACTCAAGTTTACCATTAACTTGAAGTACAATGTGTCACGAGAAAACAATCTCAGAATCGCTTGGCTAAGTAAAAGCGTTCCAAAGTTATTACCACATGAAGTGACACATGTCAGATTTGAAAAATTAGGCCTGGTCAGGAAGGGGGGAAATGGCTCAGATCTGAAGTGGTTAAAGAGCTTCCTCAGAACGTTAAAACGGATAGGACATTAAAGGGGTTTTCCAGGAGCTCAATATGGATGGCCTATCATCAGGACAGGTCATTAATACCTGATGGATGGTGGTCTGACTCCCGGCACCCCCGCCGATCAGCACTCCGCTCCATCTGTATGGTGGCTGTACTTGAGTTTGCAGATCAGACATATTCATATGAATGGGACTGAGCTGAGCCCAGGCCGTGTGACGTGATGTCACTGGTCTAGGAATAGAGACCGGAGCGCTGCAGCCTCTTCAAACAACCAATGGTAGGGGTTAGGCTTCAGCCAATCGAGCTTTAAGATCATAGATCTGAAGTTGGATCGTTCAAAAACTTTGTTGTTAATGCTGTTTCTGTGCAGCATTAAAATGTATTGGCTCAGTGTAGGCAAAATTCCTATCGCTCAAAGTTCCGCGAGACTTCAGTGAATTACTAAGGTATTCCTATCTGCGTCTTTAAAAACATTTTAAAATAGAAATCCAAAGTGGGTTTTGGTACTGGCTGGTACCTAGGTACCAAACCCGACTTCGGATTCATATTTTAAAATGATTTTATAGACACAGATAGTAATACAGTAGTTATTCAACAAAGTCTTGCACGACTGCAGGCGATAGAAATTTTGCCTACGCTAAGCCAATACATTTTAATGCTGTACGGAAACAGTGTCGAAAGTCTGGCCCTCACCAATCAGATACTCCCAGAATAAACCCTTTAGGCCCTTTTCACACGACCGTATGCCCTCCAAAACATACAGTCCGTGAGCAGGCCATATGTCCCGGAGCGGCATCGATCGTGTACACGGGAGCGCACAGCATCATAAATTACTGTGATACTGTGCACGTCGGGTCGCCCGCAGGGCTATTGTCCCACACTCATAAAATCATAAGTGCAGGACTACAGTCATGGCCAAAAGTTTTGAGAATGATACAAATATTAATTTTTACAAAGTCTACGGCTTCAGTTTTTATAATGGCAATTTGCATATACTCCAGAATGTTATAAAGAGTGATCAGCTTAACAGCAATTACTTGCAAAGTCAATATTTGCCTAGAAAATGAACTTTATCCCCCAAAACACATTTCAACATCGTTGCAGCCCTGCCTTAAAAGGACCAGCTAACATCGATTCAGTGATTGCTCCATTAACACAGGTGTGGGTGTTGATGAGGACAGGGCTGGAGATCAATCTGTCATGATTAAGTAAGAATGACACCACTGGACACTTTAAAAGGAGGCTGGTGCTTGGCATCATTGTTTCTCTTCTGTTAACCATGGTTATCTCTAAAGAAACACGTGCAGTCATCATTGCACTGCACAAAAATGGCCTAACAGGGAAGAGTATCGCAGCTAGAAAGATTGCACCTCAGTCAACAATCTATCGCATCATCAAGAACTTCAAGGAGAGAGGTTCCATTGTTGCCAAAAAGGCTCCAGGGCGCCCGAGAAAGACCAGCAAGCGCCAGGACCGTCTCTTAAAAGTGTTTCAGCTGCAGGATTGGGCTACCAGCAGTGCAGAGCTTGCTCAGGAATGGCAGCAGGCAGGTGTGAGTGCATCTGCACGCACTGTGAGGCGGAGACTCTTGGAGCAAGGCCTGGTCTCAAGGAGGGCAGCAAAGAAGCCACTTCTCTCCAGAAAAAACATCAGGGACAGACTGATATTCTGCAAAAGGTACAGGGAGTGGACTGCTGAGGACTGGGGTAAAGTCATTTTCTCTGATGAATCCCCTTTTCGATTGTTTGGGACATCTGGAAAACAGCTTATTCGGAGAAGACGAGGTGAGCGCTACCACCAGTCTTGTCTCATGCCAACTGTAAAGCATCCTGAAACCATTCATGTGTGGGGTTGCTTCTCAGCCAAGGGAATCGGCTCTCTCACAGTCTTGCCTAAAAACACAGCCATGAATAAAGAATGGTACCAGAATGTCCTCCGAGAGCAACTTCTCCCAACCGTCCAAGAGCAGTTTGGCGATCAACAATGCCTTTTCCAGCATGATGGAGCACCTTGCCATAAAGCAAAGGTGATAACTAAATGGCTCAGGGAACAAAACATAGAGATTTTGGGTCCATGGCCTGGAAACTCCCCAGATCTTAATCCCATTGAGAACTTGTGGTCAATCATCAAGAGACGGGTGGACAAACAAAAACCTACAAATTCTGACAAAATGCAAGCATTGAATGTGCAAGAATGGACTGCTATCAGTCAGGATTTGGTCCAGAAGTTGATTGAGAGCATGCCAGGGAGAATTGCAGAGGTCCTGAAGAAGAAGGGTCAACACTGCAAATATTGACTTGCTGCATTAACTCATTCTAACTGTCAATATAAGCTTTTGTTACTCATAATATGATTGCAATTATATTTCTGTATGTGATAAAAACATCTGACAAACACACATAAAAACCAGAGGGCAGCAGATCATGTGAAAATAGAATATTTGTGTCATTCTCAAAACTTTTGGCCATGACTGTATAGTCCCGCGGGCGGCCCAACGTGCACAGTATCACAGTAATCTATGATGCTGTGCGCTCCCGTGTACATGATCGATGCCGCTCCAGGACATATGGTCATGTTCAAGGGCCCTTAATGCTTTATTTAAGGGAGTGTGACCTCCAGGACCCCCACCAGTTATGCAGGACTGGTCGCCTTTTTGGACATTTTAGTAAATACTTGTGTCCCCCTATAAAATGACAGTTCTGGAGCATTGATCCTTATTATCTCTGTATTGTGCCATTCCTCTGTTATTCCTTCAAGAACTGACAACTGGCACAACACAGAATTATAAGAATAGAGGCTCCAAAATTATTACATGGGAAACGCAGGCACTTACTAAGGTTACTTTCACACTTGCGTCTAAGTTTTCCAGTATCGAGTTCCGTCATAGGGGCTCAATACCGGAAAAAACGCTTTAGTTTTGTCCCCATTCATTGTCAATGGGGACAAAACTGAACTGAACAGAATGGAGTGTCCAGAATGTATTCTGTTCTCATATCGGAGAGCAGACCGCAGCATGCAGTGGTTTGCTTTCCGTCCTGGGATGCGGAGCAAGATGGATCTGTCATGAGCCACAATCCAAGTCAGAGGGGACGGATCCGTTTTCTCTGACACAATCGAAAATGGTTCCGTCCCCTATTGATTTTCAATGGAGTTAATGACGGATCCGTCTTGGGTATGTTAAAGATAATACAACCGGATTCGTTCATAACGGATGCAGATAGTTGTATTATGAGTAACGGAAGCGTTTTTACTGAACCCTTCTGGATCCAGCAATAACGCTAGTGGGAAAGTAGCCTAAAACATCCATGTCAGGAGAGCGGATGGGTCTTCTTAAAGGGGCCGCTGCATTTACATGAACAGTACATCCCTTCATTGTACTTACTGGCAGGAGTCATGGAGGTTGAAAACCCTCCAATCATGATAGCCTAGGCTACAGATGGGCCAGCGATGATGAAGGCCTGGAGAAAGGGGTTGTCCAGAGCCAAACGGAAAACAAAAACTTAGGCCGCGTTCACATATCTGTTTAGGAGATCCGGCACAGAGCAGCCTTTCAGATATCACAGAAACCAGTATTGCCAGATCCTCTACTTCACATTGACTGCAATGAGGTCCAGTGGAGATCCAGCTGATTTCTGGCATAAATGTTGGGTTTCAGCTGGAAAAAAACCGTTGCACGCAACGTTTTATTTTTGGCCCGGACGACAGCAGGCATTGGTGCCGGATCTCCTAAACGGAGATGCAAACGCGGCCTTACCTGGTAAACCTCCCGCCACTCTGGTGGTCTGCCATTTTTTGTCAAATGGACTGATTAAAATGGTTTTGCAAAGTTGCAGAATGGGTTAAAGAAGTACTACCTGACCGATCCTGCGGCCTCCACACAGAGAATGGCGGGAGATGGCCGCTCAGCCAGTCTCACACACCTCAGACCTGCAGGGTAAACGTTGTACTGGCAGCAGCGGGGATAGTGAGGGGAGTGATACTGGTTTTATTTTATGTTATCTATTCTCCCTTTTTTCTAAAACATTTTATCCTTCTGGACAAGCTCTTTAAGGGGGTTTTCTAGGAGCACAACATCTTCAGGATAGGTCATCATTATCGGACACCCAGGACCACCGCCGATTATCTGTCAGAAGAGGTTGTGGTGCTCAAGCCTTTTTATAGCGTATCAGGCACAGCGCTGTCCATTCTATAGTGGCTGTACTTGGTATTGCAGCCCAGGCCTATTCACCTGAATGGAACTCAGCTGCAAATAGGTCATGTGACCAGGACATCATTGGGCTAGGAAGAGACGGCAGTGCTTATCGGATTGACGCAGCTTCTCCAGGCTGCTGATGGGCAGGGGTGCCAGCAGTCAGACCTCCACCAATCAGATATTGATGGAGGGATATCCTGGGAATAGATCCTCAATATTCTGACCCCAGTCCCCTGAAAACTCAACCATATGCATGTGACTGCTGCAGCCAATCACTGTCCTCAGAGGTGAGGCCTGCATGAACAACACGTGACCACTAAAGACAGTAATTTGCTGCTGTGGTCACACACGTCTGCACATCATCACTGCAAACAAAGACCGAGATGAATGTATATTTTATGACATTATCTAATTTAAAGCATTATATATATATATATATATATATATATATATATATATATATATATATATATATTGGACAAACCCTTTAAGTACTTTTTTATCTCAATAAAGAGCAGAACCACGATGCCCCAGCCTAACCTTTCACAGCGTAAAATTGAATACTCGCTAATTAAAAAGGTGCAAAGTTGCACTGTGCGATCTAGTCGGCCGACACGCGTCCGCCCAATAAGATGACAACAGCCACCTCTCACCCCAGGGCCGTCATTACACAAACTCACCGTCAACCCCAGCACAATGCACCACAACTGGGCAGCGCCATGATACCGAAAACAACGTCACTGAGTCACATGACCACATCACCCCGGAGTCGGAATCGGTTTGGGCTAAACATCCAATAACAAAGCACCTACAGCAAAGGGGAGGAGTTTGGGGAGGAAGTGGGCGTTGTTTGGTCCTCGGTGTAATCTTATTGGTGGCGATGAGTGAGAGCTCAGTGGTGATTGGATGACAGGTGTAAGGACGCATAGGAGGGGCGTGGAGACACGATGTGAACTTGTCAGAGGTGTGTGGAGCGGATAAGTAGGTTACTGCAGAGCTGAGAGGTGACGTGAGCAGACAGGTAGGTGACACTGTTCATAGCACCCTGTGATTTGCTACCAGTTCCCCAAGCCGCATAGAATGATTATATATATATATATATATATATATATATATATATATATACACACACACACACACATACATACATACATAGGTTTTTTGGTCTAGTAGATGCCGGATTAAAGGAATTGTCATAGACAATTATCAGTGGTTTCCCTGCAGGTTATATCTGTTGGACTTCTCAGTCGCAGCTTATCCTATGGCACTGAACAAGCAAAATCCATTGTGTTGGATCCTTCTCCTTAAAGGGGTTGTGCAACTTCATATAGTCTTTTACATGTAGCAGGACCTGTGGGGGGGCGGCGGCACACTTCCCTGCTCACTGACACTGGGTTTCCGGCTCCCTGCATGGACAGAGTCACGTGCGCCGCTGCAGCCAATGACTGGCCTCAGCGGTGAAGGGACCCCAAGAGGCACATCACTCCTGGGACATGTCAGCACTGAGGCCAGTCACGGCTTCAGCAGCACATGTGAGTCTGTCCATGCAGGGAAGACATTTAAAAGACTACATGAATTTGGACAGCCCCTTTAAGGAGAAGGATCCAACACAAAGCTACATTTAAAAGTCTATGTGACAACCCCTTTAAGATGGCAGCCCCATACAAGCCTCTGCCCCTCCTAGGCTTCATCCTCAGGGTAATAGGGCTCCCAGTGTACAGCATCTGATTTCATACAGGGACATATATGTCGGTAAGAACTTGTAATCTGATTGGACATACAGTCTGTGCCGCTCTGCCCCATCACATGCCGTATGTACAGAGATTTTCTCCAGCTATCTTAGGTCAGTGCTTAGTTTGAGGCTGAAAAGAAAACCGCCCTTGTGTGTCCTGTCACTAACCCTACAGTTTTCTCTACCTTTGCTGTGTTATCAGGCAGGGGCGTAGCTGACTGCACTATTCTTCAATAGGATTACCGACTGGAGAATGATCCCTCCCGCCAGCAGCGTGCATGATAACAGCTGGCTTTAGGTGCAGGGGCCCTTTAAATGTGCACAGTGTGCGGTGCCTGAGGCGGGATGGTGGAGCAGGTCGCACTGACACGTCTTCTCCTCTGGGCTGACACCTCACGGGGAGTGTCTCCTGCTCCGCTCCTCTTTGGTCACTTTGAATGCCCTGTCTGGGAAAACATGGTGACCTTTACCCTCAATAGCAATTAATATTACCTGCTGGCAGGTGTGTGATAGGAGGGGGGGGGAGGGGGTGCTGACAACCACAAGTGTCCCCATGAACGACAGCGGTTGTGTAGGATTTACCTCAGAGGAGTATACCACACTTTTTTTTTTTTTTTTTTTTAAACATGGGGGCCTATGTCGCTATCTGCCATATAGTTGCACGCTTCAGGGCTTCACGTATATGGCGGGAGATTTCCATGATGTTTATGCCTCATGTGGCGTGATGTGAACAAAGGTACAGGGTTATTCGGGGCAAGGGACGCAGTTTTTAGCTGTGCTCCTCTCTGGCCTTGGGAATCCTGTATTTTAGTTCCCTCACGGAACAGATAATCTATATTTGAGCCAGAAACGGATCCGTCACCTCAGACGGATGACCTCAACGGACCCCCATTGACTATAATGAAGTCTGTCTGCTTTCTGTCACGGCGTCCGTCACGTTACTGAACAATATAATGCAGATGTTAACGGGGCCTAGGACTTGGTACTTAAAAGTGGAGGTGGACAACCCCTTTAGGGTACGGCCACTCTGGACCTGTTTTCCGCCACAGATATTCCTGCGAATCCGCAGCAGTATCCACGTGTGTTACATACCAGTTTTACAGCAGATTTCACCCTATGTGTTGGGCGGGGGCTGAATCCCCTTAACGCATATGGCCATACATATACTGCATTATATGTAAGGAATTGCATGTAGCAGGTGGCTGCGCTGATGACGCAGAAACCGGCCATTTAACCCCTCAGATGCCGCGTTCAACAGCGATTGCGGCACCTGTGAGATAAGGGAGAGGGAAGCGACTCCCTCTGCCTTCCGAATGGAGCCCCCGCAGTGAAATCGCGGGGCTCGGATCGGTTACCATGGCAGCCTGGGGCCTCCTGCAGGTTCCCAGTCCTGTCGATGTTTTTAGTAATAAAAGAAAATAAAAACTATACAAATTTGGTATCGCCATAATGATATTATTAGTGCACATTGAACACCGCAATGTGAGAACCCAAAAAACCTTGGTGGAATTATTTTTTTTTTAATTTTACACTATAAAGAATTTGTTTCCAGTTTTCTAATACAAGACATGGTACATTAAACAGTGCTATTAAAAATGCATTTTGTCCCGCAAAAAATAAGGCCTCATATGGATATGTGAACAGAAAAATAAAAAAGTTATGGCTATTGGGATGGGGTGAGGCAAAATCAAAAATGCAAAAAGGCTCATTCCTTTAAGGGTTAAAGAGACCAGTCGGATCTTGACTCAGAGGGGGCCACTTCCATAGGGGGCGCTGGTCAGATGGTTTTTGGGAGATACCTTTTTCATATCCTGTGTATTGCAAAGTGTGATATCCAGTGAGCATATCCTCTGAAAGAATTGACATTCTGCGGATTTGGGGGTACAGCTACGTGGCGATTTTGGACGCAACATATGTCGTTCGTCTGTGTCACGCCCAATTATCGCGGTGTAGAGAGCTGCCGTAGAAAAGAATGTTTTCTGCGACCGCAAAGGCAAATCACAAAAATCCTGCAGTGTTGCATTTTTGTCATTCGCGTGTTGTGGACGCAGCAAACGTGTGAGTCACTCTGCAGCCCTACTCATTCCTATGGCAGTTCTCTACACTGCAATACGTTGGCACGACACTGGCACACGACATGTGTCACGCCCAAAATCACTGGGTAACCGTACCCTTAAAATTCACATTTCTATGCAATTTTATTCGCAGTGTGTGGAGGAGATTTGTCAAACTCTCATCCTCTTTGCTTCTACTGTAATATGCTATGGATTTTCTGTCTGCAACATCGGATGGAAAATCTGCAGGGTATCCGCCCTGTGTTAACAGACCCTTGTGAATACACACCTTTTTCCATAATAAAACCGCCCTATTTTCCGTGTAGTGCGCCCTTATTTATACTTGCAGCTGTAGACCTGTACACATAACACACATGACGCCGGTGTCACTTCTCAGAACTCGCAATAATTGACGTAATGGAGACCGGGATCTTTCTAGGCTTCTCTGTATTTCTCCTCGTTCTTAAAGGGGTTGTCCATATTGGAAATCGCTGATCACAGGGTATCACCTGTGCAGGAACCTGACAGCAGAAGTTCCCTGTATTACACCGTTCTTTGTTTAAAGGGGTTATCTCCTGATAGACATAAAAATAAATCAAAATCGGACATTGTACAGTACATGACACTCTAGTTTCAGAGATTTATTTCAAGCTGGCAGTTCGGGGGGGGGTACCCTTTCTCAGGAGCGTGTCCTTAATGCTGCCGTGTCCTTCCTGTAACTGTCACAGCTCCTGACAGAAGATAGGGCTGGTGGCATTTGAAGGATGGAACTGAGCAAGTGCGACCACCTCAGCAAGACAGAGAAATAGGAAAAAGTAAAAACAGCAGGTGGCGCTATACACATTTCATTAAAGAGGACCTTTCATGGGATTATGGGTTACAAACTGGTATGCTTACCAAATAGGGCGGCCCCTACAGATGCCAGCACTTTTTTTTTTTTTTCTAAAATACCCCTTTGTTCTGGCGCTGTGTCCTCCGCTGTTTTTGCCACCTGATATGTTAATTTAGAGTATCGGTACAGGGAGGAAGAAACGGCTGGGTTTCCCAATGCGTCTCCTTCTCCGGAACGGAGGGGTATTTTAGTGCTGGCATCTGTAGGGGGTGCCCCAATCTTCATTTTTTGTGGATTGGATGAGGACCCATTCATTTCAATGGGACCACAAAAAAATGCAGACCTCAAACCGTGTGCTGTCCACACCCATATGTCCTTTTTGCGACCCTGCAAAAAAGATAGACATGTCCTATTCTTGTCTGTTTTCAGGAGGTGGGAAAAAAATGGTGTCGTGCACACGGCCGGGATCCACGGTTTGTGGACTACAAAACGCATACGGTCGTGTGAATGGGGCCTAAGCACTTATATGTAAGAAGTTGACCACTAAGGGAGTCATTTATCAAACTGGTGTAAAGTAGAACTGGCTTAGTTGCCCATAGCAACCAATCAGATTCCTCCTTTCATTTTCCAAATGAGCTGTCCAAAATGAAAGGTGGAACCTGATTGGTTGCTATGGGCAACTTAAGCCAGTTCTACTTTACACCAGATTGATAAATAACCCCCTAAGTACCCACTGTTTGCTAAAACAATGCTCTCTCCTGAGCTCCATGCTCCTCAAAAAAACAGGATAATCAGGCATCTCGGCCTCAGCAAGGCGTTAAACAACTTTGTTCCCCTTATCACCACGGCATTGACCCCCTTGTGTGTCCAGGGTTGATTTGTTCCACCCTTTTGGTTTCTCTGCTGTTTTTCCATAATGTAGAGCAGTCGTTGGCCTTCATGCTTCAGTTACACCTTTCTCCTCAGTCTTTCAGTTCCTTGTAAAGTATGTAGTTAGAGCCTTGAGATGCTTGACTTCCCCTGAACAAAACTGGAGCTGTTGGAAGAAAGCTTCCAGGATCCTACAGGATACGTGCCCTGTGTGATCAGAGAGCAGTGCAGGACATATTATCTCCTCATTATATTATCTCCTCATATGTGCTGCATAAAACTGATATTGTGAAGTGTTGATGGATATTCCTTCATGCAGGTCACCTGAAGGAGCTGGAGCCTTTGTGGGGTTATTGTAAGCGAGACCTAACATGTCCACTGCAGAAGAGAAGTTCTCACTCCGGGAAGTCCTGGTCAGCTTCAAGTCTTGCTTGGTAGATGATGACCAAGATGTTCTTGTAGAGCATTATCTAAATGGATGGAGGGGATTGGTCAGGTGAGTGTCTGATCTTCAGCAGTTAAGGTGTCTACACATGTAACTGTAATTGTGAAACAGGTATTCCATCCGAAAGGAGATCTATGTGAGATAAGCGTTAGAGGTCCAAACACTGAGACCCCCACCAATTGCTAGAACATTGGACATTCTCCGACCCTCCATTCCAAATCTATAGAACAGATGAAAACAATCGCGCACGGCTCACCTCCCTGAACCCTGTTCTAGAAATTGTTGGGGATCTCAATGCATGGACCATCACCAGTCTGACTTTTATCACCCCTGAACTTTAAGCCAGTCTTGCATCTAAGAGAAGTATCGGCCCCAATGCTTCCAATCAGTTGGCTATGGTATCGTTCATACAGATGATCCAATCAGCAACATAGCAAAGTAAACCGGCCACTAGGGGCCCCCAGTTAACAAAACAAAATGAAAAAACACACTAGGCTTGCGCAAAATGGCAACTGTTTGGATGATCATGATTAAAAACAAAGGGGTTTAAAGGGGTTGTCCAATGGGGAAAACGTTTTGTGAAAGGGCTCACAATCATTGAACATTGAACATGATTTCTGAGCTGCAGGCAGAAGGTTATAGAGCAGGAGGAACTGAACAGATTGATATATGGTTTTGTGGGAAAAGATGTAAGGGCTCATTCACACGACCGGAGCTGCAAAACACGGATACCGGCAGTGTGCCTTCCACTAAAAGGAACATCCTTCTCAGTGATAGAAATGCCTATTCTTGTCCGCAAATACAGGCAAGAATAGAACATGTTCTATCTTTTTTTGCGGGGCCACAGAACGGACATACAACATAATCCTGTGGCCCATTCAAATGAATAGGTCCACATCCAATCCACAAAATTGTGGAACGGATGCAGACAGAAATATACAGTCGTGTTAATGAGCCCTAACATGTATTTTATTTGTTTAGGTTCCTGGACTTTGAAGCCCAGGAGTCGGTCCTATCAGTGTTTGACAGCCTTCCCTCTATGACTGTGTATACAGAGATAGCTGTCAATCACTGATAGGACCGCCTCCTGGACTTCAAAGCCCTGAATGAGCAGAGATTTAAATTGTAATTTATCAAGTTTTACTGAATCTTTTCCCATAAAACTATATATCAATCTACACAGCTCCTCCTGCTCTATAACATGCTGCCTGTAGCTTACGTTGCATTTTCATGGTGACAGGTTCCCTTTAAAGAAGTTTTCTGAGAGGTTTTTTTTACTGATGACCTGTCCTCTGAATAGGTCATCAGTATCTGATCATGGGGATCTGACAGCGCCACTACCTTCTCAAACAGCTGATTGGCGGGAGTCCCAGGTGTTGGACCCCCATACTCATATACTCATGACTTATCCAGAGGATAGGTCATCAGAAACAAAAAAACTTTCTGAAAACAGCTTTAAAAAAATAAAACTTAGTACTCACCAATTCTCTGCTAATTTCTACTTCCTGGTCCTATCTCGACACAAAGGCAGTGTCTGCTCAGCCAATCACTGGCCTCAGTCTGTAACATTGGGTGAAAGGGCATTTCCTGTGTGTCGAGAGAGACCAGGATGTGGACACCAATATGTGTCTGAATGGGAGCCGGAGGAGATTTGTGATGTATTTTTAATTTTTCTAATTCTCTCTGAAGGCTTTCAGAATTTGGCCCCCTCCTCCCATCCCCCCCAATCTTGACAACCCTTTAAAGGGTGGGCATTCACTTAGTTTTCAATTTAACTTTATGTTCAACTATTTCTTTCACTTAGGTTTATGAACAGCCTTGGGACGATCTTTTCTTTCGTTTCAAAAGATGCTGTAAACAAAATTCAGATAATGGAAAATTATCTAAAGGGGGAAAATGGAGAGCGGTATCGGACCCTCCAGTCCATGGTGGAATATGAGCTCAGCTCTAACTTGGTAGACCTGACAAAACGCGGTAGTCATCCAGAGTCTGGTTGCCGTACCATACTGCGATTGCACCGGGCCTTGCGCTGGCTTCAGCTTTTTCTGGAGAAGTTAAGAACAAGTTCTGAAGACAGTAAGACCTCCACATTATGTTCAGAGGCCTACAATGACTCTCTGGCCAACCATCACCCCTGGATTATACGGAAAACTGCAACGGTGGCCTTCCTGGCTCTTCCTGTACGTAACACGTTCTTTGAGGTGATGAATGTTGGGACAACAGAAGATGTGGTGGACATGCTCGGAGAAGCCATGCCATACGTTTCCAATGTCTATGACTTTACCCAAGAACTGTACTCCCAACACAACCTTCTAGATCTACCATGAATGTCCTCTCAAGGGTTTTAGAATCATGTGAAGTGAATTCCTATCACTTTCTTGGTGACAACAAATAGACAATTCTTCTTCATTAATTGTGGCATTATTATAAATTCCCTAGACTACATAAAGGGGTTGCACAGGATTAGAAGAACATGGCTACTTTCTTCCAAATAACAGCTCTTTAATTGTCCACAGGTAGAGGGTTCCCACCCAAACACGTTCATGGCCAGTTTCACACAAGATTATTTTATGGGCGTAGATGCTTATGATGTTGTGTGTTTGGGTCAGAAGACCAGCACTCAGTCGGGCAACTTGTCTCTAATACGCTCTTCTGAAGATGAGCTAAGCATAAAGGCCTTATTTTTAGGGATTCAACCACTCGGCACCTACTGCTTGCTAAAACAACACCCTCTCCTGAGCACCATGCTCCTCGTGAAAAGAGAAAAAAAGTGTTAAGCAACTGTGTTCTCGTCATCGCAGGTTGTGTGTGGTTATTGTCACTCATTCCCATTTAGTTGAGCCAGAAGACACAACCCATGGACAGGTCTTTTTTTTTTGGAAGAAAGCTGCTATGTTTTTCTAATCCTGGACGACCCCTTTAATAAAGTTCCCCTGTTATTACTGTATAAAGACCAAATAAGTGTATTTTGCTTGTACATTCTATACAGAAATGTCTTCTTTTAATCAGTAAATTGACTTTTGACAAGAACATCATGATTCACCTAAGGCCTCATTATGGCAGCTAGACTGGTACTCAAGGAGATCTTAGTTCAGTTTGCTTGAAAAGCGGGAGGTCCAGAACTGGCAGACATAATCCAATGCTGAAATGCGGTAGTCTATATGCGTTCCAAAGGACCTTTGACACTGTCTAAGGATTGGGCCAATCATTGGGAACAAATGTTCCTACGAATGCTCCCAATAATTGTCTCTTTAAAAGTTCCTACTGATCACCCAACGGACATCGTAATAATAATCATTCAAGCTCCATTCATTTTGCACCGTGTGAAAGGCCCTTTAAAGAAGGCCAATTGACTTGAGTATTGTCCATCACCGCGTATTATTTGGCCACGTGCACTGTTGTGTAAAGATCGGTCATTTAGGGGTTATAAGAAAACTGCTACAGACGTGCGAAAATAATATAACTCCCCACTTTGTCTCCTGCCATTTCCGGTGCTGAAGCTCTGGTTTCTCTTTACAAGGCTGCAGTGGTGATGTAGCTAGATATGGCATGTGACCTCTGCAGCCAGTCCCTGGCCTCAGCAGTCTCGAGTCATACACTGCTGAGGGCAGTTATTGGCTGCAGCGGTCTCATGTCGTGTAGAGCTTTGTCAGCTTTTGCTTCCCTGTAAACGGCAGGGGTCTCAGTGGTGAGAATATGTTCTTTTATTATTTTATCACGTAGGGCAAGTTTTCTTATAACTTGGATAACACCTTTTAAAGTGTTACACCGTTCAGCTGTTCTGTAGTAGCTTTAGTGCTGGAACTACACAGTTCCATCAGCTGTGCAGTGGACGTTGCTGGTTAACCCTTTATAAGTGATGGCCTATTCTCATCTGATTGGCAGGGGTCCGACACCCCACACTTCCACCGTTCTGCAGTAGCTTTGGTGCTGGTACTACACAGCTGCATCAGCCCTGCAATGGATGATGCAGTAACCGGCTTGATGCAGTGCACAATGGACGGAACTATGTAGTTCTGACACCAGAGGTACCGCAGAACAGCTGATCAGCAGAGGTTCGGGGTGTCAGACCCCTACCGGTTAAAAGTGATGAGGATAGGCCATCACTTGTAAAGAGGTGGACAACCCCTTTTTAAGGCTAAGATACTGTAGTAAGTCAATAGACTGTATCCAAATATCTTGGTGGTGGCACTCAGTTTGTGACCACCTAAGGCCATACTGGAATCCATATTACTGTCCCATAGATAGAGAACATACATGAATGGACCAAATATCTAAAGGATTATTGTTTAATAGGAATATTAACCACTTCCCATCCGGGCCATTTACCCCCTTCCTGACCAGGCCTAATTTTGCAAATCTGACATGTGTCACTTTATGTGGTAATAACTTTGGAACGCTTTTACTTATCCAAGCGATTCTGAGATTGTTTTCTCGTGACACATTGTACTTCATGTTAATGGTAAATTTGAGTCAATATATTTTACCTTTATTTATAAAAAATCCAAAATTTACTGAAAATAATCACAATTTTTTAAATATGAATTTCTCTGCTTTTAAGTTGCATAGGGATATCTAATAAAATTGTTATTAATGAACATTCACCATATGTCCACTTTATGTTGGCATAATTTTGGAAATGTAATTTTATTTTTTGAGGACGTTAGAAGGCTTCAAATTTTAAATGTAATTTTTAAGATTTTCATGAAAATTTCCAATAGTTAATTTTAAAGGACCTTTGCAGTTCTAAAGTGACTTTGAGGGGCTTAAATAATAGAAACCTCCCATAAATGAACATATTTTAGAAACTACAGCCCCCAATGTATTCAAAACTGATTTTACAAAGTTTGTTAACCCTTTAGATTTCCCACAAGAATTAAAACAGAAAGAAGGTGAAATTTAAAAATAAATATATTTTTTTTTTTTGCAGATTTTCAATTTTTAATTATTTTTTCCTATAAGATATCAAGGGTAAACCACAAATCAAACCTGAATATTTATTTTCCTGATTCTGAAGTTTGCAGAAACACCCCATATGTGGTTGTAATCTGCTCTGTGACCGGCAGTAATGAGAGGGAGATAGTACAAGCATTTGTGATGGCTTTGACAGCTTGTCAGAGTGATCAAAAGCCTGGAGACCAGGAAAAAGGTCTCAGGTTAAAGCTCCATGTTCTTGGCTGTCAGGAAGCAGCTGAGTCATGGAGCTTCTATGTACAGGTGCTGCACACAGGGGGCAAAGCTCAAGGACGTTTTAAAACGTCCATTCAGAGATAGAGATCCACTACCAGGACGTTTATAGTCAATGGGCAGACTTGAAGTGGTTAATGTGTTTTCTATACAATGCAGGGTGTAAAGCAGGTTTCATTGCTTAGATCACGTCTTGGAGATCTTTATGATGTCACTGTTAAGATGTTGGTGCATACATTATTGTAGATGGGGAGCTCTGAATGTGTATTGTGTGCGTCTATGTCTGAAGATCCTTCAGGGTTGTACGTCCCGTGTTGCTTCATGATATTTGCTTTGAACTTTGATGTCCATCTTCTAGCTCCACTCCTCCACAGATACCTCACTGTGATGTGACCTGGCACCTGAATTTGTACAATTCTATGTGACCAATAAAACCATGCAAAAACAAATCTACTTCTTGAGACCCAAGCGATGAAACTTTTTAGCTCAACACAAGTCCTCTTTGTTTCTTCATAATTGACCAGTATTGAATACAGTGAACAAGTCAAAGTGATTCTTAAGCTTGAAACCGACCACAGGAACCAAGGCTGGCACCAGGGTTGTCAAATAAGTATTAAAAAAAAAAAAAAATCAGAATGGCATAATGTTCCTGGGCCAACTCACCAAACTGGAAATGATGGCTCAATTAATCACTGGCTGAGACAGGTCACCACTGCAGCCAGTGATCAGCTGAATGGAGATCTTCTGTGTGTCAAACGGGACCAGTAATCAGAGACCAGTGTGGACCAGGTAAGTATTGGAACAGGAGAGGTGAACTTTGGAATGGGGGGTGGCAGTGGATCGGGGAGGAGAGTATCACTTTTTTAATCTTGTTATGCCATTCTGACCATTTTTTTTTTTTAACTAATAACCCTTTTTTTTGGGTGACAAATTTATAATCCGCCAAAGTCCACTGCACCCTTGGCTTGACAAGTGTAGAGCATGTTTACCCAGCTCACCATTGGACCTTACAAGGCAAGGAGGCCCTGGCATCTGCTCCGCTTTGGTCATTGCTGGTACCTACCATAACTTGTTATAGAGTCCTTTGGCTTCCCAGTGTAAATTTATTAGACCTGTAAGGGTGTCACTGTGAAAATGCAAAGCAATCTGCTGGCAGCATGTTATAGAGCAGGAGGAGCTGAGCAGACTGATATATTGTTTTTATTCAGTAAATCATGTAATGGTGGCAGGTTCTCTTGTCACCATGAAGATGTTAAGTAATCTGCAGACATTACGGTATAGAGCAGAAGGTGCTGAGCAGAGTGATATATAGTTTATGGGAAAACATTCAGTATATGTTGTATTTCATTCCTGCTCATTCTGGGCTCTGAAGTCCAGGAGTCGGTCCTATCCGTGACTGACCGCCTTCCCTCTATGACTGTGTATACAGAGATAGCTGTCAATCACTGATAGGACCGCCTCCTGGACTTCAGAGCCCAGAATGAGCAGGAATTTAAATGAATGAAATACAAGTTTTACTGAATCTTTCTCCATAAAATATATATCATGCTGTCCGCAGCTCAGACACCATGTTCAACGTGACAGGTTCCCTTTAAGCAAACATTGTCACTCTGCATAACACAGGGCCTGACCACCATAGCAGATTCCAGCTATCATCTCTTTGATCTCCTGTAATCGGTATGACTATAACTCTTGTATTGCTACTTCTAGGTGACACATTCACAGCCCCTAATCTTAGGGTGATCGCAGTGTGTCGCCCATATTTGCTGCCACCCTGTTTATGTGATATGTGACATCTCTAATCTGTGTACTGTATAAAGTGTCTACATTCACTTCTCATTTGTTTGGCTCCACTAGTGTGGAAGCTTCTCCTGTATTATCACATTAGATTTAGTGATAAATGGCCATGTGACTGCTGTTTTTGTAATGGCCATCATACAGCCATTTTCAGAACCAATTAAAGTCTATTGGGCTATCCACACAGGCGTTTGTTTTTTTTTAACACCCAGTGAATAGTGGCTGTCCCCTTACTTTTAAAATGTCAAAATTTGCCATTTTTTCACTGCTTCTCTTACCCCAAAAAATTTAATAAAATGTGATCAAAAAGTCACGCACACTCCAAATTGGTATCAATAAAAACTATGGATTGTCCTGCAAAAAATTAGCCCCTAAACAGCTAAGTGGATGTAACGAAAAAAAAGTTATGGGGGTCGGAATATTACGAAGTAAAAAATTTTTTTTTTTATTTTTACACTATTTAAACCTACACATATGGGGTATCATTGTAATCGTACTGACCCAGAGAACGAAGGGCACAGGTCAGTTTTGCTGCAAACAGAACGCCGTGGGAACAAAACCCGTAAAACAGTGGAGGAATTGCGTTTTTTTTCCAACTCCCCCCAATTTGGAATTTTTTTACCGCTTCCCACAACATTTTATGCCATAATTAATGGCGGCATTAGAAAGTACAAAAAGTCCCGCAATAAAATAAGCCCTCATACAGCTATGTGAACGAAAATATAAAAAAGTTAGGGCTCACAGAAAATAGGCAAGAAAAATGAAAATGCAAAACCGAAAAAACCTCCGGTATCCAAAGGGTTAATGGCCATTTTTCTCACTGCCGTGTGAATGTACCCTCAATGTCCATTGCACTTCTTCTAATTTTGGGTACTCATTATATTAAAGGGTCATCCAAGATTACAAAAAAAAAAAGGGGTCTGCTTTTTATGCTGAAACAGCGCCACTTGTGTGTCCATGGGCTGGAAACAAGGGTAGACTGTAACCATGAATGGATGCAAAAAAGCAGCACCCAGGCTGTGTTGTTTAAAGGGAGCCAGTCACACTGTAGATGGTGTCTAATCTGCAAGCAGCAGGTTACAGAGCAGGAGGAGCTGGGCTGATTAGTATATAGTTTTGTGGGAAGAATCAGTGATTGGCTACTATCTCTGTATCCACAGTCATACAGTAGTTGTCAACCACTGCACAGAACAGTCCACTGGACTCATAAGCCCAGAATGAACAGATTTAAATACATAGGGGGAGATTTATCAAACTGGTGTAAAGTAGAACTGTCTTAGTTGCCCATAGCAACCAATCAGATTCCACCTTTCATTTTCCAAAGTAGCTGACCACAAAAAAATGCAGACCGCACACCGCGTGCTGTCCGCACCCATATGTCCATTTTGCGACCGTGCAAAAAAGATAGACATGTCCTATTCTTGTGCATTTTCAGGAGGTGGGAGAAAAATGGTGTCGTGCACAGAGCCGGGATCCACGGTTTGTGGACTGCAAAACACATACGGTCGTGTTCTTGGGGCTAAAGGTCTTATATGTAAGATTTTGACCACTAAGGGGGTCATTGATCAAGCTACTGTAAAGTAGAACTGGCTTAGTTGCCCATAGCAACCAGTCAGATTCCTCCTTTCATTTTCCAACGGAGCTGTTAAAAAAGGTGGAATCTAATTGGTTAACGATTAATCTCCCCCATACATTTTACTCTTTTTCAATAAAATACTATATCAATCTGCTCAGCTTCTCCTGCTCTATAACATGCTGCCTGCAGATAGGACTGCATGTACAAGGTGACAGGTTTCCTTTAAATGACAATGAGTTGGTAATTATGGCTGTTTTGCAATAGATTTTTTTTATGCGTATGACTTAAATGCAACTTTGCAAGAATCTAATGTTTATGTATACAACTCCTATGTATTTCCATGGTTACAGACTATAATTTAAATTACTTGAAGATACACTTCTGTCAAAAAGGGGTATCTTTTATACTCAATTGTGGTGATATAGATAGCAAAATTATTTGTAGATATCCGGAGGCGACATTCTTGTGGCTGGCCATTGATGCCTTATTCCCAAAACCCAGAACACCAGAGCTGTATAAACAAAACCAGGGGAGCAGAAAAACTTCATCACCCCATCAGACATTATCATAGCATTTGCGATGTCCTCAGAGCCCTAGTTCTAGATGAGCCATTCAAAAGGTCAGGTAGAGGATACCATGATCTGCAGTGGGGGTGAGGTATCAAAAACCATACAGATAAAGATTCATCCAAGAAATACTGGACCTAATTTATAATTGGAAATAGGCCATCCACCAGCATCATCTGTGTGACCGTTACCACAAACAGGGCTCTGCAAGAGGGGGTGCTTAAAGAATGCACTCTGTACTTTCTCTAACCCCTCCATGTTTCATATGCGTGTGTGCGAAACATGACGGGTTGGATGAAAGTGGTATGATGTTTCTATGATGCCCACAGGAGAAGTTATCTTAGTGGTCAGATTCTGAGACAAGCATTGACCTCATAAAACTTGGTTGTAAAAGGCCATTAGCATACACACTAGCATCAGTCCTGACTTGTGAATGAGGCAGGAGGGTCAGTGGGGGCCTCTGCAGACCTTTTTAAGGTGTATGTGTCACTGTAGCAAGTTGTCATTTCTTTGGGAGACAACTCGTTTGATGAACTGGCCTATCTTCCTGCTACCCCCAAGCAACCGGACTTCTACCGCCTTGTAACGTATTAAGTTCCATTTCTTTTATCCCTTTTATTTTGAAAACTGTTATTTTTGTATCACATTTGTATGTCCTTGTATTTTACTGTATTTTTTGTACGCACTGTCTTTTAGATATTAAAACTTTAATAAGAGCCTTCTTGTGTTTCACGGCCTCAGAAGAAGTATTCATAGAAAACTTTTTTACTGATTTTTTTTGACAGTTTTTCTTTTTCATCTTGGCAGTACTGCGCCACTGAAAATCAAATAGAAGTATTGTCCTTCTGTAGCAGTCAGTACAGAGAGAGAAAACTCTCCTATATAGATAGGTAATCCATTGTCAGTTTACTACTGCTATGAGATGTTATCTGTTAGTAAAATAGTAGATTAGTAGAATTTAGATATAATTGAGTCACTCATCCTCCTCCCCACTGTGGTCAGAATGATGGGTCTAGCAATGTCAAGCAAGGCTGATTACCATGCCAAAAGTAAAAAAAATGGAGGAACTTAAAGAGCTGGACAGGACGTGGAGTTAAAAAACTATATCCAGAAAAGCATTTACCCATTTTTTTTTGTATAATACAATTACACAGAATATTCATGTATGGACTGTTAAATGATGGTAGTGATCCTTTACATTATTCGTTGCCATTTAGATGCAAAGCCAATGATTGATCAAGTCAATGAAGATGGCACCCTCAGTGTTATGTCGCTTATCAGAGGAAAATATGGGAATAAGAATAGAAAAATGGTCGTCAATAGTTGAAATACCCCTGTAAAGGACCAGATGTCCACATACCCTATCATAGAGGGAGTCCCCTTCTCAGCCCCATCTCTAAGCGCTATGATGGAGAGAAAACCCCTCCTAAAATGCAGAAAGGTCTTTGCTGGACACTTCTTCCGAATTATACTCCGATCATGCTGCAGGGTGCAGCAGAAAGGTCATTGCTTTTTCTGAAAATGAAGGCTTCCTCTGGCACAGAAATACCACTTTTTCAGACAATGGCGTGACACAGTAAGGCCTCTTGTGCATACCTGTATTTGTAGTACTTTGTGAATGAGCTTAAAGGTGAATATCCTACAGCCAGCTGCTCAGAAACCTCTGACCCATATCCTGCCAGATGTTGAATCGAGAAAAATATTGGAAAACCCCAGACTATCCCAGACAATGTGGCTTTGAAGTAGTGTCCATGTGGAACAATTCCTCTTCCTTCCCTCTTTCATGACGTTGTGCTCATACTGTGGACATACATCTTGACCGGTCACAAGTCGAGTCAAGTGTCATGGGGGCTAATAGGAATATGTGTACGTAACTGATTGCTATGGGCAAGTAATCTATTTTCCCTTTACCTCCTATAGATTTGCTGCTAACAAGACTAAGAAGCAGGAAATTCTAACATTTCAGCCATCTTGATCAGAGTCTCTATAATCAGAGAAAACATAGTGAAATTCCACCAGTCTCCCCATTACACAGACATGACGATGATGTTGTGTGTGGTGAACCTCAGAATTAATGTAGATACCCAGGAGAGAAGACAGTATAAGCTGGGGCCTGGAGTACATCTGTGGCAGGCATTTAGTGGGGGCTTTTGAGGTATCTTAGGGCACTTTGAGGTTAGGATTTGTAGTTGGTCTTTTTGTGACAGTATCTGTGGCAGGTAATCTAGGAACATGTGTGACTATATCTGGAGACCACTACATACTTACCAACATTGTGATTAAATTCAAGGCATGTAAGCTAAACCCATTGGGTCCATCCACTTAAAGGGGATTCTGGGAATTAAGAAAATGAAAATACTTAAATATTACATTATAAATATATTCCCAAATACCTTACGTTATTTATAATGGCTCGTTTTGTCTGGGGAGCAATCATTAGGAGAAACAAAATGGCCGCTGTCCTATTAGTCCACACAAAACTTGTTCTAATCACACAGGAGGACAAGTTACTTCACAACACTGAGGTAAAGAGCTGCCTCATCCACTTCTCTACTCTGCTTGTCAGGGACTATGATCCTGATAGATGATAAATCCTGAATCGGAGTTCATGAGCAGAGGTGGCTAATGAGCAGCAGCTCTTGTATGTAGTCTCCATTACCACATCCTGTCCTTCCTCTGTGTACTTCATGTCTCCTCATGAACTCCATTTCCACAGAGATTCAGCTAAAGATCATATTAAACTGTAGTCAGGATCATAACATGAAGGGACCGCCTCCCTGTCAACTTGTGATCACAACACCAGTGGAATTAAAAATTGGATATTTTGGTCATATAACTGCATGACCATCACCCCCAGGTAAGCTTACACTGCTCCCCTCATTGCCTATATAGAGCTATCAGCAGTTTTGAGGGGTCAAAATTTCTAACAGATTCTCGTTAATTTTAAATGGCACTCAAATGTTAAAGCAGTCCTGTTGTCCATGCTCCTTACTTCCCTGAACGGAGGAGCATTTCATGTCGCAGACAGTAAAAGCAGCTCTGACACAACGTGTTTTAATGCACCTTTATCAAAGACGCCAAAACTAAAGTTCATGAATGTTGTTTAATCTTTCACAATAAATTAAAATGTCAATGCATTCTCTACGATTAATACGGTTTTATAGTCAACTGCTGGAAAACACAGTGCGGGAACAGGCGACCATCACAGCCGCAGCAGTTACATAGCAACATCCTCCGTGATTGTCAGCACTGGCATAGAATCCTGGGAGTTGTAGTCCATATAACACCTATGGCACCTGATTGAGCTCATTCTTGTTGGATTTTAAATGAAAGGAAAAAAGTTGAGTTAACTCTGCTCTGTAACTGTTATTTACACCAATATTCACAATTGTATTAAAAAAACAAACATTAAATTACAGCTAATTATCTATACACAGATTTCTGTACATGTGTAGCGCAGTTGGTAGGAATGGCCAGAATGTGAAGAATTTCTGACGGGTCAACTGGAAGGATCAAAGGTGTTGGACACATTTATAAGTGCTTTCCTCCATCGGGATCAGTTGTATCTACTGTAACATAAATGCTATCCTTACATTCAGTGTGATTTAGGCTACATTATTTAATCAGTAGTGATTGACACGTAGGTGGCGGTAGAGTCTAGTGCTGGCTGTCCAATGCAGTTATGATTGTCCACACAATATTTCAAGGGGTTCTCCTTTGCTGGTACATATATCTCAAATAATAGAGCACCAGACTGCTTAAAGGGGTAGTCACACATAAGAAACGAACCACTTTTCAAAATGAAGAGGGCCAACGATGAGCTGATTGGCAGGGGTACAGCTTCTGAAACCCTTGGCAATAATCTGTTAATTTTAGGTGAAAAACTGCTACAGGGAAAATATAGTATTACATGGCAGCCATTGAACCGCAATCCATTCACCAGCGTGGGAGACACCAGTACTCAGCGGCTCTTTGCTCTGACCAATAGTGCGGTGTCCCGATCAGGACACCCTCCTCATGAGGTCCATATGCCATAGGGTTGTCTTAGGCCTCTTTCACACGAGCGTGACGGATTAGGTCCAGATGCGTTCAGGAAAACTTGCACTATTTTGCAAGCAAGTCCAGTCAGTTTTGTCTGCAATTGCGTTCAGTTGTTCAGTTTTTTTCCCACACGGGTGCGATGCGTTTTGATGTGTTTTTCACGCGCGTGATAAAAAACTGAAGGTTTACAAACAACATCTCTTAGCAACCATCAGTGAAAAACGCATTGTATCCGCACTTGCTTCAGGATGCAATGTGTTTTTCACTGAAGCCCCATTCACTTCTATGGGGCCAGGGCTGCGTGAAAAACGGAGAATATAGAACATGCTGCGTTTTTCACTCAACGCAGAACTGATGCGTGAAAAAAAAAGAAAATGAAAAATGAAATGAATGGGTCAGGATTCAGTGCAGGTGCTATACGTTCACATCACGCATTGCACCCACACGGAAAACTCGTTCATGTGAAAGGGGCCTTAGAGAGACAATCCCATTGCTCAGTACTGCACATGATGAGCAAATCCTGCAGGTCAACCATGTTTGTATGAATTCTCAATCAAACAAGGTGCTCAACTATCAGATGCTGGACCTTTGCCCTGTAGTCTGTGTCCACAGTACATGCTGTTAAACTGTGGCCCCTAAGTGCTAATTTTCCAGGTCTACAACTTCAGGGAAAGGAGTTGTTTATCCTGTCCATAATCCTGGGCTATGTCCATGGAGATTTACACTATGTACCTATTCTTTTCATATGGATGGGACAATCCCCTTCTCCAGAGTGTGATCATGTCTACTGGTCTGTTAGTTGAACTATGATATTTCAGCAGAGCCCCTTTAAAACATCATGGCATTCATGAGGAGCTGCTACTGCTCACTGTATTCACGGTCAATACCAGGGATACTTTTTTTGTCCATTAACTACCTAAGAGAAAGTGCATTTTTGAGGAATGTCCAAACTGCATGCACTTCCATCGAATTCACTGGACAGTTAAGACTGAAAACTCTACAACCACCCAGGGTTACTCAAAATTGCAGGACAATGGACATTAGTAGACTTGTGTCTTTTTCAGAGGACATCTCCAAAATGTGCAACAGACCTATATATCTAACACCTTCTCTCATCGTACATTGGAGCTGCATTCAGTTCTTCCATTCGTTATGGCTTGGCAGCTGGATATGGCAGTGCTAATCCTTTTTTTTATAAGGAATTTTTAAAATTCTAAGCTTTCTTAGGGGTTCTAGTGGCTGACTCAGAAGACACTTTGGTTGTCACATGATGTCCACAAAAAATTCACAGGGGTTTCCCATGGCCTTCTGAAAGGATTGTCGGCTTCCGGTCAGTTCTGGGGGAACACTTCCAAGCTCTCGAACAGGGGGTCCCCCTGGGGGCCCGCTGGTTCCATACACCTTGCTCCCAATCTTTGGCAGGCTATAAAGTGGGGGTAGACCTGGGGGACCATGAGAGTGGTGGCTGCTGCGGTGACTGCGTTTGCTACATGGCACTGAGCTTTGACTCCGGTGGCTATGTTGGCTCACTGGCCTTTCACTTTTTCTTCCTCCGCTGCTGGGGGCACGATCAGATCCGCTGCCACTGCCAGTGGACTTGCGGTCCTTGTCTCGGCCTGATGATCTTTTTCCTTCTCTATTGCTGCGACTGGAGCCACTGCTTTTACTGCCTGTAAAAGTGAAATAAGCGCAAATATTAGGAGGTGGTACTGACATGTCACATCGTTCATGCAATTTCTCTGATTTTGGCTAATTTCTGCAGTGTAAATTTATGATGTTATACTATATATTATTACTTACATGCAGAAGGGTAACTTTGGGATGATCATCATGAGATGAATACACTAGATATTCATTTTGATTGCTAAAGTACAGCCAGAATTTTCATGTTTCAGGTCGTCTGAGATTTTTAAAAATAGGCAGGGATTGCATCATAATATAAAAAAATTGAATACCTACCTACCTGAACCCCTCCGTTTCAGCGATGCCGTTCCTCTCCTTTCAGCCACTGCAACCTTTTGCTACAGCAATGATGTCACATACCATGGATGACCTCTGTAGACAATCACCGGCCACAGCATTATATGGTATGTGAGGCCATTGATTGCTGCAGTGGTCATGTGTGGTATAAGGCCTATCATCACTGTAGACAGAACAACAAAGCCATCAGGGAGGACAGAGCAGCAGTGCTGAAATGAAAAGGGTCCCTGATGGTAAGCATAAGCTGTTTTATTGATCTGATAGGTTCCCTGCAGATTTTTTAAATACATAGATATCTCAAACCCTTTACGTGCAAGTATATCGCCATTCAGCCACACAAGGACGTGGATCAGGATGAAGGGAAATGCGCAAGACCAATACGATTATAAATTAATGTGTGACATTAACCAGGTGTTCAAGATGTGGATGGAATACCACTTTGGACAATCAAGGACTACCTAGATCAAAGGGATTGTCCAGCCTCTGGTCTCAACTTCCTGGTCCGAACCTGACACACATGAACAGCCTGTTCAGCCAGTCACAGACTTGCGCAGGTTACCTCAGTGATAGGCTAAGCTGGCTCTTCCTGCGAGTCAAGAGGGACCAGGAAGGAGAGTACTAATGGAAGGATGGGAATGGAAATATGTGAATCCCTTATTAGTTTTATACCAATCTGAACTGGTTAAAAAAACCTCCAACTCCAAACGGCAACATACTGTATATGTTTATAGCGATTGTAGCTAAATCCCATCAGAGTCAAATGATGACATGCAGCCACTATTAGAGGGAGCTTAATGCATACAGATTTACACAGCTACCACTGATACAAAGGGGAAGGGGTCTATGATCCTTACTGTCCACGGGCTCAGACAATCTCAATCTGACCTTGCCACAAGCTGTATGCTAAATTAACAGCATATGCCATAAATGTCAAATAAGTGTGACGCCCATCTCTGGAACCCATACTTATCTCAGAAACCGCCACTGGGAGTGGAGAGGAGGACACTCCTTACTGTTATGGTACTTCTGAATGTAGCCAAGTAAACCCACCCAGATATTTTTGAAAGATAGATGACCAGCAGTGCAGACGACTCTCTTCCTGGTACTATTTTTAAAACAGCTGCACTAAAAGGTTAGTATCATTCTTAAAAATGAATAAGACGTTTCAAACACTACAGCTTTGATCATAGACTCTCAGAGATCAGTAAAAGATGAGTCAATATGAATGGTTATAAACTAGCAAAGAAAGAAATAGACACATTTCTACCATTTCCCAGTGAGACAGCAGGCTGGGAAATGCAGGAAGGGAGAAAATGGTGGAGAAAAGGTTAATAGTGTACAAACTGAAACAAAAAGAAATAATAATTGAAACATAAATAGGCTTATAATAGGCTGATATATCTAGGAATTAATAAAATAAAATGACTAATAAAACAGCTAAATGTTACTTTATTATAAACACATTCCCAAATAGCTTTTATTATTTATAATGGCTCATTTTCTCTATGGAGCAAGCATCACGGGAAAATAAAATGGCCGCTGTCCTATTAGTACACACAAAACCTGTCCTAATCAGACGGGAGGACAAGTTACTTCAGAGCACTGAGCCAAAGTGCTGTCTCAGCTCTCCTCACTGCTCTGCCTGTAATGAATTATAATCTAATATACAGTTCATAACATCTTCAGCTGTGTGTGTAGAACGGAGTGAAGTGAAGGTACAGAGAGGATGGACAAGACAAGACTACTGTGGTAAAGTAGCAGAGTGCATACAAGCACTGGTGCTCATTAGCCACAGCTCCCACCCATCATCCTCTCTGTACCTTCACTTCACTCCATTTCTACACACACATAGCTGAAGATGTTATCAGCTGTATATAAGATTGTAATTCATGACAGGCAGAGCAGTGAGGAGAGCTGACACAGCTCTTTAGCTCACTGCTCTGAAGTAACCCGTCCAGCTGTGTTATTAGGACATGTTCTGTGTGTGCTAATAGGGAAGAGGCCATTTTACTTCCCCTGATGCTTGCTCCCTAGAGAAAAGGAGCCATTATAAATGATAAAAGCTATTTGGGAATGTGTTTACGATAAAGTAAGATTTAGGTGTTTTCAGTAATTTTATTTTATGAATTCCCAGAACACTCTTTTAATAAGCATGTTTGTGCACTATTAACCCTTTCTCTACCATCTTCTTACTTCCTGCATTTCACTGCCTGCCTACTACTTTATAAACTGTTCATATCGGCTCATCTTCTGCAGATCTCCGAGGGTCTATGATCAAAGCTGTAGTGTTTGATACTTTGATACTTCTTTACTTTTAAGAATGACACTAACCTTAATTGTACCTCTGCAAATATGAAGTTGTACCCGTCTTGTACTCCCCTTGAGTTGATAAATCATGTTTTGTATATCACTTATTTATTATTCTATATACTATAAGTACACATGTAAACTCCTATACCATTTTGTAAGATGTAATTTCATTATATTAAACTCATGGGGGATGTTTATTTAGACCAGCGTCCTAATCTCTGCCCCACCTGCATGAGATGCGTCACAATTATTAAGAGGCACAGGCCTCTTAAGTGGGTTGTGCCACCATTATATGATATTTTGCTATTCAGGATGAAAGTCGTGTTACTTTTGTCATTTACTTTCTCTTAGGCCTCTTTCACACGAGCATCACGGATTCAGTGTGGATGCGTTCAGGGTGCGTTCCAGAAAATCCGCACGCATCCGCACCAATCCGCACGCAATCAGAGTTTTGACTGCGATTGCATACGTTCGTTCAGTTTTTTCTGCGCGGGTGCGAAGCGTTTTAATGCGTTTTTCACGTGTGTGATAAAAAACTGAATGTTTACAAACAACATCTCTTAGCAACCATCAGTGAATCACGCAGACCCATTCACTTCAATGGGGCCAGGGCTCCGTGAAAAACGCAGAATATAGAACATGCTGCGATTTTCATGCAACGGCGAACTGATGCGTGAAAAAATTCGCCCATGTGAAAAGCCCCATTGAAATGAATGGGTCAGGATTCAGTGCGGGTGCAATGCGTTCGCATCACGCATTGCACCCGCGCGGAAATCTTGCCCGTGTGAAAGAGACCTTACAAAGTAATTTTACGTGTGATATGTTCTATTTACGTTATTTTTCGTTTAATAAGATGCATTTTTCCCCCAAAAGTAAGGAGAAAATGGCAGGGCGTCTTATAAAGCGAATACAAATGAGCGATTTCATTATGGAAACACTCATTAGTATTGGAGGAGATGCAGGGGGTGGTGAGTATATCACTGCTAAGGTCGGCTGTACTCGCTGCATTCTGCTGTGTTCTGACTGCATATACTATAGCTTCAGGACATGGTGCACGTAGGAGTGCAATATGACCTGACGTTGTGTGATGTCAGGTCACAGTGCAGCACGACGCCGGCAGAAGACCAGGGAGAGGTAAGTTGTTTTATTTATTTTACTGTCTGATCTGAGGTCTGATGAGAATTTGGGGTCTGATTCTGAGATCTGATAAAGATTGTGGGTCTGAGTAGGGGTCTCATCTGAGGTCTGATGAAGATTAAGGGGCTGATCTGAGGTCTGATGGAAAATATTTTTTCTTATTTTCCTCCTGCCTGGGTGCATCTTATGATCATGTGTGTGCTATAAAAGAAAAAATATGGTACGTCATTATAATGGTGCCCTCTGGTGTTTAATCTGTATAGTAATGTGCATTTTACAACTACATAGCGTTCACATAGGTTGCTTTTCATCCTTTCCATTCGGATCTACTTTATTTCTTTTACCAGAAACAAATCCATTTATTTCTAACAAACCATGTGTAATATAATGATCCATGCAGTGACTTTACTCCCCTGCAGACTTCATTGGCAAGATAACCAGATTAAATGATGAAAAAAGTCATGGACATTTGTAAGGTGAATTTAGACGGGACGATTCTGCAGCCGATTCTCAGGATGGAAGCGTTCCTTCCAGACAGTTGGCTGCTCGTTCAGTGAAGAAGATTGCCTTGCGGTATGAGGACGAGGGATTGCTATTGAGATCCCTTGTCCTCATACGGATTCATGGTTTCTGAGCAGCATATTGCTGTTTAGACCACACGATCTGCTGCCCAGAAACTATGATCAGTGATGCCCGCATGAACGCCAGGATCACCCGATGAATGAGCGTTTCACTCTTTCATTGGGTGTTCGGTGGCACATTTACATGGTCAGATTCACAAGAATGGTCGATTGGTGCATGTAAATGCAGCTTTAGTTTGAACTTACGAGAAGTTGAAATGCCTCTTGGGCTTCCTTCTTTAACTTTTTGTGGCTTTTTTTTTTTGGGGGGGGGGGGCAAAAACACTGTGGATTTCATGCATTTTTTACAAGCATTCTTTGGTGATGTTTTATATGGACATTTTTCACTTATTCAAGAAAAACAAACTCTCCAGGGGCCCAAAAATGCATGAAAAAGCCACAAAAAAACACTGTAGTGCATTTCAGATTTGCCTATTGGCTCATGGCTAACACATGGCCATAGTGTTTAAAAAAATGCCAGGAAGTACATTATAGAAATGCTGTATTTTTATTTTCTGAAAACGCTATTGGGGTCATTTATCAAACTGTTGTAAAGAACAACTGGCTTAGTTGCCCATAGCAACCAACCAGATTCCACCTTTGGAGCTGTGAAAAATGATAGGAGGAATCTGACAGGTTGCTATTGGCAACTAAGCCAGTTCTATTTTACACCAGTTTGATAAATGACCCCATAGTGTGCAACCACCCTCATAGGTGGGAATTAATCTACCCCAATCACATGTAAAAACAAGACCTGCTGACATGTCTTGTATTCCTCCAGAAAATAATGATATTGGAGCATACGTTCTTATTCATTCATCTCCAGGGCATTAACAAAGGAATGGTACAATATAGAGTTTTAAGAAATGTGATCCAGAATTGGCACCAGAAGTGGTGACAAGTTGTTAACTAAGAATATTCTCCTAATCATTCAGGTCACTGTTCTCAATTATGGGCGCTATTATAGTAGTTAGTATTGCTATAATACTGTTATTTAGGGAAGATTTTCCATATTTTATGGTGATGAGCATAACACATAAATCGTATGCAGTCACTTTATGATTGTGGGGTCCTGACCTCTGGGAACCCCAGCGATACTAACTATTAAGGGACTGCAGAGCATATTTAGAGCTGCACCCCCTTCTATATTTTCTCTGCACCACAGCACTGCTGGCCACATGGGGCTGTGCTGCAGTTCCCCCGTAGAGTAGGTGGCTTTGGCCCCATTGTGCAGGGAAAAACAGTGAAGGGAACACAGTGCTGACTTACCGGTGGGGGTCCCAGAAGTCAGACCCCATGATCATAAGTGGTGGCATATCCAAAAGACTGATTATGTTTTTTGGGGAACTGTGCATCTTAAAGTTGTCCTTACACAGTTGTGGTCCATCCATGGTAGCCGCATGCAGATAACTGCTAATGGCCAGCGTGAATCTGCACTTGCTGTGCTCTATGTTGCAAGTACAGGTGCAGCCTGGCTACTAGGGGTAATGTGAATGCAGCTACCGTGGCCAGGGCACACCATGTATAGTCCAGGTGACACCTTATCTAATGTCGATGGCCAGCTTTGTGGGACTAATTTCTATTTTTAAACCAGCTACTGTGTCTAGAAAAGGATGTTTTACAGCTGTGGTTGCTTGGGGTAGGAAAGGGATGGTCTCAGGAGGGTGAAGGAAGCGCCACAGGATATCTGAATGGACATGCTTGGACTCTGGTGTTAAGGTCAGAGTTGTAATCTTACCGATGACCTAGATTCCTCCATTCCTTCCATGCATCCTTCAGTCTAATGCTTGCTCAGCACAAAACAAGGGAATAACACAGTTACTAGTAGCAAAGGATACAGCAGGGGATAAAGGAGCAGGTTATTATCGTATAGTATTGTAGAAGAACACACACCTCCATAACCTTGTCCTTACTTCAAGAGGTTGATCAGAATTAGATAAACATGACTACTTTCTCCAAAAACATTCCCACACCTTTCCACCGGTGGTGTGTAGTACTTGTAGCCTACCACATTCACTGAAGTTGAGCTGCAATACCAGGCGTAACCCATGGACATTTGTGGTGCTGTTTCTGGGAGAAGGCAGCCATGTTTTTCTGTTTCTGGCCAACCCTTTAACCAACAAGTTCCAAGCTGCCTTCTCATGCAAACTTTGAATACACCTTCTCCACCCCTAGTTGAAATAGAGGAAGGTTCCTCCAACCTGATCATAATGGTTTTCTTAAACTGGCTAAGCATGCCGTTCTCATGCCCGGTGCATCTGCAAAACCAGTCCTAGATGCACCACAGACTGCCCATACTCCATGTGAGCAACACATGGCTTTCTGTCTGTAGGAGGCAGTACTGATCCATGATGAGTTCCATCATGGACGATGAAAGTGGTTTTCAAGTCATACTATGGATAATGCCGACAAATGTTTACACCGTGTATGCGTATGAAATGGGAACGCCATGCATGCAACACAAAAGAAAGCATGGAGTACAGGCAACAAAAAGGATAGGGGCACCGGAGAGGCCGCTAGGACTTACCTTCACTGTGCTGGCTTCCTGCACTGCCACTGCCATAGCTGAATCCTGGCTCTTGGTATGTTGAGGGGAAGCATGGTGGTGCTAGAGGATACTGGTAGGGATATCCCTGACCTATAGGCCAGGGAGCAGCTGACTGCGGGAGGGGAGCCAGTGTGTCCTGATCAGACGTACCACTGGACCCATCGTTAAGATTCAGTGCTGCCACATCTGATGAGTAAATACAAATGACTATCAGTTATTTCCGGAAGTATACATGATCTCAAATGATATCTGTGTGCTCTCATGGAGTCACGGTGGCCCAAACAAATATGGCCGCCAATCAATTCACAAAAAAGAAGCTTTGACACTGAAAAAAAACACTCCTTGGTGAATTAATAAGACACCATTCTCATCAAGTCTGAGAGCAACATGGATGAGAACATCAGGCCTGAGAAAATAAATGGTCTTTGTGTCATTATAACTCCATTTTCAAGATATTTTATCATTTTTATTCTATAGGAAAAGAGGCAGAAGCTACATTTTTACAGGTGTCGGGTTTACTAATATGACCTGGATATTTTTGATTATAAACGGGATAATGTGAACATCACAGAGGACTGCATGGCCGACCAAACACAATGCAGCTTTACATAGATCGTGGGTTCTTAACCTTTTTGATTCAGTGAGATATATTAATTACGTTAATAAGGTTTATAGAGGTTATAGGTGTTTTGCCACCATAGTGTTTGTCATCACTGCCTAACCTGTGGGATCAGATTACTGGAGCCCCTGACAAAATTTTAGGGCACTAAACCACCAGTACATCCTTACCTACCCCCAAGGGTTACTTTTCTAAATCTGCCCCTCTCAAAACTGTCCGTTTTTTTTTTTTTTTTTTTTAAAGTTATAATATAGCACATGCTGTACGTAAATCACCAGAGCAGAGTCCAGCAACATCTGGCACAGTGTGAAGGATGAAGCGGAGGCCAGTACACCTTTAGGACGCAAACACCGGAGGTGATTTTCAGGTGATTTACATACAGTACGGTGCACACATGTTTAGACCACTAATACCATGCCGATGGCCTAATATCTAGTGATAGGTTCATTTAATTAACCTGGAGCAGAGTCAGTGGACCCACTCTCCGTTCTCGACATGGATCCCCGTAGGTCTGGCCAACAATGATTATAATCATAAGGCATAACCTATCCCCTTTTAGGATAGGCAATAAATATCTAATTGTTGGGGGATAACTTACAGGGACTTTAGGCTAAATTCACATGACAGTGAAAAAAAAATGGCCATAAAAAACAGACACATGGCCATTTTTCAGCCAGTTTTGCATCCATTTTCTGGTCATTTAAAATGGATGTTTTACATCCGTTTTTTTAACAGCCGCTAAAAATGGTTATTAACATGGATGATTTTCAATGGCTTTTTTTTTTTTTTACTAAAATCCCAACCCCTGTAGTAATAATGTCCCCCATAGTGGCCCCCAGCAGTAATAATGTTCCCCATAGTGGCCCCCAATGTCCTCCATAGTGGTACTCTGCTTGCTTTTAAGAAAAAAAAAATCAGCTCATCCAGTTGCAAGCACAGAGGCAGTCACTCCTCTCACTATGCAGAAGGACCTGTGCTTAAAGGTGATGATGTCACCATGTGCTCCCAGCATGATCACACAGGTCCTTCAGCATCAAGAGAGGAGTGACTGCCTCTGTGCGTGCAAGTGGATGAGGTGAGTACAGTTTTTAACTCCCTATAAGGCCATTTAGCACGAGTGTACCCATTTTTAATGGCCATCCTGTCTTAAAAACGATCCCATTGATTTCAATGGGGTCCATCTGGCCGTGAAAACATCCAAAAATAGGACATGTTCTATTTTTTGATGGCCGCTATTCACTGGCCGTTAAAAAAATGGCCATGCAAATAGCCCTGTGTGAATGTAGCTTTAGGGGAGTGCGACCACCACATCCCCTTCAATGTTTACCAGGCACAATGCTGTTCATTTGATAGCAGCTGTATCTGGTAATGCAGCTCAGTCCCATTCAATGGTGATCGCCCCTGCCCCTTTAGTCAACTGATCAGTGAGGGTCCCACGAGTTGGACACACACCCATCTGTTATTGTTATCCTATCTCACGTGAACCCACAGAGATGATGTCCTAGTTGGAATTAAAGGGGTTTTCAAGGACTATGCCAATCATGTCCTATTAGCGATTTTTGTGACTTGTGATTGACTATGTTCATACCTGCATTTACTTCCATTGCAGACTCCATAAAAAAAGTTGGACAAAATAACGCAGCATGCTGTGCTATCTTGTTAAATGCTGAGCTCCCTGATGACAACCCAAAGGACACCACTATAGGTAATGAAGGCCATAAGGTGTCAGCTGAACAATGAAAATAAACTGCAGCCATGTGAACAGAGCCATACGAGTAATGAATAGACATGATGTGAATAGTTGTGTCCTACCAGTTTGGTCGCACTACATAAACCTCTATCAAAGAATGGTCACTATGAGGCAGGTTAAGAACCCAGCTGTCCAGCACATGATGTGGCGCTAACAATCTAGCTCATCTATATACAGACAAATGACAATATCCAGCAACACGATGAGACAGGGAAAGGCAAGTGGACAGACATGTAAAATGAAAATCCTTCTCTAGTGTCGCATTGCTGTGTCGACAAGAATCAAAGACGTATGTGACATACCACATATCAAAGAATGAAACCATAAATGCCACTGCTGGATGGGGTTCACTGTGTTACCATGCAATTCCCGCATTATTGACTATATGATCTGCTGGGTTCATTGAAGCTTTAGAAGTCAGATTCTATCTCAGGTCTTGTGCATATAGACATGAGACTATATAATGGCACATGAAGGCTGTATGGGTCTATATACTACCATATAGCACTGTACCTCTGTGCTACACCTCCAAAGTACATAAGGTGGAGCATAGAACTTTTACAGAGCATTCTGACAGAAAAATCAGAGAGAAGAGAGGAAATGTTGCTTAAAGGGGTTTATAAAAACTAATTTATGACATTCGCTGTAATTCTGTAATGTGTTTCTTTTATCTATATTGCTCCTATATTCCATTATGGGCTGTGGTCACATGACCATGTCCATGCAGCCCATTCTTATTTCCTGTGATGTAATGTCCATGGGCGGGGCAGTGGTAGAGGAGTGTCTAAGTAACTAGCTGGGTGGGAGGAGCTATAAACTAGCTGAGCGTTTTTAGGGGCGGTGCTGGAGCTGTGAGAGAGGAAGGAGAAGTGCATCATGGGTTTGGTTGGCTACAACAACAGGAAGTGCTAGATACAAGTTGGAAACCAACCAGAGGGATTGGTTTGCATGGTGAAAATGGGTCAGGAGGGTCTAATTTGTGAAGAAAGCATGGAAAGATGCACATGAGGTAAGTGCAGGCAAATAATCTGTTAAATACAATAGAAGTTCCAGAAAACCCGTTTAAGGAAAAGATCAAATGAACAATCTCTTTTCGTTGAACAATCTCTTTTCGTTAGAAAGATCCCCTTACAATAAACAAATCACAGGGTGTCCCACTGCTAGGGTTTCCCATCTATTTGCTGTAATCTGTAGAAACCTGGCAGCAGGTGTCTAATTTCCATGCAGCGCCACCACAGGAACAATGAAGCATTACATAGCACCCATTAAAATCAATGGGCGGATTGGGTGGGCCATGTAAAGCAGAGATGTGCTTGAGTGGCTAGCAATAGGCCTTCAAAACTAAGTCTTTGGTTCGAGGAATGTTATAATTGGTTTAATGTAATGTTGTGGCATAAATGTTTTTTTTCTTTGCTTGGTATGATAAGACACAATACATCTATTGAGCAATGGCACACTAGGCATTCTTCAGTCTTTGCCAGTCATAGTATCTATCATGGTGGTCTACAGCATGCAACCCTCCAGCTTCTGCAAAACTACAGCTTCTGGCCTGAAGATGTCAAGGCATGCTGGGAGTGGTAGTTTCGCAACAGCTAGAGCTCTACATGCTGGCGTCCACTGATCTATCATAACTTCTCTACTAACGTTCATTCACTTTCAGCAGCACTCCCCACCACTTCTATATGAACATTGAGGGTAGACTGGTACTCACTACCACACAGGTCTCCAAATACATAGTAGCACTGTTCTGAGAAGGTGATCTTGTTCACTGTGTGTCTGAGGTAGCCATGCTTCAACATACTGCTGGCATATTTTCTAGCTTCTCGCCGCTCTTTAAAGCCTTCTACGTGAGTGTATAACCAGTCTACGACATCAGCACCTGTGGGAACAACCAAATCATTACAAATAATGTACACTTACATACCAATATTACAGTGATCGTAACTGCAGTACCCCGGATCTGGGGGTATCTACAAATGTTTGTAATGTATTGTCATGTTATGCATTTTCATGTTTATACAATTTATTCCAGCAGAAGAACAATGGTTGGCAGGAACGGGGCTAACCACCCTATTCCTCCCCTCTTGATAGAAGTAAGCTGGTCAGGCTTCCTGCCAGGAGGGGGAGCTCCAGTCTTGCTAGGAAGAATAGATAGAGAGACAGTTCTTGTTCTGATAGTGAGGGACTGAGGAAGCACATGTCAGAGCTCCTACTCAAAGGAACTGTATCTTATTCCCCTGTGAAGCCTACACTCCAGTAACCAAATATTCTTCTGAGAACAACCTAATTCTGTCTCAAGAAAACACTTGAGAGAAAAGACAACAGAGTGATCAGTGAGATACAGCTTTACAGACACTGCTGCAAGGTGATGGACAACAGCTCAGACACCACCACCTACCTAAACCATCGCAAGGCCAGACTAACATCAAGCCTGTATTACAGTAGACACCTATATTCAAAAGTGCTTGCTAGTGCCAACCTACCGCTATCCAACCAGCCACCATACCTCTTCATCTAGTGCCAGAAACTGCACTTTGTATTTGCTGCTGCTGGATGTGCCACAAGTTATGTCCTAAGTAAAGAAAGACTGTTATATGTTTACTTGTGGCCTGATTCTTCAAACTACATTTCCACTGCATGCCACTCCCATCTTTTGCACAATGAAAATGAGAATCCAAACTACTACACAGAATCTCAATGCACATGACCAGAAAGCAAATTCAGCTTTGCTGCACGGACACACTTGATGGTGTTCTCCAGGTCTATGCTCCAAATGCAGCATTAACTGAACCTGTGGAAGCATTCTTCCTCAGTGCATGCACACTATCGGGCAGGCATTTGCTGTGGATGTGGCCTTTAAAACATCCAAGCCAGTGGTGGTGAAGAAGCAACAATGGGGTATAGGTGCTTAAATAAGGGCTTCTTCACACGTCAGTTATTTCCATCAGTTATTGTGAGTCAAAACCAGGAGTGGAGGCTCCACAGATATAAGGTATAATGAAAAGATCTGCAACTGTTCTGTGTTTTTGACCCGCACCTAGTTTTGGCTCACAATAACTGATGAAAATAACTGATCAAAAAACTGAAGTGTGAACAAGGCCTAAGAAAAATAAATTTTGGGGCCCAAAGTGCATTTTTTAGGATAAGTTGAGCATGTAAAAATGCATTTCGGTCCCAGAGAACCCTTTATATCCATAACCAGTGTATTGTCAGCTAAACCGGTTGAGAAAGGTGGGTTCTATTGTGTGGGTCTATTGTGGGTGGGGAGTGCCCAACTCTCTCCCAACAGATGATGTCGGGGAAAAGAAGGATCAGCCAAAGTGAATATTTTTGCCTGATCCTTTTGTTCTGATAGCAGCATTTTCCTCCAAACTGAACTTATATTCGTATGAGGGACTTAGGAGAGATAGCTGTCGCTGAACAATAATTTTGCTGACAGCTGATGAATGTGTATGTGCCTATTATATTGTAGGAGTGGATATATCTGTGTACAGCACTATAGGTATGTTAGTTGCTGGTCCACTTCATTTACATACAGAATTATTGGTATAAGCCAAGAACAGGATTCTATTCGTATGGCTACTTTACAATTCAGGGAGATAAAAGACCTCACACAGTGACAAATAATCACCCATGTACAGCTGTCCGACACAGAGGAAGAAAGCGGAACCTGATCCGGCCATGTAACTGATACACCACAACCTTTAGCCTCTCTTCAGCTACACCAATCTTTATGGAGTTTGGGTTTAATTACTGCTGGTCACACTCATTTAACTTTTGTTCAATGTGACAAAGGATTCATGAGGGTAATCCGCCATGTGTGTGCAAATACCAATTTAATCCTTATCAGATTAGCTAATACAGGTTAAAGGAGTTGTCTCCATCATAGCCAACCCATTAATAGGAGAGGTGCTATGGTGGCTGGTTTCCAAACCCCCCCCCCCCCCCCAGCAGGCCATGATTTGAAATGAACCCATCAGAGTGGCTCTTTCCTTTGGCGCATACAGGTGGGGTCTTGAATGAAACAGCCCCTTTAAAACCAGTTTCAGATAGTTGCAATATAGCTGTTGTGGAAGTGGATGTGGATGCACTGTCAGGCTTGGACTGGACCAAAGGGGTACAGGTCAATCCCCTAGTGGGCCCTGAGCAAGGTGGGTCCCTTGTCTTCCACACCCTGCACAAGTAGCACATAACACAGTAGACTTACTGCACTACATATAGATAGGCTGTGTACAGCACCTCAACCAGCCTACATTCATATAAAAAACGGAATATTTAAGAAAACTACCCAGTTTATTATTATAGACACGTTCCTGTGGCTGAGATGATTTATAGGTACAGAGGCAGTAGAGCTAGTATCCTCCAATCCCAGAGACCTGCCTTCTCAAAGTTGCTGCAGGGACCTCATAATCAATCATCTTGTTGCTGTGTGAGCAGGTATGGTCGGCCCCCAAAATAAATTTTACTGGTGGGGCCTAGACAACCCTGTTGAATACTGCTACTGAACTGAATTGGCTTGGAGCTACTCCTAAGGTTGTTATTCTGACAGTACCCTGGTCTTAAAGCCCTATATAGGGATTTGGACTCCACTGCAGGGGAACCACCAGGCATCTACTTGGTCAAGTCACACCAGGAAAAACTGTAGTGAGGGACAGGCTGAGATCAGGGCAGGCAGAGTTCATACAATCCAATCATGAGACAGGAAAAGGTTGGTACACAGACAGGCAAAACAAGACAATGGCACACCTTTGCAGGACAATAGACAACTAGAACCTATTGCTCAAGCAACTTCCCAGAGAGGAAAGTGCCTTAAATACCCTAAGGTGGCCTGCCATTGGCTGGGGAAGATTGAGGTGGATGGACACTAGTCTTTTAAGAGACAAAGGAGGAGCACACAGGTCCCCTTTATGTGGAGAGAGGTAGAGCAGATGACCCGCAGGACTATTCTTTGTGAAGTGGGCAGAAGTGTGCCGTTTCAGTGCCTGTACCTGCTGGGAGGGAAAAGGAGGAGGATGCTGGCAGGGACAGACCACCGGAGCAACATCAGAAAACAGAAGGTTAGAATGCTGCCAGAAATACAGTACTCACTGGGAGGAGAAAGGAGGTGGCTGGCATGGACTGTTGGCATAATAATAGTCACAGATTTAGGTATTAATTCTTTTAAAACCAAAATCTATTAGATACAACATGGTGGTCGACCTACCAATGACTGCGTTGGATATTGTAATCTTTAGCCACATACGGTCTCGAATTTCCAGCCCTGAATCTGGCAGTTGCATTACTTTCACTATGGTTGCCATGTCACTCTTCACAGATAGAGGAGACTCTTCCAGTTCTAGATTAAAATAAGGTGAAAAGTATTAGTTCCGACATCTTGAATACTTTTAATTCAAGGGAAACTGTAGTCCAAAGAGAAATGTACCCAAATCAGTGACCACCAAACCTAGATGCAAATGGCTTTATATGGATTTGTAATAGTTATATAAAATATATTGATATTATACTATAACCTTAGATAACCAAAACTCCTGGTCATAATCTCTCATGTTATGCACCGGGTTATTACCTCACAGCACTGGTTTATTATCATAGAGCATTGGCCTTAGGAGGCACAAGCTACTTAATAATTTCCCACATCTTGGAATGTCTCTGCGCCAGAAACCGAAATCTCCAACACCTAGGAGCTGGCATTAGAATTCAGGGGTAGTTTTCACCAGCTTTCTGGTATAAATATTGGTAACTCTGTTGGGCTCCATAGGCCCTACCCTTCCCGTTCCTGTCCATCCCACTTTTTAAGAAAGTGGCGAACTTGGTATAATCTGGCAAAAAGTCACAAATTTTTTTGTGCAAGGGGGTTGTGCAAATATTTGCTACTTTTCCACACCCCAAAGCTGGCATGGAAGCTTTGATAAATTCACCCTATTGACTTGTGCTTAGCATGGTGCTAATAGATCCTTGAAAAGATTCAGAATACAGGTATAAACCCTCAAAGTGACTTATTTGTCAGACAAACGGTGAAGAAAACCTACAAAAACCATATAAAGACAAGTCTGCATTTAAGGTTTGGTGGTCCTTTAAATAACACTGGCTAATGAGGTCTGTGAAATCAAAGAGCCAGCCGACAGTGTCGTAAGTGCTAGACTGCTGATTTCTACTACATCTTGTAGGATCTTTCTTTTTGGATTTCAGTTCCCCTTTAATACACATACAGTTACATAACTGTCATAGCACCCAAGCAAAGCAAGGTAAGACTTCAGCGCCAGGTAAGTAGGTAAACGTGGACAGAAATAATGTAGCAAACGTATTTCTACTTAAGTCAGGCTTTAATTGAGCATCAGAGGTTCTGGCCCCATCCCAAAATCTAAAGGGCGGCAGATTTATCAAGATGGAATTTAAAGGAAAACTTCATATTTCTTTAAAAAGAACCTGTCACCACGAAAATGCAGTGTAATCTGCAGGTGGTATGTTATAGAGCAGGAGGAGCTGAGCAGATTGATATATAGTTAATGGGAAGAGAGTCAGAAAAAAACTTGTAATGTATTTACCACAATCTCTCTGAGCTCAGTTGTCCAAGTCCTATCAGTGATTGACAGCTGTCTATGTAGACACTCTAAAATAGGGAAGACTGTCAACCACTGATATGACTATCCACTCAGGCAACTGAGTTCAGAAAGAGCAGAGATTTTAATGTATAAATTACAAGTTTTGCTGAAGCTTTCCCATAAAATACATCAATCTGCTTACCTCCTCCTGCTCTATAACATGTGGCTTACAGATCGCACTGTATTTCAGAGAGTCTCTTTAAAGGGTCTGTCTCATTATATTTCCCAGTATATTTGAATGTTTTTCTATGCTCCTTGTTTAAGATCCTCTGACTGCAGGTGTCATGATCCTCACAGGTCACTGGTTTTTAGGTCCGCTGCCCACAGAAATACGAAGCCTGTATGGTCAACGTGACACCAAAAAAGAGCATTTAGCTTTAAAGTGACAGAAATTATTAGTTAAACCCAAGTGGACAATACCCAGCACAGGTCAGTAATGAGACAGGACATAAAAAAACAGATCATGGTTACAGCAAGAAAGATGATACAGCATCACCTCCCTCTCTGACTTCAAAACCATGACTGTGGATCCTGAACAATGGATAAGATGTTTTCTCTTGCTGAGGTGAAAAGGCAAACTAAGAGAATCTGTCATCTGATTCCCACTGAGCAATTATGTGAGACAATGAAAAGAGCGTATATGCCTCACTCCGTCAATATCATCTACCAGTAAACCGCTCCCACACAGTGCACCTGAAAGAGGTGAGGTTTCGATCACACCTAAAAAACTATTGGGTTAATTATTAAGACTAGTGTTGAGTGAAATTCTGTTTTCAGGTTTGGCATACAAGGTTCGCCTTGCTGCCGAAGTTTAAGACCATTTTGCACGCCATAAAATGGTAAATGAGATGGGCCAACAGAACCCTTTGCGGCCAAATATGTGATAAAATTATGCCAAAAAGTGGCGTACTATGGACAATAAGTAACCCCCAATGTACCTATCCTTTTAAGGCTCAGATGCCCCCAGGTACTCTTTTTAAAGGCTATGTACACCTTTGGGGGCATTTCTTTTATTATTATTGCATTATACTTATTTTGACCTAAAAATCACTTTTTCATTTGGTCTTTATTAACAATATGGAACCCTTTTTTGTGTAAAGAGCTGAGAAGCTGTACTAGCTGCCTGTGGATTTTTTCTCAATTCCATCATCTGAGGAGCAGACGGACAGCATATCTGTTCTCTCTGACCTTATAAACACTCATTAAAGCTCAATCCTTACCTTACTGATAAGAATGTGGCTTAAATAAGTGTTTATGACTGAACAGCTCAATATTTTTGAATAAAGACCAATTGAAAATAAGATTTTTAGCCAAAAATAAGTTAAATGCAATCATTAAAAAAATTTACTCCAAAGGTGTACATAGCCTTTAAAGCATCCAAGATGGCCGGCTCAGAGGCCAAGCACCAGTTTGGTGAGCTTCCCACAATTATCGTATATAACTTTTTTTTTTAAAAGGCCTGATCCCCCCCCCTTCCCAAAAAAAGAAAACAAAAAAAACTCTGCTGCTCTGAAGAGGCAGCAGCAGTTGTCAAAACCACAGCCCCTCATTCAGTGCTCTGCAGCTACTGGCTACAGCTACAGAACATTGATCTTCAGCAGGTGTTGTCCACCTTAGGCTGGATCTATCCCAAAAATCAAGAATTTAAGGACCTTTGATTGGCAAAGGTACATCTAATTACCTATAATTGAAGAACTCATATAACTGTGAAAGCCAAGATTTCCTAAACAATTTTAGGAAAACAACTTAATACTATATGGGATGAAATTATTGACCTGGCTTCATTGTTCATCTATGACAGACTATAATGGAAATCAGACAGAGAGCACGTGCCACCAGCAGAGACACTTGACAACAAGGTGGTGTAAGTGGCATAGCATGATTTACCTTAGACCTCTGGCATGATTAGAGTACATTTGGATCTGAGATGATGGGATAAAGGAGTCTATAGGTAGGCAAATAACTAACAGCAGGGGCGTAGCTATAGGGGGTGCAGAGGTAGCAGTCACTACCAGGCCAAGGAGCCTCAGGGGACCCAAAGACCCTCGTGCAGCATAAGAAGACACACAAAGCATTGCGGGAAGGGAGGCCCAAGCTGAACTCTTGCACCAGGGCCCATGAGCCCTTAGTTACGCTCCTGACTAACAGCAATGGTCAGTGAGATATCTCCTATGGTTAGACTCCATGAGAGCACCAAATTATTCAAAATGGATGGACCATGCTCATTGCATTGAGGTGTTATTTCATACCCATCCCCTAGTAGGGTTGGAATTCTGGCCCAGTCATTATACCAGCAAGTAAAACTGGGCTAGTTTACATAATGATGAAGACTTCAACCAAGTGAACATTTAATACTTATCTCTTAGCAAATCAAGCCCTCCACCAACCTTAAACAGTCTGTGGAACTAAACATCCCATCATGACTGAGCATGCTGGGTCTGGTTGTTCCTAGTCAGCAAATAGAAAACAGCTGCCCACCTCTGCTCTACACCATTCCTTTAACCTCTAATCTACTTAAGGTAGCATTATCTGTTAGATGATCTACTTGGAAGTGGCAAGCAGGAGGCAGGATAACAAGCACATCCTTCTGCTTGGCTGGTTAGCAGGATTGTGGGTTTGGGTTACACTGCTGCCCCAGAGCAGGATGAGTCCTGCGCATAGTGCGGGGGCTGCAGTGTGACTTACTTTCCGACTCAGGTATAGAGCTTGTTAATGAGGAGCTGGTGCATGTGATGATACTCATGGAGGGGCTCATACCGTAACGGGGGTATGTTCCCGTCAGGGCTGAGGTATGAGTGATCCAGGCAGCCGGGTCTATCGGTCTCACGGGTTCCGCTACAAATAAGACATGGAGGGAAAAAAAAGAGAAAATTACTGGAATGAAAGGAGAACAGGAAAGAATTAGCTCTGTTCTATGGACGAAATACCGTAAAATATTTATGGGGTCATTTATCAAACTAGTAAAAAGTAGAACTGGCTTAGTTGCCCATAGCAACCAATCAGATTCCTCCTTTCATTTTTGACAGCTCCTTTGTAAAATGAAAGGTGGAATCTGATTGGTTGCTATCGGTAACTCAGCCAGTTCTACTTTACAACAGTTTGATAAATTAACCCATTAATATTTCAGCCTGTATTTGTCCATTATCTACCTGGTATTTTACTTTTAAGCATATGAAGAGATTTCCAGTTATTGTAAATCAATTAAAATCCTCATCACAATTCTCTGAGGACTGAGTCTATTGATCTGCAATCTCAAGAACGTCTTTGTTTTCCCACTATAGAATGCCTATTGATTGTGTCTTGCAGCCTACTGATCTGTCCACAGACCTCCACATAACGTACATACTGACAGAATGTGCTGGGCAGCTCAGGAATCCAGGAGGGGCTGATCTCTTGCTGAAAACATGCATTTTCAGAGTAGCCGAAATAGTCCTCATATTCTATGAACAATTTATAGACTATTGGGATCATTTATCAAACTGGTGTAAAGCAGAACTGGCTTAGTTGCCCATAGCAACCAATCAGATTCCTCTTTTCATTTTTGACAGCTCCTTTGGAAAATGAAAGGTGGAATCTGATTGGTTGCTATGGGCGACTAAGCAGTTCTACTTTACACCAGTTTGATAAATGACCCCATATGTATATCTTCACAAATAAAATACTGCCCTGGTACTGCTTTTGCAATAAGCCATGATTAAAGGGGTTTTCCAAGTGATTTTTACTGACGACCTATCTTCTTGATATATCATCAGTATCTGATCGACGGAAGTCCGACACATGGGACCCTGCTGATGAGCTGTTTGAGAAGGCACCAGCGCTCAGACTAACGCCACGGCCTTCTTGCAGATTTTCCTGTGCAGTGTGACGTCACGTTCATTGGTCATGTGGCCTAGGCACAGCTTAGACCCACTGAAGTGAATGGGCTGAGCTGCGATAGCAAGCACAGCCGCTATACAATGTACGAGGCTGCGCTTGATAAGCTGAGAGAAGACCACAGATTTACTGCGAGTGCTGGTGCCTTCTCAAGCAGCTGATCAGTGAGGGTACCATTTGTCGGAACCCACTGTTCAGATACTAATTACCTATCTGGAGCAAAGAAATTAAAAAAAAAACACTTGGAAAACCCTTTTAAACGTTTTATACCACTTTGTGTCAACAGACCAATGAGCCTTGATGAAAACAGGTTTCAAATAAAGTCCCTCACATCTTGCTAACATTGCCTCGGTAGGTTAGCAAAAAGTAGGGGACAGATGGAAGGAGTATGACTGAAAGATCAGACTACATTGTAGTCTGTTACCATGGAGACATGGGAGGTATAGGAGCTGTATGCACAAAAAGTAGGAATGTTTTAATTGCAAAGCAGTCTTATTTTTCATTTTAGATACACTGAACTAATGAAAATGAAGTTGGTTACAAAGAAAGGATTGTGTACGTCATAGTGATTAAGGGTTCATGCACACAGCCATAGTTTCTGTCCACATATGATGCACAATTTTTGCAGATCGAATGCGGACCCATTCATTTCAATGAAGCCGCACAGTGTGCACGTTCGTTCCGTGTCCCCACAAAAAAGATAGAACATGTCCTATTCTTGTCTGTTTTGTGGACAAGGGTAGGTCATTTCTAGAGAAGTATGGAAAAAAATGGCAGCATGCACTCGGCAGGACATGTGTTTTATGGATCCGAAATTGCCAGACCACAAAACGGATGTGGTCATGTGCATGAACCCTAAATCTCACAGACCACATCTGCAATTGGGTGAAGTGGTTGTTTAATTATAATAATTTATTTCAAGCATCTGTCCTCTATACACAGCCAGATTCTTACACAATCATAAGGCCCCTTTCACACGGGCGAGATTTCCGCGCGGGTGCAATGCGTGATGCGAACGCATTGCACCCGCACTGAATCCTGACCTATTCATTTTAATGGGGCTTTTCACATGAGCGTTTTTTTTCACGCATCACTTCTGCGTTGCGTGAAAAACGCAGCATGTTCTATATTCTGCGTTTTTCACGCAGCCCAGGCTCCATAGAAATGAATGGTGGTGAGTTAAAAACGCAACGCAACGCATTGCATCCGCATGCAATCCGCACGTTTTTAACGCAACGCATCCGCAACGCATCCGCAACGCATCTGCAACGCATCCTGAGCAAATCCGCGACGCTCGTGTGAAAGAGGCCTAATATGTAATGAATGGATTAGGCTCTTAACATCACCTTAGAAGAAATGAAACATTGGCGGACATATACTGCTTACCTCTTGGAATGGTGAAGTAGCTCCTTGGTGTGGGATCCCAACATTTGGCTACAGTGAGGCTAATTGGTCTGAAAAAAACCCATCAAAAAGTGTGATATGGACCTAAAAATAAAACACTGTGTGGTGCCACTGTAAGGCACAGTATTTAGCAAATCCTATATAAGTATAAAGTCTGAGGCACAAAGAGTATAGCAGGACATCAGAGCTTGTGCGTAGCCATACGGAGGTTATGCTGTGCACAAGCCCAGGGGCGTAGCTATAGGGGATGCAGAGGTAGCAGTCGCTACCGGGCCCAGGAGCCTGAGGGGGCCCAAAGACCCTTCTGCTGCATAAGAAGACACACAAAGCACTGAGGGAAGTAGGGCCCAAGCTGAACTCTTGCACCAGGGCCCATGAGCTGTTAGCTACGCCCCTGCACAAGCCCTTAGGACAGGTAGGTACAGCTAGCTAGCAGATAGCCCAATAGTAAATGGGATTAGGAAACCAATAATATAATTTTCAAGGGACCTGGTTGACTGTTGCCAGAGGGTATTTTTGGAAGAAACAAAGTAAAAAAGGGCATTTTTCCTAACCAATATATATATATATATATATTATTTTTTTGCAAAAATATGAAGGATACCAGAGGTATATGGCAGCTGCTTATCTTCTTCTTCTCCATTAAAATAACTGGTTAATGTTAATGGGGGAATTAGGTGTGGAAATGAGCTCTTAACAAGCTCTGGCTCTGATGCCACAAAATGTAAGGCAGTCCTAAGGTACTTGTATATCCTATAACTATCCTATAAGTCAATGTTAAAACACTGACTTATAGGATAGCTGCCTTACATGTGGTGGCATTAGAGGCAGAGCTTGTTATGAGCTTATTTGCATCCCTTTCTTCCCAGAATTCCAGAGGAACATTCCCTGGCCTATAAGACTCCCCATGTCGATTAAAGGGATTCTGTCACCACCATTTTACAAATTAAGTTATTTATACCATCGGATTCATCTAGTCATATGGAGTTCTAAATGGTAATTGTTATAGGGCATAGATGCAGTTTTGAGGTAAAAAAAACGATTTTTAGCAGCTGTCAGTCACTTACTATAAGGAGCCCAAGGGGAGTTGACAAGCGTTGCAGGAGCCCGGGCTCGGCGATTCCTTGGAGCCCAGGACCGCCCACCTATTTAATATTCACTTCACTGAGAGAGTCAGTGAAGCTCCGGCGCGGCTGAAATCCCGCGCAGGCGCAGTACATCAGGTGAGGCCGCTGCCCGCAGACCGCACGGGCGCAGGCGTCTTGATGTACTGCGCCTGCGCGGGATTTCAGCCGCGCCGGAGCTTCACTGACTCACTCAGTGAAGTGAATATTAAATAGGTGGGCGGTCCTGGGCTCCAAGGAATCGCCGAGCCCGGGCTCCTGCAACGCTTGTCAACTCCCCTTGGGCTCCATATAGTAAGTGACTGACAGCTGCTAAAAATCGTTTTTTTTACCTCAAAACTGCATCTATGCCCTATAACAATTACCATTTAGAACTCCATATGACTAGATGAATCCGATGGTATAAATAACTTAATTTGTAAAATGGTGGTGACAGAATCCCTTTAAGGCGCTCTCCATAAGGAGATATAATAATGATGCCTGCAAAATGATTGCTCGTCCATTTTTTTTTTTTTTAATATGGCCAATGCATGAATGAAATAAAGTAATATGTAAAAATACAGAAGTACTATTTATAGTGGACACATAAAATAAAAAATCACCACAATCTTCTATAATACATACCCTGGTTTGGATACAATTTCTCTTAAAACTCTAACTGCGTCATCATTGCTCATGTTCTCAAAATTGACATCATTAACCTGCAAAATGTCAAACATATACATAAGGTACAAGCACGATAGATCATACAAAACCAGACAAATCGGCTAATGTAAATTAAACATTGCTTTGGAATTGTGGTTCAACAGAATAATTTATAAAACAAACTAATGGAACTGGCCTGGACAAAAATGATGGTTTCTTTAACCTAATATTTTGTTGCACAACCTTTTGAGGCAATTACTGCAATCAACTGATTTCTGCAACTCACAATGAGACTTCTGCACCTGTCCACAGGTATTTTGGCCCACTCCTCAAGAGCAAACTGCCCCAGCTGTCTCAGGTTTGAAACGTGCCTTCTCCAGTTTGCATGTTTCAGATCCTTCCAAAGATGTTCAATAGGATTTAGATCAGGACTCATAGAAGGCCACTTCAGGATAGTTCAATCCTTTGCTCATAGCCATTCTTGGATATTTTTAGCTGTGTGTTTTGGGTGATTATCTTGTTGGAGGACCCATGACCTGCGACTGAGACCAAGCTTTCTGAAACTGGGCTGCATATTTTGCTCCATAATGCTTTGACAGTCTTGAGATTTCATTGTACCCTGCACAGATTCAAAACATAACCGAACCGCCTCCAGTACACAGTAGGTACAATGTTCTTTTCTTTGTTTTCTTCATTTTTGTGTCTGTGAACATAAGACTGATGTGACTTGCTAAAAAGCTCCAGTTTTGTCTCAACTGTCCAAAGGACATTCTCCCAGAAGCTTTGTGGTTTGTACATATTCATTTTGGCAAATTCCAGTCTTGCTTTTTTATGAATTGCTTTCAACAGTTGTTTCCTCCTCGGTCATCTTCCATTAAGACCACTTTGGCTAAGACAGCAGTGGATGGTGCAATCTGACGCTGATGTTCCTTGACCTTGGAGTACACCTTTAATCTCTTTGGAAGTTGTTTGGTTACTATTCGTATTATCTGTCTCTTCAATTTGTCACCAATTTTACTCTTGCAGCCATGTCCAGGGAGGTTGGCTACAGTCCCGTAGACCTTAAAGTGTAACTGCCGTTTCACTACCAAAAATGAAATTCCTAACATATGTGATGCTGAAGAGTAGATATTCATGAAGCTGTATTTTTCAGTTAATTTTATCTTTCTGATGCCTGTATTCAGCCCTTAGCAACCATATTTCTATGTGCCTCTATTTCAGCATCTTCCTAAAATGGCCACTGCTGCACTTCCTGTGGTGATCTTTGCCCAGTCCTTGAGGCCATCCTGTATTTCCTTCACTTCCCATAAGCCTTTGCTCTCCTCACATGAACTAGCAGGACCAATCAGAATTACATGAAGTCAGTGAACATTTGTATTAACGTCCTAATAGTCACTTGTCCCTCATTATCTTTCACACTGACATGGGGGGGGGGCTGCTTTAACTGCTCATATCTCTGGTGTGGTACCAGCTAGATATGGGCTTTGTATGTCTTAAAGCTGACATTCCGGGCTTTAAGACAATACCAAAATGACATAAATCTGTTAACTACAAGGGGAGATATCACTCATAGAAATCGGGATGCTGTGAATGAAGCTGAAAATGAAAGTATAAGCAGATTTTACTCACATTTATTCCCAACTCGTTTTCTAACAGTGATTTCTCCTCTGTTGCTTGGACTAGAGCTCTGGTCTTGAATTAAAGCCTGGACTGTCCTCTTCAAACAAGCCAAGTTGCATGTTTCTAGCTGGTACCATTCAGGAGATATCAGCCTGTAAAGCAGCCCCCCCCCCTACATTTTCTGCCTCAGCCCAGCACCAGGCACTCAGGGCTAAGCTCCTCCCCCCCAGTGCTGATCGTCTCTTGTTATGAGATAGAGAAGATGTCCTGCACATGGTTACAGCTTGAGAAGGGAGAAGCAGAATAGGAAAGTAGCATGCATCTGTGGGGGTTATTAGCAGGTAAAACTGAGAATGATCAAATTTTAAAGCACAAAAGTACTTATACAGCAGGGTGTACTATACCATTAGGGGATAAAAAATGAAATGGCTGTTACACTTTAAACTTCTGAATAATCCGTGCAACTGTAGTAACAGGCACATCAAGCTGTTTGGAGATGGCCTTATAGCATTTACCTTTAACATGTTTGTCTATAATTTTCTTTCTTATCTCCTGAGCAGTGGCGTAGCTATAGGGGTCGCAGCGGTCGCAGTTGCGACTGGGCCCCTAAGCCAGGGGGGCCCCGAGGGCCCCCCTTGCCACTTGCAGGGCCGCACCGCCAATTAGCCGGGTGCGGTGCGGCCCTGCGGACAGTTGCGGGCGGCGGTGGGGCAGAGGGAGATGAGCGCTTCCATTGTGGAAGCGCTCATCTCCATAGTCATCTGTATCGCCGTCCTCAGGACGGCGATACAGATGCCTGTATTCTACTGCGGGGCAGGGGAGGGAGAGGCGTCTCCCCTGCCCGTTCCTCTGATAGGCTGCAGGCACTGGGCCTGCAGCCTATCAGAGGCCGGCTCAGGCGGCGCGATGACGTCATCGCGCCGCCTGAGCCGTACAGCGCGGGACACAGGCCGGAAGAGGCCTGCATCGCATCGCTGACAGCTCCATGGAGGTAAGTATTAGTGTTTATTTTTTTATTGTAGCACGGACCGGAGCTCTATTGGGGGACATGGGGGCATTTTTACTAGCACATGGGGGGCACTGGGGGCACTTTTACTGTCACATGGGGCATTTTTACTGGCACTGGGGGCACTTTTACTGTCACATGGGGCATTTTTACTGGCACATGGGGGCACTGGGGGCATTTTTACTGGCACATGGGGGCATATTACTGGCACTGGGGGCATTTTTACTGGCACATGGGGGCACTTTTACTGGCACATGGGGGCATTTTTACTGGCACATGGGGGCACTGGGTGCAAATTACTGGCACTTGGGGCATTTTTATTGGTACTGGGGCACTTTTACTGGCACATGGGGGCACTGGGGGCATTTTACTGGCACATGGGGGCATTTTTACTGGCACATGGGGGCATCTTTACTGGCACATGGGGGAATTTTTACTGGCACATGGGGGCATATTACTGGCACTGGGGGCATTTTTACTGGCACATGGGGGCATTTTTACTGGCACATGGGGGCACTGGGGGCATTTTTACTGGTACTGGGGGCACTTTTACTGGCACATGGGGGCACTTGGGGCATTTTACTGGCACATGGGGGCACTGGGGGCATTTTTACTGGCACTGGGGGCATTTCTTACTGGCACATGGGGGCACTGGGGGCATTTATTACTGGCACATGGGGGCACTGGGGGCATTTTTATTGGCACTGGGGGCATTTCTTACTGGCACATGGGGGCATTTCTCACTGGCACATGGGGCATTTCTTACTGGCACGGGAGCACTGGGGGAATTTTTACTGGCACTGGGGGCATTTTTACTGGCACTGGGGGCATTTTTACTGGCACTGGGGGCATTTCTTACTGGCACATGGGGGGCATTTCTCACTGGCACATGGGGGCATTTCTTACTGGCACGGGAGCACTGGGGGCATTTTTACTGGCACTGGGGGCATTTCTTACTGGCACATGGGGGCACTGGGGGCATTTATTACTGGCACATGGGGCACTGGGGGCATTTTTACTGGCACTGGGGGCATTTCTTACTGGCACATGGGGGCACTGGAGCCAATTGTTACTGGCACATGGGGGCACTGGGAGCATTTCTTACTGGCACTGGGGACATTTCTTACTGGCACATGGGGGCATTTATTACTGGCACATGGGGGCACTGGGGGCATTTTTACTGGCACTGGGGGCATTTCTTACTGGCACATGGGGGCACTTTTACTGGCACATGGGGGCACTGGGGGCATTTGTTACTGGCACTGGGGGCATTTCTTACTGGCACGGGAGCATTTTTACTGGCACTGGGGGCATTTCTTACTGGCACATGGGGGCACTGGGGGCATTTTTACTGGCACTGGGGGCATTTTTTACTTGCACATGGGGGCACTGGGAGCATTTTACTGGCCCTGGGGGCATTTTTACTGGCACATGGGACACGAGGGCATTTTTACTGGCACTGGGGGCATTTCTTACTGGCACATGGGGGCACTGGGGGCATTTTTACTGGCACTGGGGGCATTTTTTACTTGCACATGGGGGCACTGGGAGCATTTTACTGGCACTGGGGGCATTTTTTACTTGCACATGGGGGCACTGGGAGCATTTTACTGGCCCTGGGGGCATTTTTACTGGCACATGGGACACGAGGGCATTTTTACTGGCACTGGGGCCATTTTTACTGGCACATGGGGGCATTGGGGACACTTCTTACTGGCACTTGGGGGCATTTTTCTGGCACATGGGGCATTTCTTACTGGCACATTGAAAGCATTATTACTTCTGGGGCACAGTGGGGACATTAGTACTGTTGGGGGCACTATTACTAACAAGTGCACTCTGGCAGAGAATTATTAGTTGGGACTTTGGGGGCACTATTACTGTGGGGGTCACTATTACTGTGGAGGGCACTATTACTGTGGGGGTCACTATTACTGTGGGGGGCACCCTGGCACAGTATCAGCGCAGTTATTTCTGGGGGACGTTATGTTCACACTATTACTGTCAGGGACACTATTTGCTGGGCGCAGTTATTTTAGGACACTGTGTGCCAATAATTATTGAAGGGCACTCTCTGTGTGGTACTAGTGGCACAGTACTGGGGGTGGTAGGATGATTTGTCCAGAAGACGGGAGGATGATGGAAAAGTTTTTTCTGTCTAACTGCAGAGATGAGAAATGGCTGAAAAATGGCGCCTGGTCTGAAAGGAGAAGATGAGGAAAGAGAAGATCTACATCCGAGGAGACGTCACTGGATGTACAAGGTATGAGGCGCTGTATTATACTGGATGTAAGAGGTATGGGGCGCTGTATTAGGCTACATTCACAGGAACATTGTGTTTTGCAGTCTGCAAATTGCGGATCCGCAAAAAAAGGATGATGTTCCGTATGGCATCCGTTTTTTTTGCAGATCCACTGTAACAATTCCTATCCTTGTCCCCAAAACGGACAAAAATAGGAATGGACATACAGATGCGGACAGCACACAGTGCTCATTTAAGTGAATGGGTCGTGTGAATGTAGCCTTACCCTGTATGTTCTGTAGTGATACACGTAATGTTAGGAGGTTAGGTTAGGGTGAGAATTTGGCATGGAAGGGGGTTTCAATTTTTGACTTGGCCGGCAGAAAAGCTAGGTGAACCAGCGCTGGAGGAAGGGGGGGGGCCCAAGTTGAACTCTTGCACCAGGGCCCATGAGCCTTTAGCTACGCCCCTGCTCCTGAGACAACCCTCTCCTTAGCTTCCTTTGGTCCATGTTCAGTGTGGTCCACACCATGAAACCAAAGAGCACAGTGACTACTTTTGACCCTCTAAATAGGCAGACTGACTGATTACAAGTTTGAAGACAACTGTGACCCTAATTACAGGACACACCTTAGTTTAAGATGTCCCTATGGTCAAATTATTTTCGGTCTTTTCTAGGGGTACCATCATTTTTGTCCAGTTTCATTACTTTGTTTTTTTAAATTATTAAGTTGAACCACAATTCAAAAGCAATGTTTGATTTTCACTAGTTGATTTTCAGTACATTTTTATTTCTTTTCTCAGTTTCAAGTTATTTCAGTGGGTTCAAGGGTACCAACAATTTTGTCCACAGGTGTAGATAGACAGGCAGATACTAGATATGCACATGTGGACTGTCACATTTTAATATCACATATCATAATTGGTACCAACATCATTTAAATGAGAAAATAATATGACAATGCCCATATTTTGTATGCCTGGCACCATTCCCAAAAATTAAAATGCAATGAACACGCTTATTCCTCATTCTTCATTTAAATTTGGGAGGTTAGAAAAAGGGAAACAATTCCCAGTATATATTAGGCTTAGTAATATCAAAGGCAGCTGACATGAGCCTGTGATGGCATTAAAGCATCCCCTGTGTAATCTCCGCAAACTCAAAGAAACACAAGTAATCTTGTAAATGACTCCTGAGGCTTTGTGATAGGCGACGTGCATCTTGCTTGTTGTTTCAGTAGCGTTACTCTACTTTTGTCTTCCAGGATGGAATAATACCATAAGGCAGTCCTAATTAATACTGCGGTGTCTATGGCACCGATTTGCGGCAATCAATAGCAGCCAAAGGCGTAGTTGCTTTGATCAGTCTGCCACATACTGATGCTGTTTGACTTGTACAGCTAACTGAATCTCGGAGTTACCATACAGCAAATTATCCATTGCTTCTAATTCTAATTTTTAAAGGACCACTAAATCTAAATTCCACTTCCCCGTCAAGCGGATGTGCTCCCGTGCCTTCCTGTTCAGCTGCATGCACATTATACAGCTCTACATGAAGACACATGAGCAGATCTGGTCAACATGTCAGGGAAGATTCCCGCGGCCAGAGTCAGGCAGTCACGTAAGCACAGCCTAGATTGTGGATTCGGCAGTGCAACAAAGAGCTAAGTAGCAATGAAGCCATCTTCCTTCCACAGGTTGTCTGCAAGCTACAATTTAGTCATCTTCCTGGAGAACTTCTTAAAGGTAAATCTTCAGGGACAGGCGTCCTTCTCCCATGGAGATCTATAGGAACCGGCCTGCTTGTGCCTATAGTTAAATGAGGTCCTGCATAAATATGTAGCCTCACACAACTTTAGGGATGTAAGATTGTGGACATGAGGGACATACATTTTCTGGATGTCCCCCTTGCCCAACTATTAGTAGATCATTGCATTCAGCTGTCATGCCAAGAGAGAGAGATTTGAGATTTTGCATATTGAAAGTCCATACTGACATATTGTCTTAAGGGGCATCTGTCAGCAGATTTGTACCTATGACACTAGATGACCTGTTACACGTGCACTTGTCAGCTGAAGACATTTGTGTTGGTCCCATGTTCATATGTGTCCGCATTGCTGAGAAAAATGAAGTTGTAATATATACAGATGAGCCTCTAGGAGCAACGAGCTTAGCTCACTCTGCAATGGCAATGACCCCATTGCTCCTATAGGCTCATTTGCGTATATTTAAAAAAATTTTTTTTTTCTCAGCAATGCGGGTTCTTTAGTTTTTAATACATTAAATTACTATACAGGCTTCAATTCCCTAAATTACCACACCAGTACAAATCACCACCAGCATTTTGCAAGCAAAGAATTCTGGGAGAAAGATGAATGCAGGTTTGCGCTATAATGAAGTCCATAACTCCAGATCTGTATAAGGGCTCATGCACACGGCCGTTGCCGGCCCGTGGCCGTACTGAGGCCTGCATATGCCGGGTCCGCAATACCCGGAGATGCGGGACAGAGGCACGGATCGGAACACCATGGAAGCACTTCGGAGTGTTTCCGTGTTGTTTCTGGCCGTGTCTCCGCACCGCAAAAAAGTAGTGCATGTCAGATGCGGATCGCGGACCCCATTCAATGGGTCCGAGATCCGAATGCTATGGCTCCTCCACTGTCAGTGCCCGTGCGTTGTGGACCCTAAATTGTGGGCAGAGTTGCTCAGCTTTTTATGTATATTAGTTTTTATTTATATTGTATAATTGTGTTCAGGGTGAATAGATATGGGTCTTATTTATTTCAGCATAAAGAAAAAAGACTGCACATTCATAAGGAAACACTTTAAACAATGAGAAAAAAATCTAAACCAAAGACACTGCATGTAATAATATAATATGGTCATATACTGCACCTGTAGAAGCATATCTCCAGGCTCAATTCGTCCATCTGCTGCTACAGCGCCACCTTTCATAATGGATCCTATATAGATTCCCCCATCCCCACGGTCATTGCTCTGGCCTACAATACTGATCCCCAGGAAGTTGTATTTCTCTGGAAAAAGAAGTTTACAATGTTTTTAGAAAAAGTGTTAGGTTGTCCAAGGCACTTCTACTTGTAGTAATGCATATGCTATGTACATGCCCCTGGACATAGCCATTACAACCCGAATTAAAACATCTACTGCTTGTATTGGTGGCCACATTATTAGTTCTTCTCCTGTAAGGGGCTGTCCACAGAGGTGAAGAAGCACCCACCTGCTCCGAGTACTGGCGCAGGCACCAAAGCTCAAATTCGGCTTAAGGAGCAGCAAATGCACATCTCTCGGAGTAACAGCACACCCAGATCATCAGGGCCGGGCTAGATGTCCAGCCCTGTCAATCAACAAGCAGGCAGCCTCTTCTTCACCTGAGGGGACAATGTCCCCGGGTGAAGAACTTCCTCTAATGAGATAAAGATTTGCTCATTTCTATACATATACAGATAATACAAATATATTACTACATGCAAATATGTAGTAATTGCCTTCAAAACAGCATCGGTTCTAGGTACACTTGCCCACAGTTGAAGGAACTCAGAAGAATGAGTTAATCGACTTCGGATGAAACATCCGAAGTCGAGTCGCATAAAACTTTGGTTCAATACTGTATGGTGCGAGTGCTCCGTAAGTATTAGAATGTATTGGCTCAGATGAGCCGAAGTTATTACTTTGCGAAGTCTCACGAGACTTTGCCTAATAATATCATAAATTAATTTGTACTGTAAAAAAACGTTTCCCGAACCCATGTTTGGTTCCAAGGTACCACAATGGGGATGTTTCATCCAAAGTCGATTCGCTCATCATGCAGAATTTGTTTGGACTCAAAATCACTTCCAATGAATGACTTTGTGAAGGTGGCAAGAACATGGATATCTGCAGCCCCATTCAGATGGATGGAACAGTATTTCTGAAGCAAATCTGCCAGGTATAAAAATACCATAACTGGAGATAACTTCTATATGCTTCTATTTAACGTGCACCCGTTTATGAGCGGTATCATGGAATATACGACACTTACCCATATTCAGTGTGACTGTGATGATATTTAGGGACATGGTTGAGTCTGTGATACTGCTGAATGAGGACGACTGTGGGAGAAAGCAGAACAATCAGAAACAGTATTCTCTGTGCTCTAGTGACATCCTAAAGACATAGCACTGTCTCATGTGTTTTACTGATCTATATTATTGTCTGGTTATATGCAGGGCCATGGTATATATGATGGATTTATATATAATTTATATAATGTCCATTAAGGATGACTCTATTGGAATATCAGGATGGCATAGAACAGTAATTTAGAGGACATGTCACTATCCTGACATGGGCTTTAACCCTTAGAGGACCCTGCGATTTTCCATTTTTCCATTTTGTTTTTTCACTCCTCGCCTTCCCAGAACCATAACTTTTTTGTTTTTCCATTCACATAGCCGTATGAGGACTTGCTTTTTGTGAAACTAGTTGTTATTTTTAATGGCGCCATTTAATATTGGATATGATGTAGTGAGGAGCTGTAAAAAAAATTCCAAATGGGTTGGAATTTGAAAGTTTCCACAATTCCACCACAGTTTTATATGTTTTTTTTTTTCATGGCGTTCCCTATGCAGTAAAATTGACACATTACCTTCATTCTGCAGGTCAGTACCATTACAACAATACTACACTTGTATAGTTTTTATTGCGTTTTAATACTGAAAAAAAAACCTTGAACTTTTTTTTTTTTGTTTTGTTTTCATCGCCATATTCTGACCCCTATAACTTTTTTTGTAGTTAAGTGTATAGAGCCATGTGAGATATCATTTTTTGGGGGGCTATTTGTACTTTTCAGTTATACCATTTTGAAATGCGGGTGACATTTTGATCACTTTTTATTTGTTTTGGGAGGTGAAGTGATATAAAATGACAAATTCTGAATTATTTCAGTTATGCCATTTGCATTGAACTTTTAAATATTTTTAAAAAACTTTTTTTTACTTTTTTTTAAGTCTCCCTGGGTGACTATAACTAGCAATCATCAGATTGCCAATTGTATTCTGTGATGGGTATTCACTTTTCACTATATACCAATACAGTGCTGCCTCCTGTAGGCCTGTACTGTTATATACCAATGATGGGTATCATTAAGGCTCAGAGCCATCATGGCCCTATTACAGCTTCCCCAATCTCAGCTAGTGAACTCTGTTACGGGCGCAGGAGCGTGCGGCTCTCACATCTGCACTGCTCAGATGCCCACGGCATCAGTGGGGTTAAATGTATGCGATCAGCCTTATGCCAACTTTAAAGTGACAACTTCCGGCATACATATACAGTACAGACCAAAAGTTTGGACACACCTTCTCATTCAAAGATTTTTCTGTATTTTCATGACTATGAAAATTGTAGATTCACACTGAAGGCAACAAAACTATGAATTAACACATGTGGAATTATATACTTAACAAAAAAGTGTGAAACAACTGAAAATAGGTCTTATATTCTAGGTTCTTCAAAGTAGCCACCTTTTGCTTTGATTACTGCTTTGCACACTTGAATGAGAAGGTGTGTCCCAGTGGCTTAACTAGAACTGACTGGGCCCCACAGCAAATTTTTGAACGGCCCCCCACCAGCAACTTTTTTGAGACCCTCAACTCACATGCAACCCCCACTCCTGTGGTTATTCAAGACTGAGCTTTTAGACGAGGCCAGGCAGCCACTCCATCCGTTTCCTAGAGTGTCACTGTATATAATGTCATTGTATAATACTGTTGAGGGGGCCCTGACAATAAAATCATTTAGTCTTCTTCGTGAGGGGGCCCCTTGTGGGTCTGGGCCCCAAAGCAGCCGCTTCTCCTGCTTCCCCTATAGCTACGCCCCTGGTGTGTCCAAACTTTTGGTCTGTACTGTATGGCGGAGGTTAAAAAGGGGTTAATAAATAATTATAATTTATTCCACGTTAAATGTCAGTTCTGGAGCAGCTTTACTTATGACCCATTTCTCCTCTATTACTTCTACTAGATGTTTCTGAATAAATATACAATTGGGTGCAAAATGTATAGATGTATCCATATCAACAGATCTTCCACTACTCACCCTATCGATTTGCCTCATCTTCTGCTTCCGTCGTCTTCGTTTGTGCTTTCGTATAAGTCTTGAGGATGTGCTCTGTTCCGTGGTGCTGCTTAACCTGTAAAATGCAAAATTGTATATTTATTACAATATGGTTCACTATTGGACTCACATAAGTGGAGTCCATGCGCTGTGTCCACCAATCTTAAAAATAATTGAGCACTCAAACCTCTCTGGTGCCACTGAAAGATCACTAAAAATCTCCAACATGACATTCAGTCCAGTGTAGCCATACTTCAAATGGTATGTCCAAGATCTTTAGTAAATGGAAGCCTCTGAGCTGTGCCAAAAGTGTTCTGGTAATGATCTATTGGACAGTGCTGCAGTGGAGTACCTTTGGCTGGAAAATCAGTAATAGTGCAATTTCACTGTTGTGTAGTTAAAATTTTTTGGGTTAGATTTCCCCTGTAAATCAATAGTAAGTCAAAGCAACTTTTTTTCTTGACATTGTTTCCAACTGGCTTTCTCATTTAGAATAACTTGTACAAAGAACCTCTGGCTTTAAATACTAGTGACCCACTTGATGCCAGAGGCTCTTTGTACAAGTTAAGAAAGTCAAGAAAGTCAGTTAGTTGATTAGCGAAAGTCTTCAAGACAAAATACAAAAAGGCCTTGACGTATTACTACTGATATTCCATACTAACTGAGAATCATTGGAAGACTGTGTAGCAGTAATGGCAGTGCCCCATTGACCTATGCGGGTGGCAGTAAGAACCCTCCTCCCACCACCACCTTCCTTTTAAAACAGTGTGACCAAGATACTGGGACAAGTGTCACCACTGGCTCTAACTAGACTGTGGGAGATTATAAATATATATACACTCATTGACAAAAAAGAAACAAAAATAACACACTCATATAGAACGTAATTTTGTCTCAGGCAGATATGTAAATAACTACAGGTTAAGAGCCCTATAAAAAAGCTCTCAGAGGATACTTTTGGGTAGTGTATCTCTTATTGAGAGATCACTGACTGCTAGACATGCCTCTATGGTGCACTCAAAGACATTTTGCCCAGTTGACAGACTTTGAGAGGGGCGCATCACTGGACTGAGAGAAGCACAATGAAGTGCCTGGCTTCTAGGATGTTCTGACCTAGCTTTTAGGAGGTGTTGGGCGCAGTGGTCAGGAAAGGGTATACTGACACAGCGAACAGGATCCAGACAGAGCACCAGTAGCCAGGATCAACTGATCCCGACAAGCATGAGCAGCTGCCACAGTTTTGTTGTCCAGCATGCAGACACAGGAAGAACCTTCATTACATAGCCCTGTCTCTGCACAGGCCATTTCCAGGTGCTTAGCAAAAGGAAATTTGGTGTCATGGTTCTCATTATGTGTCCTGCCATTGACAGCAATCCACCTTCACCTTCTTTTGCAGTGTTGTGAACGAGAAATCTTGACTGCTACAGACTGGAACAGTATGGTCTTTAGCGATGAATCCAGGTTCTGTTTGGGATCATCTGACGATGGTCAGGTTCGAGTATGGAGGCCTTGTGGTGAGTATTTCAATCCTTCATTTGCTGTGGAGTGACATACTGCCCTAACTGCTCAGTGATATGTGCAGGACATCCTGCAGCGACATGTGTTGCCTATTAATGGCAGGGCTTTCAACCGGCATTTTTCAGCAGGATAACACATCCATACACATCAAGGGTTTTCCAGGAATATCTCTGCATCCTAGACCTGTCCAGTTTTCAAAATTATCGCCGATCGAGCATTTATGGGACCAGCAGGGAGGCCTGCCTTAGCAACATACTAATGTCCATTGGGACGGACTGGGAACTTAAAGTGGCCCTGGAAAAAACCTAAAGTGGCACTAATGTTGTAGGTGGATCCAAATTGACTGAAGGCAGAGCAACACAAGTAGATGTGGCCAATACAAGTTGGTTCGGTCATCAATACCATAGTGCAGCACAGAAAACCCAAAGAAACAAATATCACAATGCAGCAGATATCTCACCAGAAGCTTGACGGATCCGTTTTCTATTGTCTCAGAGAAAACGGATCCATCCACAGTGATTTACATTGTGTGTCAGGATGGATATGTCTTGCTCTGCACCACATCGCGGACAGAAAAACGCTGCTTGCAGCGTTATTCTGTCCGCAAAGGGGACGCAACCAAACAGAACGAAAGGCATTCTGGTGCATTCCGTTTCATTCAGTTCAGTTTTGTCCTATTAACAATGAATGGGGACAAAACGGAAGCATTTTCCCCCGCTATTGAGATCCTATGACAGATCTCAATAGTGGAAAGAGAAAAAGCAAGTGTGAAAGTAGCCTAACTTCCGTTTTTTTTTTGTGGACCCATTGAAACAAATGGTTCCGCATACGGTCTACAAAATAATGGAATGGACACGGAAAGAAAATACGTTTGTGTTCATGAGCCCTAAGGCCTCATGCACATGAACGTGTGCTGGCCGTGCCCGTGCTGCGGGTCGCAAACTGCGGTCTGCAATGCATGGGCACTGACCGTGAGGCCAACGCATGCGGATCGTGGATCCATTCACTTGAATGGGGTCCGTGATCCGCATCCGAGGGTCCGCACCGCAAAAAAGTAGTGCTTGCGCTACTTTTTTGCGGTGCGGAGGCACGGCCAGAAACACCACGGAAGCACACCGTAGTGCTTCCGTGGTGTTCCGATCCGTGCCTCCGCTCCGCCTCTCCCGGATTGCAGACCCATTGAAGTGAATGGGTCCGCGATCCATGATGCGGGCTGCACACGGCCGGTGCCCGTTTATTGCGGACCCGCCGTATGCGGCCCGCAGCACGCGCACGGCCAGCACACGTTCGTGTGCATGAGGCCTAATACTGATTTTTTTCTTATCCGCCTGTGAGGCCTTCGGGCCTCTCGGATACCAGGACAAGGGTGTGACTACTATGTCTGCACCCATATAGCTATGTCCTTGTGAACACATATAAAAATCACTGCAGTTCTATTAAATATTCATTCCAGACAGATGTGTTTTATTCACGCTTCTGGTGAAGAGGCTCCTCGGACAATGAACCTGCTCGCGGTTGGGGAGATGTGTGTGTAGAATTCTTTCATCTTCAGCCCTGCGTGTCCAAGATCTGTACCCGTGAAATTCCTGTGGTAATTAATCCGCTCTCAGGATGACAGATATTTTTACATCGCCAGCAGCAATGATTTTATTCTTGGGAGAAGAAGGCTCCATGCGGGCGAGATGCAGACACAATGTCACATGGAAGACAAAGGCGTATCAGTTGTATTGTGCTAACATATGCCTTAACTAGGCTTTTGCCTTTTATGGCGTAATTTGGAGAAATGCGCTTTATCGTTCTGGATGATGGCTGGAAACAGGCAATGTCTGTCGTGCCTTCTGGCCAGCAAGTTAATTAGAATCAGCATTAATTGCAGGAAAAATAAAGATGTGGGGGAGGGGAAATGGCACATGTGCAGTATGTAGCTGAGCTCAGTCTTTATATATGCAGGTATGGTGTGAATATTAGGACTATAGAAGGACATGAATTATCATGAATGACAAGAACAGGATCTGCTTTTTTTCTCCCTGGAAACAGCATTAGGCCCCCTGCACATGAATGCGGATGAAAGCACATAAGCATGAAATGCGGATGAAAGCACATTTTCGTGCGGATTTATGGGAGTTACTGCACCATATCCGCACCAAAGTCCACAATATTTAATTGCGGATTTTGGTGCGGCTTAGAAGCGGTTTTGTCGCAGATCTCCCTCTTCCAATGAAAAGGGTGAAATCTGCAGCTAAAACCGCAAATATAATTGACAAGCTGCAGGTTTAGAAATCTGCATGGCAGGTCAATTTCTGCACAGAAAAAATCCACAAAGTGTAAATGACATTTGTGTAATTTTATACACTTTGCTGGTACTGTAATACGCTGCATTTTTTCTGCACAGGAATCCACGTAGAAAAAAACGCACATATTCTGCAACATGTGCAGGCAGCTTTAGGGTGCTGCCACAGTCCTTTTTTGCATGTAATAAATACCAGGATATATATCCTGGCATTTTTTACAAGCATTTTTTAGAGGTGTGATTATTTTTTTTTTTTCTTGCTGTTCAAGCATTTTTTACTTCTAAAGGATAGTGTATGAGAAAATGCTTGAAAAAAATTCCACTGACCCAAACACCACTGACCCACCACTCCACACAACACCACTGACCCAAAAAAACAACACTACAAAAAAAAACCCTGTCTATTTCACATAGCATCCCAAGCAACATCTGGAGCTAGCATGTGTGGGTTTTTTTTGCCCAAAAAACACAGCGAAAAATGGCAGCCACCAAAAACCATAAAACATGCCAGGGAAAAAAAAAAACACGTGTCACCAGCCTTATCAAACTGCAGCTCATACTCAGCCAAGTGAATAGGGCTGGGTAGTGTAGGCCCTCCTAAATACATCTCATGATGCCCCCTCATGCTTGATGACGTGTAATATACAGTTTTAGCTGCTGATTCACATGGCTTCCCCGCTACTTTGAAAGGGGTGAAATCCACTGTGAAAATTCGCAACACAAACTAGCAATCTTGCGGATTTAAAAATACGCACAGCCGATCAATTTCCAGATGGAAAAAATAAATCGGAGGCATGTTTTGTTAAAATCTCATGCTTGGTACTGTGGAAGCACCTGAGGCAGCATGTGGGAGCAACTTTGGCATGCAATTTCGGGGGCATCTGGGGCGCTGTAAGGCCTCTTTCACACATCTGTGTCTGTGATCACATCCGTGACAAGATAGTCAGTGGTTTATCCATGAAGGATCTGTGTTCGGCCTGTGTGTCCGTTTTTTTGCTCTCCGTGTATTATCCATCTTCCACGGACACCTATTCTCGCAACAATCTGTGAAAACCACGGACAGATGGCACGGACCCATAGACTATAAGGGTGCTTTCACACATGGCAGATTTTGTGGCAGAATATTCTGCAACTGAGAATAATTTCCATTCATTTGAATGGGACAGCGAGCACGTGGATCTCTGCAAGCCCCATTAAGGTGAATGGAACAGATTTTCAGTCGTGGAATTTTCTGCCACAAAATCTGCCGCATGTGAAGACACCCTTATGTGTGTGAAAGATCTACTGTATACTCACAGATAAAAATAGGGAAGGCTTCTATGGTGTCACCACAGACTCAGGGTTCATGAAAACCACTGAATACACACATTAAAGTCAATGGATACATGTCCTGATCATGGAGACCACGGACAGTATACATCCGTGATACACTGACGTGTGAAAGAGGCCTAAGGCTAATTTCAGATGAGTTTGTTCATTGTGTGGGAGCGTAATTTCCTGTGAAAGGACTACATGGCATGATAATGATTGATAACGTTGTGTGTCTCTGCCCGACCTCCATTGTAAATATATGTACTGACGACATTTTGTGAGCTGAAGACACACAACATTATAAATTATTAAAAAGCCCAGGAAATCACACTGCCACAGTGGACACACTCATCTGAAACTACTCTAAGGGTATATGTAGCTGGTACTTTGGTGGCGATCTATACGACACAGAACATCAAACATTTATAAGGCATCTGTGGCTGGAACACACTATTAAAGTGTAACTGCCATTCTATTTTTTATTTGTGTAATGTATAGGGGCAGTGATACTGACCATTTTTGTAATATACTTTAATAACTTACCGTAAATCATACATTTCTGTGAGAAAAATAGCTGTAAAGTGTCCCATTTGGAGCCTTAGCAACGCTCCTCTATCTTCTGTTTACATAACACAGTCAATATTAGCAAGTCTCCACGGTTATGTAAACAGAAGACAGAGGAGCGTTGCTAAGGCTCAAAATGGGCCACTTTAGAGCTATTTTTCTCATAGAAATGTACGATTTAAGTTATTAAAGTATATTACAAAAATGGTCAGTATCACTGCCCCTATACATTACACAAATTAAAAAAAGAATGAGAGTTACACTTTAAGGGATTGTTGGGGTTTAAAAAAAGGCAACGAGCGCTATATGATGTCCTAGTTTTAATTTTTACTTTCTTTTCATTCTAGTTGTGAAAGGATGGCACTGATGACATCTTTGCACTGAGCGTAGCAATTCTAAAACAGCCCATCTTCTAGCTTGTCTCCTCTTGCCAAGGCTCAAAACTTCTCCACCATCAATTTTATCTTCTCACTGCTGCGTGATCTTCTGGCGTGATGACAGCTGTGATCTAGACTTTAACGCTGCTGTGTCTATTAGGATTTACATTAACCCAACAATAGTAACTCATTTTTTAGTTTCTAAACTCTAACCTCCAAAACAAACCCACTGTCATCTCATATGCATCCCAGCCTTGTCAGAGCCTGCAGGATTCAAGCCCCGGGGAAGGTGTCTTGATCTCTGGATACTAAGTAGTGGAAAGAAGAGATGTGATGACAGGGAGGCATCTGCTGGAAAGGAGGCACACCTTGACCACAGCCATCATGGCAAGTAGAGGCTAACTGCTTGGTGAAATCTTATCAAGTTTTGATGACTTGTTCTTCCTTTCTGTCAGGTGTAGATAATGACACAAGTAATATATACTAAAGATGTTTTTTTTTTTTTTATATAATAAAATTTTTGTTTTATTTTCCACCAGTACACAGACCTAACAGAGTCCACAATCTGAACATTGAAGCAAATGGTAACCTGAGTTGTTCTCATAAAGACACCTCAACATCTACATCAGCTCTACAAGTAACATTTGTGACATCTGTGTGCTGTGGTCCACAAATAATGCGATTCGGACACAGACCAAAAATACAGTCATGTGCATGAGGCCTTAGGCTGGACTTTGACTTTGGCTGTTCAGTGTAGCACTGCAGTATCACAACTAGAAAGAGAAAAGGCCTGCATTGCAACCTTCAAGTTGCCACAACCCAAAAGTCGCCAGAAATCCAAACCCTGATAGACTTCATGCAACCGTCTGGTTGCAGGCATGGCACCTTGTGGGTATTAACACCTCCCATTTATGTTCATTTTGCTGCAATATATAGTACAGTAGCCAGGGGTGTACGCAGATATTATAGGGCTCCATAGCAAAACTTTAGTATGGTCTTAGCCCCTCCCCACCTACTGAAAAAAATGCTGCCCTCTATCTCACCCACTTTATCCACCTTTTATGTTTGTGTTTCATAAATATGAAATTAATCCTGAAACTATGGGGCATATTTACCAACAGGGGTGCACCTAGCCTTTCTGCTACCTGAGGCAAAAACTGAAAGGGTCCCCCTCCTCAATGCCAATTTCTTAACCTAACCCTCTTGCCACAATGAAGGTGCTCATTGCCAATGGCCCTTCCGCTGCCCCCCTCTTGCCCCTACCTGGTGCTGCTTGAGAGGCAATCGCCTCACCTGGCCTCATTGGTGGTGCACACCTTTTTTTACCAGGATTGGCATTTCCATACTCCAGTCTTGATCTACTGTCTACCGGACTGAGATGCACCTAATTTATGCTTCTTAATAAACAAGGTGCGTCTCTTGCCCTCCATGTGCCTGAAACTCAAATCTACACAGCTAGTGGCTAGTTCCTGGCATAAGTCATAGTAAGTCTGGTCAGCCCCTCAAGCTAAACTCTGCCCCTTTTCTAGCCACTTTGATACACTACTAAATCTCATATTTACACCACACAACTGACATAAATACATTGATAAATCCTCTGCTTCCACAGCAGTCTTATAAAACTGTCTGCCTGCAGCCACCACTAGAGGGAGCTCAGTGCATAGGAATTTATAAATTTACCATTCATACCAATGGAAGCTGTAAATAATCTATTTGCACTGAGCTCTCCATAGATGTAGGAGAAACAGTTCAGAACTGGAGCCTCTTCCTACACAGGGTTGGACTGGTCCACCAGATTACCAGAGGATCCTCCCAGGCTCTAATACCATAGTGAGCCCCAAAGGACCAGGATACAAAAATCCACCTGGCTGTCACAATAACTGACCAAATAACTGACCAAATAACTGAAGTGTGAACGTGGCCTTATAGTAACAGAAATTTTTGCAATTAATATGCTGCCTCTAAACACTGCCTAAGGATTCCACCACTCCATATTCCAGAGTACTTAGGCTGGATTTACATTAAAAGAGAGGCAAAAGAGAGCAAAAAAAAAGAAATTCTTGCACTTTTACTGCAATTGTCACAATTTACTGATAAAATAAATTTTTAACCTTAAAAAAATGGGTTTAAAACTACCATGTTACAAAACCAAAGTATTTTATGCAGTTTATGTTGCCGTTTTTTACTGCAATATGTAAACTGACCCTTAAGATATTGTGTCCTACAACAGTCTGTCAAAGCCAAAAACACCGACCTGCAAATTCCATCAGTAACCCCACATGATCATACACTGACCTACCTATCTAAAGCACTGCACACAACACACTGACAATGGGTTTCTAACATATTGTCATACTGAAATAAGGGCAGAATACTGAACATTAAGCAAACTGACACCTGTGGCCGTAGAAAAGGTACAGAGAGAGTCATACTGAATTCATACAGCATGTGGGCTCCGTAGTGGGCTCTGGATCACAGACAAACTAATGTCTGAGAGGCCTAGGACAATAGCAAACTGACATTATAGAACACTGGCACACTGATCTCCAAGACTTCTAGAACACTGACACACTGATCTCCAAGACTTCTAGAACACTGGAAAACTGATCTCCAAGACTTGTAGAACATTGGCACACTGATCTCCAAGACTTCTAGAACACTGGCACACTGATCTCCAAGACATTTAGAACACTGGCACACTGATCTCCAAGACTTCTAGAACACTGGCACACTGATCTCCAAGACATTTAGAACACTGGCATACTGATCTCCAAGACTTCTAGAACATTGGCACACTGATCTCCAAGACTTTTAGAACACTGTCACACTGATCTCCAAGACTTGTAGAACATTGGCACACTGATGTCTAAGACTTCTAGAACATTGGCACACTGACATCTAAGAGCCCTAGAATACTGACACATTATTAACACCTAAAGGTGACTTCAAATGCAGTAGATATTGTTGCAGAAATTTTCTGCGACTGAAAAATCAACTCCATTCTACTTAATAGGGCTTGCAGAAATCCATGTGCTTGCTGCCAAGTTAACCTCATTCAAATGAAAATTTCTGAAACAAAATCTGTGCCATGTGAAGGCACTCTAAGAGTCCTAAAACACTGACATATTTTGGTCCTAAAACAAATACAAAACATTGTCAAAACAAATATGGAATGAGGTGACAAGCCAACAAAACTGGTACCTACCTGCTAGTGTTGTCTTCATCAGAGTCCACAAAACTGCTGGACTCCAGCTCACTGCTCATCACGGTGGACGTGCTGTCATATCCTCCAGTCTCCCGCATGCGCTCCACTTTGGGGTGCCCATTGATTCTTGGAACTGTCATGGAAAATAAACAATGTGATGAGCAGGAGGCCCCTGGACAGCTATCATCAGCAGATACCAAGACAGAGTTCCCGATCAAAGGTAAAAGTTTTTGCCGTACAAGTTACAAAAACTTGTAGAGTACACTTAGCAGAGTAACTACAAGTGACATGTAGATAAGGACGAGGAAGAGATATTACCATCTACCTCATCGTATATCTTCTTTAATCAGAATGAAAAATGGATGGGACTGACCCAAGGAGACAACAAAGCTGAGAACAGGTCATGTCTTTAATCAGTCTAATAGGTGCTGTCATTTCCAGGCTGTTTGAAGTGAGTTGCCCTGACTGATGAAGATGAAGGAACATGATCTAACTCATAGCAACTTCTCTCATCAGCTACCTGTAACCGAGGGCCTACAGAACTTTACCTACCTCTGTGTGCTGTCATACAGGAGCTAGGCTCTGGTTATACTGTACTGTTATACTGTACATACAAGGAAGAAGAGAAATCATTCTCTACAGTCAACTTGTTCCAAGATCCATATAGCCTCTTTTTTGGTTAGATCTAGTTTGCAATACAGCAGCCTTTATACTGGACCAATTTTATAGAAATTAGGAAAGAAATGTAGGGTCCGCTCACGTGACATTTCTACGCAGTTTTTCTTTTAATTTCAGCTTACATAATACTGCCATGTAGTACACAAAAAGCCAACTTTTGGGAAGGGCTTGCATAAGCCACTTTCCTTTTGCAGGTCGATTTGCGGAATTGTCCCTTCAAAATCAGGACTGCTGGCTACTAGGTTAACACTAGATAGGTTCCCATCCTTTGTTTACCTCCCCTGTGCCTGTTCTTAGGCTATCTTCACATCTGCGGCAGGGTGATCCAGTTGACAGTTCTGGCAGAGAATGACGGGAATCGGCCAGACACAAACTGCAGTGTGCAGTGGTTTCTGTCAGGCCAATTCTATGCATTTTTGCCGGATTGCAGCTGGTTCTCCACCTCTCATTATAGTTAATGGGGCCTGCGGACATTCCGGATGCATTCGGCAGTGCCGGATCTGGAAAACTCTGGCAGGCTGTTCTCTGCCGGAACAGCCTGCCAGAATTGCTGCCGAAGATATAAAAATAGTCTTACAGTTCTCACAGTAGTTGTGAACCATAGGGATCTATAGCGGTGTAAGTCCAGTAGAATTTTGTGGGTTCTGGTTTTAGATCCAAGTGCAGACAGATGGACCGTTAAACAGGAGCAATATGGACATCTACATGATTTTCTGTGTTCTTCTACCCATAGAATTGTTCTTCAAGAGCTTCCTGGTTCATAAGTATAATGTCAAAACTACAAAGATGAAATAGGTAGAGCAGTAGAAGAGATGGAGCTGCTACTCTGAACCACAATGCATATTTTTGGGGTATACGGTATGCAACGTGACAAACTATGTAGGCAGGGTAATGGCACCCATCATCTATTACCAGTGCATAAGACCCAAATCATTTATGAGCAGAGCAGCTTCTTAACACTTGGGACTGGGATGGAGTCACCCCTCTTGAATGACATTCACTGGCCACGTTTTGTTCTTGAGGTGTTCCACTGAATTGTGATATAATGATGAAGCCCTAATTATAGCTGATCACAGCCTGAAGCAACATTCCAAAAACTGCAGCGTGTACAGTTTTTGTCTACATAATAGACTACAAATCATCATGTTTCAGCTTTCCATCCTATCTCTTGACAAGGCATATTGTGTAGAGGTAAACACGTAACCACATCAGTTCCTTATATGTTTCTCGAGACATCTTATACCACACCAGGCTCAGCATGTAATCGGCTTAGGGTGAAGCTTTATCTTCAGATCCAACCCTGGGTGCAAATTTTAGTTTTCTAGACAAAATGACTTTCAAACAGATGGAAAACAGCTCTGAAACAAAACACAATCTAATCTGCTCTCTACGCTTTTTATCTTCACGCCCGGATTCAGTTTCTTAACCTCAACATAACTCAGTATCTGAAGAATGGGGGCAAAGCAGCAACCTACTGTAGTGTTTATGAAGGTTATGCTTCTTGTGCCTGGCGTGTTGGTACCATATATATTAGTCTAAAGTTGATGAAAGTTCAACCAAAACGATGGTTCGTCAGGTGAGCAAATTAGACGACCTATGAGAAACCATCAGCGTCTGAAAAGAACTTTCATCCGTTAGTCAGACAGAAGATCTTTGAAAGAAGGTTCCTAGAAAGATAGTTTGTCCTTCCACAGGTGCCATTAAATCATGTATGGCCGGTCTGAACGAATGTTGGAGCAATATGGAGCAAAATGTGGTAGTTTCTGTGGCAGGTATTCATCAGATGACTGTTCAGCTATCAACCTAGTGTATATGAGTTGTCAATGAGAAGAGAAGAGAATGATACTTCTGGAGTGGTAGCTTATCTTCCAGAACAAAAGGATTGTCACGAAGATATTCAGTTTGAGTGATCCTCTTCTCCTTCGACTTCATCTCTCGAGGAATGTCGTAAACACCCCATACACCCCAGGTGTGATCAAACTGGTTTTGTATATATTAACACCCCGAGGATTACCCTATAGGGGATCTTGGCTATATACCCCATACATATTACACTGTCATCCAAACTCGTTATTCTGGGTGGGTTTGGTCTAAAGTGTATGGGGTTTTAAAGCTGGTCAGACACATTAGAAAGCTGTCTCCAGTGAATGCTCATTTTGGACTAGTTAATTCTCATGACTTCATCATTAAAGGGGACCTGTCACCATGAAAGTGCAATGTAATCTGCAGACAGCATGTTATAGAGCAGGAGGAGCTGAGCAGACTGATATATAGTTTTGTGGGAAAAAATTCAGTAAAACCTGTAATTTATTCATTTAATTTCCTGCTCATTCTGGACTTTGAAGTCAAGGAGGCGGTCCTATTAGTGATTGACAGCTATCTCTGTATACACAGTCATAGAGGGAAGGCTGTCAATCACTGATAGGACCGCCTCCTGGACTTCAGAGCCCAGAATGAGCAGGGGTATAAATGACTGCAATACAAATTTTACGGAATCTTTTCCTGTAAATCTATAGATCAGTCTGCTCAGCTCCTCCTGCTCTATAACCTGCTGCCTGCAGCTCAGACACTATGTTCAACGTGACAGGTTCCCTTTAACATGCACAATTATGTCAATATGGAGATGGGGATAAGCTGCTGCCACCTATCTCTTTTGGGAACATGTGCCATTATGGGAGAGTCAGGAGGTCACCGTACACATGAGAACGTTGGCTGATCCCAGCACAATTGTCAGGTTTGGGTGACTTTTATCTTTGTATGCCCAGTTTAAAGCCTCTTTCATGCATCACGGATTTATGTTATCTGTATTCTCCACAGACCATTCACGTACCCATTGTATTCACACATCAGTGGTTTTCCACAGACCAATGACACCATGAAGGCATACCCTATTTTGTTTGTGATTACAGATCCCTCACACACATTATAGTCTATTGGTCGGTTAAAACGGTGGACACAACTCGGATCTGTGTTTGGTCCGTGGTTTTTACAGACCATTGGTAGAAGATGCTATAGAAACTAATTTTTAGCCTAGCAGTGTCTGTGGAATATGGATGACACACGGAGGGCAAAAAACACATGGACCAAACATGGATCTTTCATGGACATCTTCATGGATGAACCATGGATGTCATTATGGACACAGATGTGTGAATAAGTCCTAACAGTGGTCTACAATCCTTGGGTCTTCAAGCTGTTTGATGAAATACAAATCGCAGCTCATGGAGTAGTTATATGACAACTGAAGAGCCACGAGCTGTAAACCACTACTGATATATATCACAACACACAGATAATTTTTACTTTGATGGGACACAAAAGGTAACACTTTTATAATATAATTCAGTACGTTCTATATTATTGCTCTCATCCTCACAAGAACATAAAGGGATTTCCCATTTGTTTTCACAATTTTAAGGCATGCTGACACATACCACCAATACAAGGGCCAGAAGGAAACTCTTTTGGTCTCCATCACGGTATATGGGGCCTATGGCTATGTTCAGGAGCTCTCCCGGCACATATGCTGAGCTGTTATAACAAAATTTAAGCACAGCATTACCTACACCTCGCTTACCTGCTCCCTGCCACCGGGTTCCAGCTCCTAGGGTGCCCCTCTAGAACTGCCATGCTCTGGTCAACATCCGGTTTGACGGGGGTCAAGTGTACTGCCGCAACCAATCACTGGCTGCAGTGGTGATGTGCCCCCCATATGTCACGTGACCCATTGACGTGACACATGTGGGACATATCACCGATGTGGCCAGTCACTGGCTGCAGCAGCATACATGACCCCCTTCAAACTGAATATTGACAAGTGGGACCATAGCTCAACAGTGGGGAACCAAATGAGTCAGAACCCAGCAGGTAGCATATAAGTATGCTTCTCTCTGCAGGTCTGGCAACATGGGAGTTCTGGCTGAATGGCCCCAGAAGGTGAACAACTCCTTTAAGCTAAAGACATCTGGAGCAGATTTACTAACATTGTCTGGTAAGACAGTATAAACTTAGACAGTCTGCACCAAATTTATCACAGTGGTTGATGCTGGATGATGCATCTGTCACATCTTTAGACTTACTAGCCTTACTTTAATGCCCTTTTCACACGAGCGGGAGACTCGCATGTCTCCCGCAACGCATCTACAGGTCTGGACTCCGGCACTGACTGGGATCGCATATAATGCTATGCGATCCCTGTCCGTGCAGAGTCCAGCCCTGTTAGATGTGTTGCGGGAGACATGCGAGTCTCCCGCTCGTGTGAAAGGGGCATAAACCAACTATTTGTTTGCTTAGTTTTACTCTAAAACATTTTTGGTGAAAATTGCCACATTTAAGCCATGCCAGTTTCTGCTCTCTATAAAGCAGCTGAAAAGCTAAAGAATCGGCCACATCTGGTTGGGACCTGGGCAGAAGAACCTACAACATGCACAAGTGCAGCGGAGACAGAGGCATGGGAGGGGCGAAGGTGGTAAGTACTATGTAAAAGAGCTTCCCACAAAATGCCAGGAAAAACCTTCTTAGCCAGAATTCTGGCAAAGTTTTATTAAATCTCCAACAGTGACTTAAGGGGGTATTCCCATATCACAAATGTAGTTTGTATAGTTAGATATAGCCATACCAATATTATTAGTAATAGAATGTGTTTATATAAAATGTACCATTTAGAAGATTTGCCTATTTGTATATCCATTGTACCACACACATCAGGCCGTTGCCCCTAGTTACAACCACCATGGCCATGTAGTATTGGTGGCCGGCTTCCTCCTGTTCAAACCCACTCTGAGGTAACTGGTGTATTGTGAACGCACATTACATCAGCATGCGGAGACACATCTTAGGGTTGTAGCATTTTTGTCTGCGTTTCCAAAAGGAGGCCTAAGGCCTAAGAAATGTCTGCGCATGCTCATGCAATGTGCGTTCACAATACAGCAGTTACCTCAGAGCGGTTTTGAAAAGGAGAAAGCCGGTCACCACTACTACATGGCCACTGTGGCCGTAACTAGGGGCAACGGCCTGACTGATGTGTGTGGGACAATGCCTATACAAATAGGCAAATCTTCTGGTACTTTTTATATAAACACATTCTATTAGTAATAATATTGGTATGGCTATATCTAACTATACAAACTACATTTGTGAGATGGAAATACCCCTTTAACATTTCCAGTGGTGGAGAATTATGACTTTATATATACAGTAAAGTACTCTCAGATGAAATATGATAATACATTAGCGTGAAATTTACTCTATAACAGATCACAGTCAGCCTCCCGGAACGAGAAACTTTCAAAGGTCATCTGGTGACCCCAGCGCTGCGATCACTTTCACTACAAGCACTAGAGATTCTTATCAGATGGTTTGAAGATGTGAAGAATTCACGAAATATCCTAGAGTCTTAGAGCCCTAGTCTTATGGAAAGGCTGATTCTCAGAGTACAGGGACACAGTTTACAACTGCACCCCCCTCTAACTATTCCCTGCACTGTGATGCTGCTGGCCACGGGATAGCCAGGGAAAAACAATGTAGGGGACACAAAGCTGCACCAGTGCGGCAGGCCCTTCTTTTTCCAGGACTGCTGGGATCCCAAAAGTTGGATCCCCATTGATCATAATGTGATGGCATATCCTAGATCAGGAGTCAGCAATTTCTGCCACTCCAGGTGTTGTGCAACTACATCTCCCATCATGCACACTTGCTTGGCTGTTCTCTGAACTCCCACAGAAGTGAAAGGAACATGCTGGGAGTTGCAGTTCACAACAGCAGAAGTGCCGAAGGTTGCTGATCCCTGTCCTACGTAGATGTTGTTGCTTTATAGGATGTTAAAATCCCTTTAAAGAGACATAACCTATAAGTAACACTGTGTGTTAGAGAACTTGGGAGTACAGAACCTGGTGCACACAGTGTCTACTGCATCATATTAATGGTCACAATGACAACCATGAAAGCTATGGTTTCTATATCCTGCACTGATAAGGGTTCACAAGCCACAAATACATGTACTTTAAAGGAGTTGCCTTTTTTTTTTTTTTTAGAAAACCCACTTTAAAATCTTTAATAAAGGGTCTCCCAATTTAGGACATTTATGTATTAGCCAGAGTGAAGAACAGCTACAAAGAGCGTCTTTCTTTGGAGGACTCATTATCTTCATACATAGCATGGACAGCCCTACTGATTTCCAAGGGCACTATGTAATGCTTGATATCTCCTGTGGTGGCGCTGCAGGATACCTGAACACTTGCTGCTAGGTTTCCCTGAAGATCACATCTGATCACGCTGGAAACTTAAAGTGGCCCTGGAAAAAACTAAAAGTGGCCCTATGTTGTAGGTGGTTTCAAATTGATGGTGGGACAACACAAGTAGGCAAGAATAACAAAAGTAGGAGGAGCAGCTATACCATAGTGCAGCACAAGATACAGGCCCAGCAAAACCAAATACCACAGTACCCTCGCCACAGTATTCAACTGTATCACTATTCTAATTGAATTCTTTGGCCCCAAGTATGTACCTAAATCTTCTAGCATTAATTAATGTTGAGAGCATCAGATAGTTATGCACACAGCCGGCAGCCACGAGAAGGGCTTGAGCAGCCCCCTGGGCATCGGCCTCCGGGAAATATACCTGTAGGGTCTATAGCCAGTCCACCCCTACTGGGTCCTGGTAGCAGAGCAATCTCAACAGTTTATTTTAAGTGATTTCTCTAAAACAGATATCCCTTTAAAAGGGTTGTCCAGCCCCCTAACGCACAATGAAATAATGATTGGAAATTGTGTGCAGTAAAAAAACAAAAAACAACTGAGACCAGTGAATGGCTGCAGTGGTGCACATGATGTCCGACAAGATGTCATACTTTTGGTCCACAGGGGACCAGTAACAGCAGGTATGGGTCCTCTGCACTGGAGCTGCTCGGAAGAACTGGGTGTTTTTCCTTTTTTTTAGTGTTAAGGCACATTTAGACTAGCCAACCTAGCAGGCAATTATCAGGAAGGGACCATTCCTTCCCTCTACTGTATAGGAGACAAGCAATGGCTACTACTATCACTCATACAATACTCCGTCATGGATCTGCAGAAATGCTTCCGTTCTGATAATACAACAATCTGCATCCGTTATGAACAGATCCGGTTGTATTATTTTTAAAATAGCCAAGATGGATCCGTCATGAACTCCACTGAAAGTCAATGGGGCACGGATCCGTTTTCTATTGTGATGGGGACACAACCAAATGGAACGAAATGCATTCTGGTGCACTCCATTTTGTTCAGTTTTGTCCCCATTGACAATGAATGGGGACAAAACGGAAGCGTTTTCCCCCACTATGGAGTTTCTATGATGGATGTCAATAGCAGAAAGTAGCCTTACACGGGCCTATTATTGGGAGCAAGCGTTTATAGACGTTGTAAATCAAACATGTGTACACACATTCCAGACGTTATTTAATTTTGTTAGAGGCCGGACAACCCCTTTAAGGCTTTATGTGTGCTATTCCTAAACAGTTCTGGATACACAGGGGAATAAAATATTTTTTACACATTCACCCAATTTTGTGAAATGAAGACTGACCCCATAGGTTTTTGGATGCGCGATAAAGTTGAGCTACTGTAGGTCAATGTCTTCCATTTTAAGAAGGCCTTACTCAGAACATTCACTTAAGTAACCAATGAAGATTAAGACATCAAAGGATCGTTACTCCAATCACTACAGGTCACCAATGGTCCAGGTTATACCTACAGTGACACACTCGTGGCTGAGCTTCTGGATAACAACGAACAGGTTCCAGGGGCCAAGGCAGACAAAAATGACCTCTCTGCGTAGATCTCCTTGCATGGGCATGTGACTGAAAGGAAAAGTTTGATCGATGGCGCTGGGGTGGGTTCCTCCCAAAACATTCCAAGAATGAAGACGTAACCATGATAGACCTTGAGATAAGTATAAATCCAGGAGATCCTAAGATACAGTTATGAAGACGCACTTATTACCAGGCGTCAGGTACAATGAAAGGTGCATGGGGACAGTGTGCATATGATTAGATTCTAGGAATCTTTCTTTTCCAGATGCTTCCCTTCGTTCAGATGAATGACAATCTGTAATGATGGTGAAACAGGAAATACATTGGCAAGAATGTAAAAAGATGTAGAGCATTCTAATCAGCTCAGAGCATTCTAGTTCTATATATATATATATATATATATATATATATATATATATATATATATATGAAAATATTCTATTCAAAAATAATGTGTCCGTATCATGTTAAGATCATTGCCATCAACAAGAGACATTGGATACTCAAATCAGAGTTACAGCATTCTAAAATGATATAGAGTGCTCTAATACTGATGATGTCATCAGATCCTGTCTTTCTCTCTTCTTGACATTAGATTATGCTGAACTAAAACTGCCTATAAACTACAGATAACTGGTAGCCAGAAGAAGTGAGCTTTTTAGCAAACGCATATAAAATATTGTGGGCCGATGTCATTAAAAATCTCAGGGTACGCCAACAAAACTGCAATGTGTCTGAGTTGTTTTACACAGGGCAAATGGCACAATGTTCTATGTAATATAAGGTGAGCCCAGCAGTACAGCCATCTGCTCAATGTACGCTACACTAAACAATGCTAATTGTCTGATTGAATTTCTGCATTCATGCATTCACTTGGTTCCGACATATTCCGTAGCACTGTACACAGTGTGCACCAAAGCTACATTAGTAATTCTGGGGCTCTGTGGGTGGTACATGAAAGTCAGTAAGGGCAAGTTCCGTTATGCAGGACTTTGTTTTCCGTACTGTATAACGGAAGCCAGATGGATCTGTTATAGTTGCCACTTAAAGGCTTCCGTTTTGCATTCCGTCCGGGAATTCCACTATATTCCGTTATAAACAGAACATATGACGCAAGTGCGAACCGACGCTTAGTCTACTTGCAGTTCAAATTAAATCGCAAATAACATCTTAATTGCACAATGAGCTGTACAAAATGACAAACTCAACTGCTGTATTTAAAAAAAATAATCAGCTCTGCTACATCTGTATAAAGTTATTAGGGTACAGGTCAATTGCAATCCTGATTCTTTTTCTGTTTGTTCTGGCAATAATCCAAATGATCACTTTTCTAATTTTTTTATACATTATACAGGATGAGGTTTCTGCAGAAACCCCAATGAACCTCATTGTCAAATGGTCAAAAGAAAACGTATAAAACATTACTAGAAGGGAAATACACAAGACTATATCTGCAGATCATTTCGCTGGTGGCTCTTCATTTCTAAAAGACGCAATTAAATTTGAGCTCGTATGCTTCGGGCAGTAAGATCTTATACCAAGATAGGCTTAGATGTAGCAGAGTTGGAGGTGTCAATTAACTCTTTGTACATCAGAAAGTAAAGCAGATGTATGCTCAGAGAGCACAATGCATGCACACTGCACAGAAAAAAAAACTGTACTGGTATAAAGGGTTAATTGACTACTGAAGTATAACTATAATTAAAGGGACAGATGATCATGCTGAAATGAACTCCCGTGCTAAGATAATCAGCTTTCCCCAAACCATGCAGACAACGCATAAGGCTCATTTACTTACATAGTTCAGTTGAGCAGAGCTCGGGTTATCATTTGCAGCAATTCCAGTGCCCCCAACAAAAGCTACCTGAGAAGTACAACTACCACCACCAGTCCTCACAACTCCACTCTCAAAGCCGCTGAGGTCACTGCCCTTAAAGCCAATGAGATCCAAGCATGCAAATGTAGGACGGAGCTGCTTCCAGAAAGAGCCCGGGGCAGTGGCTTCCCTGAGATTGATAAGCGGCCACTTCAGAGGTGACTACCCTAAGGGGGCGAATGTGGGAAAAGAGAAATCCTCTGATTGTTCCTCCGTTGAAGTAGGGGCTTTTCTTTACAGTTTTTAAGAAGATGATTTATCATTCCCTTTGATGCTTGCATGACATGAATTGGGGTCCCAACTGACAAAGATTTTCACTGTTTTTTTTTTCTTTACTAACAAGCATGTAATAAGCCCCTGTGTAGCCACACGCAAATACAGAATATCTATCAATTCTATTTTTCCTCCAAATTGTATTTTTTCCCCTTTAAAAATGAAGTAAATTCAAGCCCTTAAAGGGTTTGTGTCATCATGGACAATAGGGGGATATCGCTAGGATATGCCCTCATTGTCTTAAAGGTGCGGGTCCCAGCGAGAGAACGGAGCCCCGAAAGTGGAGGAGGGCGCACTGCGCATGCGCAGATGCCTTCCATTAATTTTCTATGGGGCCTGTGAAAATAGCCGAGTGCTGGCTTGGCTATTTCCGTCGGCTCCATAAAAATGAATGGGAGCAGGGGCCCTGAGGTGGGACCCACACCTATAAGACAATGGGGGCATATCCTAGCGATATGCCCCCATTGTCCATGATGAAACAACCCCTTTAAATGTCCTGCACGGGAATTATCCAATAACTTTTTGGAAGGAACCCGGGTATACAGTAAGAATGGCGCTGCCTCAGGAGGCGAGAGCTGTATGCTGAGATGTAGTAAGTCACAATCACCACGATCAGAGGGAAAGGGTTAATGCATAGCAAAAAGTCATATACTTTAGAGGTAAAAGTAGCAATAAATACAGTGTGTCAAACACACGCCTCAAATGCAATGTGAATACTGCCCTAATCATATATTATTATCAAGAACACAAGAATAATATTATATTCTTGTATTTTATGTTCTTATATTCATATTGATAGTATGAAATCTGTGTTAATGTACAGTATTGTGTGTGTATATATATATATATATATATATATATATATATATATTCACACCACAGTGATATTATATATCAAAGTAGGGCATTTAAGTAGAAGCAGCAATGGTGAAGCCCACACCAGTGCTGGGTATACCCCCACAAAGAATGTCAACGTCTCAATAACTTGTCATGTGGTGTTGAGCATCGATTACAGCTTGACAATGACGTCTCATGTTGTTCACAAGTTGACTTATTTTCTGACTTTTTGCACTCACTTGGGCAAACATTTTGCGACTTTTTGCATATTTACACCACTCACTCCAGTTTTGAAATGTGGGTGGAAAAGTGAGTGTGGTTAGCTATCTCAATGATAAATCACACCAGATTTATCATCAACAATTTTTTAAAAAGTCGCAAAAAAACTTGCAATCTCATTCCAGTAGCAGGGTGGAGTTGAAAAACTGGAGGAGCTTTTCTAGACACAAGTGTTATGTTTAAGGATAAGACATATTTATCAAACAACATGAGACACTGGATAAATGTGGACTGACTTCAAATATTACCCTCATAATAAATTTCCCCCATAGGCTGTACCCGTACTTAAAACAACTGTATAGAACTAATGTACGGATGAGGAGCAAGTCTAGTGATGCTATGTAGTCTACTGGACTCTGGGACTTCAGTGACACATAGGGCCGTAATACTGAGCTACAGAATCATTTTTGTGGGAGAAGAGCCTCATAATTAGGGTTGAGCAAAGTGAGCTTTGGATGATAGATCGGTCAAAGCTTTGTTTGAGTGCTGTACAGAGATCCGTCTCCATACAGCATTCAAATGTATGGGCTCCGGAGAAGTGAAATTTGTGAGACTTTGGTGAAAAACTTCGGCCATCGATTTTTAAACTTGAAAACCATTTTAAAACTTGATTCTGAAGTCGTCTTTGCTACCAGCTGGGACCTCGGTTACTGAAGTCGACTTCGGATTTTAAAATGGTTTTCAGGTTTAAAAATCAAAGTCTGAAGTTATTCACCAAAGTCTTACGAGACTGGCACATCGGGATTTTCCCCTGTCCCTGGCCAGTCTGCCCTGTGTGCTGCATCTGTGCATCTACTTTTTTGTAAGTGTGTTGTATCATGTTGCATACTGTATGTATCTGTGCTATATCTGTGAAGTGCATGTGTTGTATACGTATTATATGTATGTGTGTTGTATCTGTGTAGTGTATGTTTCTATATCTGTATTGTGTATATATATCTTTATTGTGTGTGTATGTGTATTTTCACGCCAAGTACTCCTTATGGCTCATTTACATTGGTTTTCCTGTAGCACATTCATCTCAGGCCCACGGTCCTTAAACACACAAAATACAAGGATCATTAATCATGATGGTCAGCTACTCTCTCTTTCTTTAGTTTATGTGGTGGTGGTGGGGGGGGATGTTTTCTATTAGAAGAATTTTTCTGTGTTGACCAGAGTCAGATGGATGAGCAATGATCACAGTCCACCGATTATAAAATTCTGTCCATTAATAAAAAAAAGTCCTGTCAGTAAAGCCCTATAGATATCTACGGATTCTGTATTATATATGTGGGCAATACAGATCCCTAAAGTGGCTGTGTGCATTAGACAATATTTCACCTCATCTGGTCACTTGAAACCTTTCATTTAAAGGGGTTATCTCACTTCAGCAAATGGCATTTATTATGTAGAGAAAGTGACTACAGGGCACTTACTAATGTATTGTGATTCTCCATATTGCCTCCTTTACTGGATTGATTCACTTTTCCATCACATTATACACTGCTTGTATCCAAGGGTTAAGACCACCCTGTAATCCAGCAGCGGTGGTCATGCTTGCACACTTCGGTCTGGTGACCGGGTCTATGGAAGTGCACATTGGAACGCATGTGCAGCAGCTCCCGTCCCAGCCACCTTGTATCTGAACTGCAGCGGTGGCCATAACTCCTGAAAACGAGCAGTGTATAATGTGATGGAAAAATGAATCCAGTAAGTGCCTTGTATTAACTTGATAATGTCATTTGCTGAAGTCAGACATCCCCTTTAACTAAAAATGAGGGTGTACATTGGGCCTCTAAACAGGACCAGTATGAAACAAAGCTTTGAGAACTGAAGGCCCTCTGTCTTCCACATATCCAGAAGCGTAACTAGGCCCCACTACAAAATCAGATCCCCAACCTATTGTATGAAATACTTGTCTTCAAATGTGGAGCATGAGCCTTTAGGCCCCCTGAGACCCCAGGGACAAAAGTGCAACTGCTACCTCAGCAGTCTACCCCATACATCTACCCATTTTGCAAGTCTCCCTGTCACATCAGAAATGACTAGCAGAGGAGAATCTGTTGGCAGCTCCAGAAATTTGTGGGCTACATTTTAACTTTGCCAATGCAATTTTTGTGTCAATAAGGCCTCGAGCACATGACCATGGGGCTACTCTGCCCGTGTTGTGGGCTTCAATGGGTCTACGATCTGCAAGATACAGTGAAAGATAGGATATATCCTATCTTTTGCAGTAGCCCATGGAAACACACAAAAGCCCATCCGTGGAATTCCATGTCCATAGGACAATGAGTAGCCCCACATTCATGTCGACTCTCAGCTGTGTTTGAGGCGGAGTCATTGGGTGCAAGTCCAGGTAGCGCTAACAATATTATTAACAAGTAAGGTTCTATATATATAATTAATCTAATCAGACCCACTTTAAATTAGGGCAAGCCTCGTAACATATATCATATGGACCCTATATCACTTATGCACCCTACTGACAGTTTTGGCAACTAAGCCAGTTAGTGGTAATTAGGGCCAGCCTTAGGATAATACAAGAGGTACTACTATTTAGGACCCTGACAAATCCAAAAAGTGTCCCACCCTCACCTGTAGACCATTTATTCATGTACAAAAAACTGTACAAGCCCCAATCGGACTTTTCTTTCTAGACGACCCCCCAACGATATGGGATGGTTCCAATGGATCTGTACCCAAGTAGCCACCAAAATGAGATCCAAGATGGAGCAAGGGAGGAAGACAGCTCAACGGGTCCTAGCCACTTATCTGTATGAGCTCAGATACTACTGATGGCAGCCGTGGTGGTAATGGTTGGCTGTGTTTTAGAGCTGAGACTCCAGCAAACTGATTTAGTCCAACATTTCAAGAGACAAAGTAACTACAGACTCCTCTATTAACACAAGGGTCTCTTGTCTTTGTCATACACCAGGTGGCTGAGACTTTTTATAGCTTATTGTGTCTCTCTCCTGGTAAGCCCAGGGCCAAATGCCCCTTTTGCCCTTATTATAATGATCCTGCAAAGGAGCCCTTTGAAAAACACATATAACTTTTATAGATTTTCATTTCTTTTTATCCATTAAAAAAAAATAATACAATGGGAGCTCATAAACATCCTGATCTACTTACAAACCTGTCCTTGAGTCTTAATACAGATGTAGCAGTTCTAAACTTCAGTGTAACATCACTTTACAAAAGCCAGTGAAAGCCTCTGAAAGGGCTATTAAAAATGTCTTACCATTGTTTTCAAGATGAGGGTTGCTACATCTGTACTTATATATATATTTTTCTAAGGATGCTCTCTACTCACGGCTTCAGGTGTAATAACTAGATGTATAGTCCCAGCAACAAACATCAGCTGTGGTGTCGGATAATTCATGTAGAGTTCAACTCCCTACCCCATATTACCTCTATAGGGTGCTACAATGCACAGTAATCTTGGGGTCTGCTTTGTCAAGATCATGATAAGGGCTCGTGCACATGACCAGACTCTGTATGACATGCACTCTGGACTCTACTGTTCCACCAGGCGACTCCTATTTTCCAGGGAGGTACACAGAATTTCCTTCTTGAAAACTCACACTGATAATATGTGCAATATGTTGTATATAGCATACAGAGAATGCAATATGTATCCATAGTGCAGACCCATAATGCAGTCCAGGAATTGCTGCATGAAGCCTTCTGTACAGTTTACATTCACACTCGATAATCATGAAGAATTGCGATTGGCTGGACAAATGTTTAGTTGGCAGCTATTGCCGGTGTGATGTTGATCGTACACTTTAGATTTTGGTTGATGGTTGAACAGTAGTTGAACGAACATCGAGTGAACATTCGTTTTGCAGACATGACCATACACGTTAGTCCATATTGACCATTACAGTTGTTCAAACTACCCCTACACATTCATGGATGGAAGCTTTTTCTGGGAACGTTCTTTCGTTTGACTATTGGATGAAAACATTAAACATGGCCGCCCTCTTTTCATATTATACTGGTCTGTCATCGGTCAGCTAAAACATTCGTTTTGGTTGAAATTGTCCATTTAGACTAATGTGTACGGCCACCTTTAGGCCACCTTTAGTTTCTTTGCAGACCTTTGTTGTTCTTGTCTTCTATTATCTTCTGGAAAGAAACCATGGTCGTGACAATCGGTGGTGCCTGTTCAGGCTAAATTGGAAGCAGTGTCTGATGGGATTTTTCTAGCAAATGGAATATAATACGATAATAAAAAGGAAATGAAGATAGTGTGACGCAAATACCAAATATATGTGATTATGCTGATTGATTGTGCAGAGGACATACTGTTAGAGGCAAATCAAGAAGGAAAATCAACGTCCAGATTCCAGACAGTGCATATGTAACCATATACAAGATCTCTCTGTCCTTTTAACCCAGTGCTCTCCAACTTGTGGCTCTCCAACTGTTGGGAAACCACAGCTCCCAGCATATCATAGGTTAGAGACCACCAATTTAAAGGGGTCGTCTCATCACAGACGATGGGGGCATATCACTAGGATATGCCCCCATTGACTTATAGGTGTGGGTCCCAACACTGGGACCCGCAACTATATCGAAAACAGAGCCACGAAAGCGGATGCACAGCCGCCCTCCATCCAATTTTCTATGGGGCTGCCGAAAATAGCCTAGTGCTGGCTTGGTTATTTCTGTTGGTCCCATAGAAGTGAATGGGAGCGCTGGCCGGTCATGCGCGGTGTGCTCCCATTAACTTCTATGGGGAGAGTGCTTGGTGGGTGGAGGACTCCGTTCCAACCACCACTTTGCGGGACTCCGTTCCCGATACAGGTGCAGGACCTGCACCTATAAGACAATGGGTGCATATCCTAGCGATATGCCCCCATTGTCTGAGATGAGGCAACCTCTTTAATTTATCACAGTATTCTTACATATGATTTTGCTCTCACACAGTACCTGCCCTTTTGGCTGTCAGGTTACCCAACCGCTGCACAGCTTCTAATGTTTGAATATACAATACTAACTGACTGTCATATCTCACCTGAGGTCTTACGTGCATCTCTTACATGGGTCTCTTAAAAAAAAATTCCATCACTTGCAATCTGTTGTCCTTGATGATACATTCTCTTTCCAGATTAACGGTTGAGGGTTACCATATCTCAAGCTCACAAGTGGTTAAACATTAGAGGTTTGGTCTGCCATTGCCTGCAGGTATGCTACTGGCTGTAATGAGACAGCTCATCACTCTGAATTGATTTCTTTGTTAAGGACTGGGCTCTGAGGAGAATACATAAAAGTAGATAGCAGAGCCTAAAATCCTTTATTTGTCACATATGTCAAGTGGGAATCATTATGAAGAATAATCTCCATATGTAATTCCATAAATAAATGAACTATTTCTCATCCCGTACTGAGTCCAGCACTTTTCATCTGCACAGCACTTTCTCTGGCATTTTGTGTTCGGTGCAGCATTTTTTTTTATACCAGGCATTATACAGTCAATGAAACAGTGCTTGCTACATTATAAGACATGGGTGTTTCAGATGACAAGCTTGTTTTCAATAAACTAGCAGAATTTTAAATGCAGCTCTGGAGTACAATACAAGCGGCAAGTCAACTTCAGTGAACTGTCTCTGCAAGCAGCAAGTATTAAGTTTCCATATCGAAGTATCTGCCTACAATCCTGCTATCACAGTGCCGACACTAAAGAGCAATGAAAACACATTCCCTGTATATGGTCCTAAGTGATCATTTACTGAAAACTCATCTGTCTACTCTTTTTAAAAGATGTGTCACATTCTTGGATCTCTCTAGGATCCTGATGTGTTGGACTCTAGTCAGTAACAGGTAGTATGTGAAAAATCGAGAATAATCTATAGGGACATCTGTGGGTTTAATCTTCCACTGTCTTCCTCCCACCCTCATAGATTAATAGTTTGCCCAAAATGTGTAACCTTCTCAACTGATATGTGCAACAGCATAACAGCATATTGATATGTCCAAACGTCGAGACATTTTGGGATTCGTAGATTACATATATTTAAGAACTATGGGGAATACAGTTACTACATGATCCACTGTTATTGGTATTCCAGTCTTTATCAGTAGATGATTTCATTGTAGGTCATGTCTGGCGCAAACTCCAACCTCTGATTCATATAATATTACTAGTGGACATGTAATGTCTATTGAATAAATGGCTCCTCCCACAATATATAAGAAGCAACTTCAGAAACTAATACATTTGGAGCGTCTGGATATGCTTCTGTACGAGGAAACCGATGTCGGCAGATTTTTCAAAAAATGGAAACCATTTTTCCTATCACCATTTATGAAAAGATGAGATCAATGCCTTGATGGAACAATTTAAGTTTACTAAGTGGTACCTTAGAGAAAACATGTTGGGCTCTTCAACCTCCAATCTGGTGACCTCTTTGGGCTCCTGGCTATGGAGGTGGGAGGGGGAGACTTGGTCTGCCATGAAGTCACTTCTAGTTCTGATGAAACTTTGGAGGAGATGGAAATTCCCCCCATGTTTGGTATGCTGTATGTCAGTACATATATACTCTTCTTCTGTTATACGTATACATATTCTCTTATGTACATTGATGCTTGTTGTCCATTAGAAAATTGTATGTGTAACTCTTGGTTATGATAGTACCTTCATGTTGTAACACAATGTTATTTGTTGGTTATGCTGAAATCTTAATCAAATAGGTTTTTTTTAACACACACATTCCCTGCATCTGGCAGTACTATGAGATACATCTGGATTAACTGGAGGCCAAGAGAAAACTTTCTATCCAAAAGGTTGGGCCCTGTCGTTCCAGTACAGGGACAGAATAACCCTGCAGGCTACAATGATATTCTACATAATTGTGTGCTTCAAGATATGGGGTGAATTTTTAGGGTGGGTAATTGGCACCACCAGAGTAAGGGACATAGTAACCATACTTGTCAACTTTTAGCAGTAGGCCTCTGGGAGACGGCTGAGTACACCCATCTCCTTTCTCGAAAGGATCTACACCTTTTTGTTTTACATCATGCCCCTTCAGAGCACGTATGGGCTTGTGTCTAATAATGGACCATCCCACCTCCAGGGGAAAGTAGCCCTCCCTGAGCTGGTGGGCAATTTCCCAGCCCTTGAGGGAATCTGGCAAGTTTACCCTTTTCCTGGAAGCTTCCCGGACCTTGATCAAGATATGGGTTAAAATTTTGAGAGGACACTTTTAAGTACCATTCGTCACCACCATGGCCAGTGTTGGGAGCAGATGGGGCAACTGCCCAAGCCCTCCATCCCCAAGGGGTCACCATTGGGGATCTGGGACAGTGGTCTTTTGGCTAAGTGTTCCAGATTCAAGTGCAAAACCTAGTGACAGGAAAGACTGTCATATAAAAATTTGGCGACACACATAACATCAAACATTTCCACCCTCTTTGACTTGCAGAGACAAAGTTCAATTATGCAGCTATGAGAGTATGAAAAGCATGCACGCGCTGAACCCCCTATGGCAACAAGTGAGCTGCTATCGCTCAACAAATTAAAGCCTAATCCGAAAAACGTTCACATTAATTTTCTACTGTAGAAGACATCACACTTTCTGAAGGTGATTAATGAGTCGCCCTTGTTGGCTTAGAAGGTGATAAATGTCTAACTCTTTCTCATGTCATAGATGTCACAACTTTGAGGAGTGCCGTAAATTGGCCGTGGTCAATGAAAGGAACAGAAAAACTGAGCTTCATAGTGATTACCAGTGATCCTGTGCAGGACGCGGCCTTAGTTCTGACCACTGCTCCAGTGCTCATAACTATCAACCCCCAAATCAAGTAAGACATGAGCAGACCAAAAATCATGTGTGCCCTCAGGCACTAACCATGGTCTCCTCACCACTAGTCATGATACAATGGATTCATTGGAGGATAATCGGGTACAGACCTTTGTCCCGATGCTCGTTCCTGATAACTGTACAGTGTAAATGCACCAGTGATCACAGGACAAACACGCAAAATCTGGTGATTTGATTATTTAAGCAGCACAAAAAAATTGTCAACAGCACATCAACCTGTGTAAGTAGGGATGTGCTGCCGACAAACAAGGAAACTCTAAGGGGATGAATGATCGTTACTATGATCATTCATCCCCTTGGAGTTTCATTGATCGTTGCAGGTAAATGCAGCTAACAGGCAATGATTGGGAACACATTTTCATATGAACCCTGGTTTTCAGTCAATGCATGGTCATATCAGTCGTCTACATGGACCTTTAGCAAGTCTCAGGACAACATTATTTTAGCTTAGCATAACTGCCATACACGTTTTATAAGATGCTGATAAAATACTGGTGCTGATAAACCAGAAATAGGCCATCAATATCTGATCGGTGGGGTTCCGACACCCAGCATCGACACCGATCCAGTGAATGCTGTGGTCTCTTCACTGCATATCAAGCATTTCTAGCATACAGCGCCATTCATTGTATAGCAGCTGTTCTTGGTATTGCAGCTCAGGCCCATTCACTTGAATGGGATTGAACTGAGCATAGGTCATGTGACTGATGAACGTGATGTCACTGATCTAGGAAGAGGCCTCAGCACTCACTGGTGCTCCGTCGCCTCCTCAAACAGCTGTTTGGCAAAGGTACTGGAAGTTAGACCCCCACTGATCAGAATTTGATAAACTATCCTGAGGAGAGGTCAACAATATTGTAGTCCAGAGCAAACGAGCTCTTAACAACCTCTGCCTCTGATGCCACCGGATGTAAAGGTAGCTATCCTATAAGTCAATGTTCAACCCTTTACATAGGCCTGGAGACCTTACTTGGATAAAAAAAAGACCAGCATCTCATCTCTAGGGCAGGATTTGGGGGTACCATATCTCCTCATGGACAGCATAACTCAACACATAATTTTAAGTGTTGAATATTTGCTGGCGATTTATGGATGCTGTGGTATGGTGACATGTTTAGTCGATCTCTTCCATGCCTTCACCTGTTTGGACAAGATCTAAAATATGTGTATTTTCTTAATGTCAAAACAGGTCAAAGTAAATCACACACAGGTTAAGCAAATGACAGGCCGGGTGGCTGCACTGCCTGGTCTTAGGTGAGGCGGCTGCTGAATTCTGATGTGTGGACTTTGATAAGTTTGACAGCAAAATCTCTAGTAATTACTTGAGAAAATAAAACATTGTGAACTGGGCTGTCAGTTAGACTAAAGCGCGGCAAAGTCACAAATCATAATTAGTGATGAGGGCATAACAAGAAAGGCATTGTGTTAGTTTCATCTTTTGTTATGCACCCGCTGTACTGACACATGGCTGTACAATGTCTACACATAGAAAATATGACGAAGAAGAAAAGAAAGATTTGGGAACGTTTTCACTTTTTCACTTCTATGGAAATGGATTCAAGTCTTAAAAGATCTAATCTATCTATCTATCTATCTATCTATCTATATGTCTGTCTAAAAAAAAAAAAAAACACAAGGAGGCAGCACTCTCTTTAAAAGTAAACACAAAAAAAGTCATTTTATTTACCCATAATGGGGGACCGCAACGTTTTGGCTCTGCTCTGGAGCCTTTCTCAAGCCAAAAGGCTCCAGAGCAGAGCCGAAACGTCGCGGTCCCACATTATGGGTAAATAAAAGGACTTTTTTTGTGTTTACTTTTAAAGAGAGTGCTGCCTCCTTGTATTTTTTGTATTTTGGCCTTTGTCGGGTCTAAGGCTGTGCACCTGAATTATTGTTTATAGTGATTCCTATCTAGGGCATAACTATTGTAAACAAAGAAGCTGCAGTTACACCTAGTTCCTGAAGCCTTAGGGGACTCAATACATCCCTTTGCCCCTTCTAAGATACTAGTGCTATAAATGGTATAAAAAAATCTTACAATATCTATCTATCTGTCTAACACCTGTTTCCAATTTCATTTTAACTATTCTATCTATCTATCTATCTATCTATCTATCTATCTATCTATCTATCTATCTTTCAATCTATCAATCTATCTATCTCTATTATCTATCTATCTATCTATCTATCTATCTATCTATCTATCTATCTATCTATCTAAAGAATAACTCCACGGCACTCGATGGTAGTGAATTAAGCGTGTTTATTCACCCAATTGCGATGTTTCAGTCCACTCAATGGGACTTTTCTCAAGCAGTATCTATCTATCTATCTATCTATCTATCTATCTATCTATCTATCTATCTATCAATAAAGCTTTATTGGCAGGTCTAAAATTATACATTAGTATTGCCAAAGCATGTGGGAAATAGGGGGTTGAGGAATGGGCACAGCCAGTGTTGGTGTATAGGATTCCGTGGTATATCATGACAAGGGAGGGGGGGGGGGGTGCAGAAACATCCATGGACGGTGTATAGGAGTCCGTGGCGTATCACAACAGGGGGGAAGGGGTGCAGAACTATTATCTATCTTCTATCTATCTATCTATCTATCTATCTATCTATCTATCTATCTATCGAGTGTAACACCTGAAAGTAAAGACATTACAGTCACACCTCGTACTATAAATAGCTGGTGACGGTTGGAGGTCTCTATATACGTTTAATTATGAATCAGTATCCAGAAGTTATGTATCTATTTTCTTGGTTATTTTATTATTTATTCCCTAATCATAAAACCTATAAATCTAACACCTTTTTTTTTTTAAAGCATTTCCCCAACACCACGATTAAAGTGTTGACTCGGCGCTGGCCTTCTAGACATCCATTACATTGCATAAAGCAGCCAGGCTCTGGGGCGAATTGTGTGATATCTCTGGCTGGTTCCACGGACCCTCCAGGGATTTATTATTGGCTTAACACCTCCTTTACAAGCTGAGAGCTTACTTTCGATGCCTGTAGGTATCACACAGGCAGGCTGCCATGAATCTTTTTTGACACTGTGTTAAGGCTTTATCTCTCCTTTTATAGTGAATGTTGACTCCCTCACCTCCAAATGCATTCGTCGCAGATAATTCTGCCTTTAAACATTACCTTCAGCAATAGCATTACCGAGCGAAATCAAGAGGAGTGCAGTATGTGTGCGGGGGAGATACCAGGCAGAGCAGCAATAGACTGGCACAGGATTTACAAGGTTATACTCATTACCTTTTGCAAAGAAATTATCGGAAAACGTTTATGATGTGTGACAGAGTAGTAATGCAGGATATGTATGCCGCACGCGTGGCTGAAATACATCTAGGTTAGAAAAGACCCTCTACTAAAAATAAAAATGCCATCCTATCCTTATAATGCTCAAACACGTACCTCACCCCAGGCTTGTTCCACTCCCTGACCCTTGTGGTCAGAGCTCAATGCTAACTATAGATATGTGCACACTTTGGGGTTCATTTATTAACCTAAAATATGCATATTTCAGGTGCAGATTGTGAAGCAATAGTTAGTTATGCCGCAATCTGCGACTTTTCACCGCTCACGCCAGGTCTATTAAAGTGGGTGTAGTGTGGGCGGGGACGGACCTGTCTCATTCATAATTTTCTATGCCTGGTTTAGCCGTAGAAAATGGTGTAAATGTAAGCAAGCTAGGAAACTGGTTTACATTTAGAAGTGGCGCTGAATGCTCTGAAGTTATGTAGAGACCGCTGCCGATCCACCGCAGGGGCTTTATTAAGACCAGCTAAAACGCCAGTTTTAATAAATGACCCCCTTTGCTCAGGGGCGGATTGGCCATACACCTTACAGGGAAATTTCCCGGTGGGCTGATGCCCAGGGGGCCATCTGGGCCCTACTAATTGCCAGCAAGTGGAAGTTTTTGAGGATGTATGTTGTACTGCTGGCAGTATTTTGTGATGGACTGTGGTATTTGGCTCTGTATAATGTGCCACAATATGGTACTGCTGGCCCTGCCTTCCATCAATTTGGACCCAACTACAAAATGGGGCCACTTTTAGTATTTTTTCCAGGGCCACTTTAAGTTCCCAGTCCGCCCCTGCCTTTGCTTCAGTCTGCAGAAAGGATTTATGAACCTGCTCCTTTCTACTCTCTAGAATACATCTGACAATCATCATTGCCTCTATATAGGTCACTCTCTCTACATGGACAAGCTTATCCCAACTGCATGTGCATGAGTGAAATAGTACTCATGGCATACTTGTTGAAAAAGTAGTGATCAATAATATATACGTTACCATCTTGGACCACAAAACCCCTTTTAGTTGCCATTGTCTGTGGTAAGGGAGGACACTGGCAGGACCCCTCATCTCTCCTGACATGTCTGTTTTAGTAACTACTCACATTCCCCGTGTAATAACAATTCTGGGGCATCTATTGTTATGACTCTAGGTATGCCTTTCCATTATTATACCTGCTAGAAGTGAAGTTTGAATTACCAGCAGTTTTCAGTGAGGGTCCAAAGGGGTGTTAAAAGTTGGGGGGTGTCCTTGCACAGTCTGACACTATCCAATCAGTGCTGTCAGTGCAAACTGTGCAGGGGCATGCCTCCAGCTGGTAACACCCATCTGGACCTTCATAGAAAACTGCTAGTAATTCATTCATGACCTCTGGCAAGAATATTTAAAGGGCATCTGTCAGCAGATTTGTACCTGGCTGACCTATTACATGTGCGCTTAACAGCTAAAGGCACCTGTGTTGGTCCTATGTTCATATGTGCCTTTATAGCTGAGAAAAATTATGTTTTCATTTATGCAAATGAGCCTCTAGGAGCAACGGGGGTATTGCAGTTACACGTAGAGACTCTGCTTTTTCTGCAACTGCCGCACCCTCTCTACTTTGATTGACAGGGCAAGGTGTGATGATATTTTCACTGTCTGATCCTGTCAAAGTGCAGAGGGTGCAGCAGTTGCAGAGAGAGCAGAGCCGCTAGGTGTAACTGCAATTTCCCCGTTGCTCCTACAGGCTCATTTGCATACAAGTTAAAACATCAGCAACGCAGGCACATATGAACATGGGACACAAGCAATACTTTCATAGGTACAAATCTGCTGACAGATGCCCTTTAAGGCACAGCACATGTATGTATGTCCGCTAAAGGAATCCGCACCGTCGCAGCTACAATCACGAAATTTGGCACACATGTACATCAGGTGTCCAGGAAGTTTTTAGAAAGAGTCTCAGCTCCCCAGGACGTACCGTTCCTGAGATATTCCCAAAAAATGCATTAGCCAATAGAAGCTTGGTCACATGACCATCAGCCGGAGGTTGCTAGTCTCCACACACACCAGGTTTCCATAACAACCCAGCCATTTTCCTTCATTGCTGTAGGTCTGCTTTAAAGGGGCAGAGTACTGTGGATGATACTGTTAAAGGGGTATTCCGGTTACCATAAATATAACTTATGCTTTAGACTAATTCATCATCAATCATTACCTAATATACTGTAAATTTCACATATTTACCGTTCAGTAGTAACAAAAGATGTTTTCTTCCACTGCTACCCACTGTGTTTCCTCATACACTACCATGGCATTGACCTGTAATTCAGACCACGCTCAAAAGAAGGACTTAAAAGCCCCACCACCAGGTCCAGCTAAGACACGCCCCTGACTCGGCCAGGCCACGCCCCTCCCACTCCGCAACCGATGGGGATTGAAAAAATGAAGGTAAAAATCACCTTCTGTCAGCTGCAGGGATGGGAGGGAGGGTGACTTTCTCCCTGCACCCTAGGGGCAGGCTGATGTTAGGGTGGCCAGACGTCCGGTTTTAGGCTGGACAGTCCGGTTTTCTGGATCCCTGTCCTCCGTCCGGCACAGTGTCTGGACGGATGCAGGGATGTCCACCCTTTCAGTAGCTCACGCTCAGACAGCTTCTCCTCTGTGTCTTCACGGAGTGAGGGGGTGTGGCGTCATGTTTAGGGGTGTGGTTTCATTGGGACCAGGGGCGTGGCTTCACGTTTGGTGGCATGGCCGGTGAGGTCCGGCTCTCTGGGGTGAAGACAGTGGCCACCCTAGCTTCTGTGGAGGTCACAGTTAAAGGGGAGGGAGCTGTGGATGTTACTGTTAAGGGGCGGGCACTGTAGAGGTCACTCTCGATACGACACACACACAAACATTAAATGAAATAGATTAAATATACCCGGGCAAAGCCGGGTCCTTCTGCTAGTAGAGTCATAAGAATAGATGCTCCAGAATTGTAATTACATGGCAAAACAACTACTTACTAAAACAGATGTGTCAGGAGAGGGGACAGGTCCAGAGGATGAAATAGTAGTTGCTGGTTTGAAAGCAAATCCATGGCAGAAATCCAAAAATGAGCCTTGGATTTCTGCTACAGATCTACAGTTTTCACTGCCATGGATCCTGACACAGATTAGCCATCTTATTCTTTTTTCTATGATGTGGGAATTATGGCAGTGCAGAATACATGTTGAAAATCACCTGCCTAAAAACTCCCGAAGGTTTCATGCACATGGCCTTGTCTATGCTTCAATCCAAGAGAAATGGCCATTCTCATCCGCAGTATGAACAAGAACAGGACATTCTCCAAATTGCAGAACGGCCACACAGATCTGCGAAAAATAAAGATTTGTGTATGGCCCCATAGAGATGAATGGGCCAGTGTGCTCTCCACAAAAAATGTAGATAGCACGTGGATGAAAAATACAATTGTGTGCATGAAGCCCTAAATGGGACATCCAGAAGAACAGTTTTTGTTACAATTGCTTTTAGCATATGTTTTGCGGTCCGCAAAACACTGATCCGCAAAAGATACGGATGACGTCCATTTGGCATCCATATTGCATCCGTTTTTTTTGCGGATCCATTGTAACAACGCCTACTCTTGTCTGCAAAACAGACAAGAATAGGACATGCTCTATATTTTTTGAGGGGCTACGGAATGGACACATGGTGTCCGCATTTTTTGAAGGACCCATTGAAATAAATGGCTCCTCATCCAATCCGCAAAAAAAATGGAAAGGACACAGAAGCAAAATACATTCGTGTGCATGTAGCCTTATATGGTAGCTGAGGGTCCTAGATGCTAAAAAATCGACACCCACCACACTAGACCCCATCTTAAGGGACCCGGGGGGGGGTTCATTTCTGCCCCTTACTTGAGAATATTGACAGGAATTTGTCCCAGATCTCGCCCTTTCCATTACAAATTGGGGTGGATTTCAAAATCCGCACCATAGATGAATTTCAGCAAAGAAAATTTCCGTAGCGTGTACATAGGATTTTGAAAATCTCATCTACTTCACATGGAAATTGGTGCCTAAAATACATGCGTAATACGCAGTGAGTTGATGTGTCTTTACAAATCATACCACCATAGAAGACACTGTCCTCCCTTTTCTCCTGAAATTCATTGTAAAGATAAGGTTGGGTTGTGTGGCCGATCGCTGACTTCTCAGTCTGGCCGTCTGTCTTGCGTTGTCATAAATGATTTTCCTTTTGGTTGGACTCCAGGAGATGTCACAGAACTGTCAAGTGTCAGGACAAGTTGTTTAACCTCTTCCTAAGAAGGTCAGACTCATATGTTAACATTCGCCATAGACAATGGCCCTGATTTATCACACCTTCACTCCAGAATTCTGTCTTCAAAAAGTCGCACGATAGGGCTTTTGCGACTTTTTTGCGCATTTTTTTGCGACTTTTTGCATGTGTACACAACTCACTCCAGTTTGTAATATGGGTGGAAAAGTGGGTGTGGTTAGCCATGTTAATGAGTTTCACTCCAGATTTATCATTGCGACTTTTTAAAAAAAGTCGCAAAATAGTCGCAATCTCACTCCAGGAGGAGGGTGGAGTAGGAAAAGTGGAGTAGCTTCTCTAGACAGAAGTGTTAGGTTTAAGGACAAGCCACATTTATCAAACAACCTGTGACGTTTGATAAATGTGGCAGAAAGTACTCCAACACAGACTGAAGCAAAACTGACTTCAAATATTTTCCTAATGATAAATTCCCCCCAATGTCTTTAAATGGACGTATGTGACAGAGGTCAAGAAACTGGTCGTACAACGTATACAACCTATAACAAGGGCAGGCTTTGCACTTTAGCATTATGTAGCCCTTCCAATGCCACCATTTTCATAATGAAGTCACAATTCATGAACCTCCGATAGGGTAGGACTTGCTAAGTAAGATACATTTTCCTTCACAGCCTGTAATTTTGGGTTTTAGCTTGGCTGGATCGGAAGCTACAAAGACCTAATATAGCTGTAATTATTTTAATACTAAGGCAAATGTTCACGAAGGAAATACATATATTCATCTTAAAGAGGTTCTTCAGGAACTATTTAAGTTGGCCACCAGCAATCTGCCCTAGTAAGACTCTTTTGGCCACTTGCAGACAGGGGTGGATTGGCCATAGACCTTACAGGGAAATTTCCCGATGGGCCGATGCCCAGGAGTCCGCTGGGGCCCTCCATACGGCCGGCCAGTGGAAGTTTTTGGGAATGTATTTTCTGCTGCTGGCATTATTTTGGGATTGACTGTGATATTTGGCTCTGTTGGGGTGGTATAATGTGCCACAATATGGTATTTCTGGCTCCGTCTACTTGTGTTGGCCCTGCCTTCCATCAATTTGGACCTGACTATAAAACGCTGCCACTTTTAGTATTTTTTCCAGGGTCATTTTAAGTTCCCAGTCCGCCCCTGCTTGCAGAGATACCTAGATGGGTGAAGGGGCAGAGCCTCAACAAACTGCTCTAAAATTGAGCAATTTCTCATGTTTTTCAAAATATCTACTTTATGTCATTCAATAGGAACCTTCAATATAAGGAGATAAAACTATGTCCTGGTCATGAGATGGACAGAGAGGTGAATGGCTGGTTATAGGACACAGCTCTGATAACTGTCACGAGCCCTGAACCTTGTCCGTCCACTGCATGACCTGGATAGATTTTATCCAAAGGCGTCAGGCTCAGTCCGTTGCCGATCCTGTCAAATTTTCCACAAAAAACAAAAAAGAGTTCCATGCTGCACTATTTTCCTAGAAAAATGGTGGACACCTCATTAGAACAGACCCCATTATAAATGAATGGGTCAGCAGAACGCCCTGGATTCCTTCACGTGAAGTTGTGTTTTTTGTTAGAAGCTGTATCTGTGAGATGTCCTAATAGGTTATCAGGTGTGAACTGTTATAATCCTTATTATGATACAGAATGTATATTCTGACTACAGAGGCTTGTAAAACCATTTGGTTCCACATTCAGGTCTTTTATGCATTTTTGAAGTGAAAAATAAGAAAATACTTAAGGGGAGATTTATTAAGATCAGCGGGGCTTACACTGGTCTTAATTAGTCCTGCGCTGGTGTGAGATGCGCCACAATTATTAAGATGTGCACACCTCCTGCATGGAGCTGGGCCACCTCCTCCTGCCTACATTTTTATAAAAGTTGCAAGGGTGTCAGAAAGAGGAAAAAAGTCGCAAAAGTCTCAAATGTTGTCACAAACAGGGACTTGTGCCAAAATCTGCAACTTTCCGACACCAAAAGACTGGCATAGGAGTTGATAAATCTACCCCTCAGTCTTTCCTTTATATGAGTTCTCCATTTATGATTTGTTCCTAGCTTTGGCTTAAAAAATTCCTAAACATGAACTTGGAAACCCAGGCTTAAAGGGGTTGTCCGGGTTCAGAGCTGAACCCCGACATACCAGGGGTGTAGCTAAAAGCTCATGGGCCCTGGTGCAAGAGTTCAACTTGGGCCCCCCTTCCCTCAGTACTTTGTGGCCAGAGGGCAGGGAAGAACATAACCTTCATGCTGCCTGAGGCAAAAATTGAAACTGCACCTCCCCAATTCTTGACCTAACCCATTCCTTCCAGCCAGAGATGTAACTTGACCAATTTGCACTTTCTATAATACTGATGTCTTCTTATGTGGCACAAGGGTCTTTGGGCCCCCTCAGGCTCCTGGGCCTGGTAGCGACTGCTACCTCTGCACCCCCTATAGCTACGCCCCTGGGACATACCCTTAATTTCACTCAGGCAGCCCGCCTGATGTTAGCATCGGAGCATCTCATGCTCCGATACCCTCCCCTGCCCTGCACTGGATCGCGCAGGGCAAAGGCTCTTTTGTTTACATAATACACACTGCCGGGCGGAGGCTTCCACCCATCAGTGCTGATGACGTCACCGGGCTCACTGCTGGCGTTGAAAACCAATTCTGCCTTCAGAGCTCAGATAATACAGTCTACAGGCGAACAAAGAGGCCATAAGGATTGAGCCCTCAGTGCGTGTAAATGCAATAGAGATGGCCTCCCGTCTAGCAACTCTAGGGCCAGGCACCTGTGCTGCCTATGCGGTGAATGTCTGACCATGTATAAGTTCCTGGTATCACGCTAACTGAGAACCCGGACAACCCCTTCTAAACATGTCCAAATTGCACTTAGATACCCATCTTAAAGATATGATAGAATTTAATAGGGAAGGCAGAATCCACTTAAATCGAAGGTACTACACCGGTGGATGCTGCCCTCCCAATTTAGTTTAACACCAGTGGCCCCCTCCTCTTCTCCTGCTTCACACCCTTTTTTACCTGATATTTCGCCTCTTAGTCCTTCTCATACTCTGATACGTGTTTACCTAATATCGTGGTCACTTACTATAGGACTATCATCCATTATCTATGTTGATTTATTAAATATATATTACCTTCTATATATTGGTGTTATCGATCTCCAAGTTTAGCGTCAGCCGTGCCGTCCGCATACATAGTATTATGCAAGTTCTCCAGGTTTTTGTATTGAATATGATAGTTGTATTCTATCTCTCAATTGCTAGTAGGAAACATCCCATAAATGTAGGTGTTTGTCATGGCACACTAGCGCGCCAATCGGCTATGATGAAATGCGGTCCGCTACCCATTCCACAATTTTCGGACATGGATGTGGACCCACTTAGCATTACATCCGTCGCTGCCCCTGTCCCTGCCATCTAGTGGTTTCTATTCCGCTCCGGTCTTTCCTAGGCCGAGGAAGGGAGGAGTAGCAGATGTCCTATTTTATGACAAGAATTAGGCATCCTTTGTTAATTATATGGTACAACCAGAACCATGTGCGCGTCATTGGCAAATGTTCGGAACGGCACGAGTCCTTTCCCCACCTAAGAACTTCCTTATCCATTATTGTTGTGGTAGACCAAAACGCGCTCGCAAACAATTTATCTAACAGGCCAACCCGAGAAGAATTTTTTGTCAAGATTAAACGGCTCCTACATTCCAATTTTCTCTGTTGCATTACCCTACCGCGTCTCCCAAGACACAACCACATCCCTAGACTTTTAGTCCCATCAATCATTTCTTTTTTTGCTTGGTAACTTCAATGACCTAAATAAGGTAGGATTACGCCGTGGTCAGCCGGCACTTAGTACCCAGTTATAGAGGACATATTCAGGAATGCGGAATTTTCTATAATTTATTTTTGGTTAAAAATACAATATATTCGTGATTATTCTTGACTTACGTAATGATTTGCTTCATCCTCTGTCTATTATGTAACCGCACGTTATAACCAAGCAATACCGCAAAAAGGCCATGTTATGGAGGTATCGATTCTGTGCGTAGCTGATCACCAAGTGACTTTGATGTAACACCCCCGATGATCGAGAATCGGCTCAAAAATTCCCTCTTTTCTCCTCGCTGATTGAGATGGGGTCCATATAGAAACACTTTTCTAGTTGAAGTCCCGTCGTGTAAGTCAAAGCAGCGAGAAGAGCACAGCCCACTCAGTTCTACTCCACCTCTATGTGAGCCCGTCTTTCTCCCCCTCATCTAACTGCTAATCGACAGACTGCAGCAAATCTCAGCAACTCCGACCCTTCGAACTAAATCAAAAATCTGGCTTTCCATGACATATTCAAAAAGTTTTTTGAATCACCCCAGCAGACAATCTGTATGTTCTCTTGGCATCCAGTGTATGAGCTAGTGGGTATTGAGAGAGCGATGTGGTCCAACGCTCCTGTTAGCGCTCCCTGATCAGGCTCTGACATCCCACCAGTTCACTCCTACGATAACCACACAACTGACGAAAGTAGTGGTAATTAACACTCTATTGCACAAAACAGTGAATATATCCCAACACAGCTTTTGTGCTCACGTAATAAGTCTATGAGCTCAAAATAAAATAGATCGCCTACATGATTCACTTGGTATTAACAAGCTCCGATCGGGCCCAACTGGACACTGTAGAAGCATAGGATTGCGCGTACCTAGAAGCGATTGCCATGACCTAACACAGCCTATAGCATACATTTAGCAGGATGAAATTAATGAGGGGTCGCACAAGGCCAGACCTAGAAAATAGTACTCAAATTTTCGGTTCACGATAACAACTTTGGCCTTTAGACCAAAGCTCCTGCCCAAGTTTCGCAAAGAGAGTGTTATAGGGTCCACCGCTCTTAAAAACCACTATGAAGCCCAAGTTCATATATAAAGTGCAAATGCGCGCAATTATGCGAGCTTCCGGGGCCACGCCAATGTCGCCCCTCCCCCTCGTTCGCTACCAGCTTCCATGCCTAGTGCGAGTTCGCGATGAGATAAAGATAACCGATCAGCCCTGGTGAACTGTGTAATTTACACCAGCGGTTGTCTTTACCTCATCTCATCAGCTGCAAAAGAACAGCTGGTTCTGCAACTCCGGAGAAGCTACCCCCCCTCCACCCTCGCTACCGCTTCCTTGAATCCTCTAATCTCTTCTGAAAGAAAGCGACACCAGATAAGGTCCATATTACAAGGATTCCGTTCAACCGAGGAATTCTTTCATCTTCGTGCGAATAACACCCTCTCATGTTTAGTGGAAATAGATAAGCAAGCTTGTTTTAGCTTCTTAATGGCAAATCAAAACTCAATGCCGATTGAACATGTATGTTCTAATAGACAATAACTGTACTTAGTATCCTTCAATGAGGCTTGCCCATGAGACAAAATAAGTACTTCACTGCCTAAACCTTTCCTCTATGTGTGCCTTGACTATATGTTGAGATCTAAAGTGACATTACACCCCATTAGGTCTACACGAAAGTCATTAAATATCGGATCCAGATTCAACCAAGTTAGATTCACTTTAAACAAGCTCGGCTTTTGGAACACTGTAACTAAGCTCCAAAATCGATTGTTCTTACCAAGCGCCTGCATAATTGTTGTTTAGTCAGATTGAGTTAGTAGATAGAAACCGCCAACTGGAACTCCTGAGCCCAAGGAAGATCAAGGAACGATTATCGGTTTAGTTAAAATCATGAAGTTGTTACTCAAATTGTTTCTTCCCAAACTAATTGTTCCTGGTTCAGTATTAAGTCTGGGTATGAGGATTATTATTCTACCTTGCACAAGAACTTCCCTCAAAATATGCCATCTTTGTTCCAATATCACCTCCCAGTTTCACCTGTTGAACATACCTCATAACCCGGCAGTTATTTTAACAAAATGTGAACACGGCACCCATAGTCAGTGTGGACTAAGATGTGCTATATGTACATGTCATGCCTCGTATATACTAAAAACGATATCAGCTAAAGTAGATATGTAGTTCATGTAAACTGCCTTGCTTTAACCAACAACAATCCCAATCCAACTGTCTATCTAATATGAACCAGATTAAGGGCCAGTCAAATAATATAGGAGCTGACTTGTTTTTCAGCACAAAAAATCGTCATGCAAAGAGGGAGAACATACTTGTTTCCACTTTTTCCCACTAGAGTCTAGTTCTATAAAATTTGGTTAGTGTAAGCACTAGAAACCAGAGTCGGCTATTTAACATTGAGAATATCCATAATATAATGGAAAGATATGTGAGCTCTTTCTGTTTCTGGTAGACCACAATGCGTGGTTTGATGGCTCCAAAGCATAACATACCAATGAAAAATTATTGACCAAATTTACTGATGCCATGTGTTAGAACCATAAGGTCTAGTACCCAAATACGTGTGCTTTTTAAATTCACCTGAGGTTTTTGCATCGTCATATTACACTGTTTCTTGAAAGTGCACGAGTTTGCAACACCATTTAGTAGCAAAAAAATACCACGACGAAAAAGCAAAACCATGATGAGCCACACACATTCCTGCCGTTTTGAAAGTGACAATTTCATGCAAACACCAAATATTTAATTAGAATAGAAAAGTTAAGAGTGTATTAACTTTTGGTGCTCCAATGACTTTCATATGAAAGAGATGTCACGGTCACGGTTCTGGACGCTGAATCTTACGGGATGGTCTTCTCCATTCTGTCCATAGCCTATCAAAGCATTAGTAACATCACCAAAAGAGTCCCTCAATGACACCCTTTGGGACATAAGAAGCCACAAAAAAGCCCAAGTCAGCCAAAAGACTTAGTTGTAAAAGATCTATTCGCATGGTTGATTTACTAAGATAACCGCCAAAATTAAATAAAAAGAAACTAACCTCGAATCCTATACTCATGCAATCTTTTTGTCTCCTCCTCGCCCCTAATAAACGTAGCTTCGCAATCAGACAAACTCGGCAAGTGAGTGCGCCAGATTCCATAAAGTCACAGGGGCAGATGAGGATGCCCTGAACAATAAAAATCAAAAATTTGGCCCCAATGTTGTATGTAAGTAGTCCAAATTAAAAATGAGGCAGGGCTTAATGAGGGAGCAACACCACCAAGTAAAGATGGGTTCGCCCTGGCCCAACTAGAGAAGTCCCGCAGGATAGCACAAAATACCTTCAGCAAGGAAACTGTTCCTTCATACAATTGGTGGCCAAACACATGCGAGATAGCTGTCCATTGTTGTTAATTCCTGCCTTCTGGCTGATCCAATTGTCGTGCGCGAGAGTAAGCTCTATGATAGATCGCCCGCTAGCATGATAAGTAATGGAACTTGAATTAACTTTATGTGTAATGTGGACAATCATGGCCCACTAGCCCACCAAGCACCCTTATCCAAATTCTAGCGCATTTGCCTGACTTCCTCTAATGTAATATAGATTGACGAAAATCATTGGTTTCCTCCCACTAATTATGCGAACTTGTACCTTGTCTCTGAAATCGCATTGTGTCTATCAGAACCCAAGACCGCCATGAAATATCCGTAGAGCTATGGCCAGTCCATCCCTGGATAAAGAGTTCTGGTAGAGCCCTACCCTTGGTCCCTCTTTGGCGAAGCAACTTGACATTATATATACAGTATATGATATAGTCTCCCTGATGATAAATGGAGCAGAAAGTTTGACATCGAACTTGGAATCCTGCATCTGAACGCTGAGTGTCACCATGTATTCAACATGTAGGTACCCCACCCACAACAGATCCGATAAATCAAATGTCTCATGCTTGCTGAAACGGCTTGAATATCTCATCACGAATAGTAGGCTAAAGAATTAATAGGGGCCCGATAAAAAGTGGCTGCCCTTAACCCCCATGTATTGTTTGTCCCGTAAGGCTTCCAAATGGCCTGGACTGCTGTGTCTGTACCACGCATTCACTCACATACATTAAATAGCCATTATCAAAGTACGAGAGCCATAGACTAAAAGGAAAAGGATGCCTAAAACAGAGGAAGGGATTTAGCTTCCTTGTTTTTCTTAGCCTTCTTATTGATGGATGATGATGATGTGTTTGCGGTATTGCTTCAAGCACTTGCACTCAGATACTCCTGTTTTCATATATCCTAGGAAAGGCATGGGGAGTAGATTGTTGCATTCTTTCTACCTTAACCCGACAAGGGAGACGTGAGGAATATCCCTGCTGCGTGCTTTGTCGCTCACTCTACAAGACCTCGTGATGCATTCTTATTTGTAAGACATCTCGTAGATTGAAATTAGAGTCAGCCTAAATTGAATGTTCTGGGATACCTAAGGAACGATGCTACTTCCACACATTGTTTAAACAGCACGTATATCTGATCCACGCTGTGCCTTATACTTGCTCAATCTCGCCGGACAGCACTCGCTGTGGCAGCAAAACCAAGAAAAACCAGTTCACCGCCAATAAATTCTCATATTTGCTGGATTTTTTTCTATCATACTACCATGCTCGAACGAATGTCAGATCCTAGCATAGTAAAATTTATATCAGCACTGTGCAACTTCCCATATTTAGAATTACATCAACAAGCAACAGGCCATCTGCTAAATCGGCAAGAGACAGAACTAAGTTTCCACAGTCCCTGGCTTACGGTTCAACCAGATTGCACTTTAATCCCATCTGTCGGTTTCCATGATACGATTTCCCTGCTGCTGGAGACTAAGATAAAATAACTCTACGTTGCCGGCATACCAAGCCCGCAGTATTTTTGTCCCATGTATATTTAAATGGAAGTGCAGGGGAGTCTACCAAGCTGAACCTTCTAACCAAAGACTGTGTGTGTATAAAACCTTTCCAAATCTTTACGTTCATTCTGGGAGGCCCTGTGAGCACCCTATATTTCCTAATATGGAAGGGATCCAGGCAACAGACTATGCTTGTAAGTAACCGTGATTCTTAATAGGTCAGGCGGCCCTAACTCCATACTCCTCTGGATGAATTCTAGGGTTGACCAGTTGGAGTAGTATGTAAATGATGGCTTTTAGCAATGCGCTCCTGTCGTGATTGTGCTGCACATCCCACTATCCCAGATGTTAGAATACAGAAGCACAGAATAAGGATAGATGCTCCAACCTTCTAAACATCTGTCTCTTAAATAATCCGAGACATCACTTGATAATAAATAAGCCACGAAGTCCAGATGACCCATTCGTCAATAACTTCAGCACCAACTTCTGTAAAATCTGTAGCGTGACTGCCCTATATCTTCCATCATGCTCTAGAGCAGTAGGAGACTGTGTATCTGTCTATATTCCCTGGTGACTGAGAGCCACTAGCACGCTTCCATGTTTCCTTGAGTGCATACCATGTCTGTCTAACTAGAATTGTGACCCCTTGCACGTGAGTTACTATTATGATCAGACCATGAAATCAAAATTCCTATAATATTATGCCATTCAGATATATGTACACTCTCCGCTCCCAAAGAACCTCTTACGCTGGGCTCTAGACACAACCCATGTTTAAGCCAGATCATGTAGCTCTCTCGCTGCTTTCCCGCAGAGGAGTGGCCAATCTACACCCGAAAAACACTGTCTGTCAGATGATGCATAGATGTAATGCCTCTCACCCTTGAGCCTATGAAATATTATTCCAAGTGACTGGAGTTCTTTGCAAGCCCAGAAACGCAGAGAAAATGTGCATGAAAATCATGCAAATTAAATCCTGGTGGTCAATTGAAATACTGAAGTGTATGCTAGCAAGATTAAACATAATCTAGAACTTCAATCATGGTGGTAGATTTTCCATAGTTGTGTGTGCGTTCATAGTGGGCTAGTCCTATCACTACCGGAAAATGGATGACTAAAATAAGCAGTCTTACGGCATCCCTCCAATGATGACTCTAGGCTTTGACTAACAAACAAAACTGCCATGCTTCCAAGTAGTATTTATCATGGCGTTTTGGTATACCCACAACAAGCCATACTTGCTGCTGATTTCCTTCTTATAAATCCCTAACCTCAAATTAAAAAAAAAACAAAAGTGAAAAACAAATATTATGTCTTAAAATTAAAATCTACACTACACTTTGTGTTTAAGACTATCAATAAATTGAACGTCATGCAAAAGCAATATACGGCGCCAGAAAATATTAATGGCCAGGCCACTTGTTGGTAGTACTGCAAATTCGTCTTGTCGTCTAGCATTTTTACCCTTTCAATACGTAATTGAATCTCCCACAAGGGACTGTTATACAACTTCTAGAAAAAACCTCGATGTTAAATAATTTCAATAATGTTCTTATTTGTGGTTGATGAACTTGAAATCCACATTTTATCGAGATTTATATACAAGCGCAAATAAATGCTTAATAAAAAAAAATAAACTGCGACCAAAAATGCTGACATAGTGCCACCGATTATTGCTGTGACAATTAATGTCCATGCATGGACATGTTTCATGCACCTACAAATCTCGTCACCGTCGAGTACGCTGAACATGGAAGTGAGATGTCAAAACAACATTGCTATGTAGCCCACAGCCCATAATTCACTACATTCCATATATCAAAACTGAAGTGTTGGTTAGGTAAGATTCGTAAGTAGCACTCTGAATAAAGAGGAAATGTCTCCTGTTTAAAATTCTTAGTTTAGCTTGAAATAAATAATTGCAAAATAGAACTGTATTCTATAAATGAGAATCCTAAAAGTACAGAATAATATACCTTTTAACTCAACTCCCATGATAACTCTTCAATCCAGTAAAGAAGGTCTATAAGATGAGTCATGAATACATAAAATCCTCTGAATTGGGAACACCCGTTAAAATTACTATGACATAATCATTCACATTAAATAGATTCTCTTGTTTACCATGGGGGCTGACTGAGGAACAGCTTCACTTCACTTTAAATTGTAATATGCAGCAACATTTCACTATGCAACTTACTAAATTCATATTTTGCTCTACATTAATGTTCACTGTAGGTAATGATGGTCACAGGCTTTATTTGTCACTATATATATATATATATATATATATATATATATATATAATATATTATATACAAAATATATAAAGTATACAGAATTTCTCCATACAGACCACCTACAGTTGATTTAGGCAAACTTTAATGAACATGACCTCAGCAGTATCCCATCCATCTCCACAAAAAAAGCAGAAGGCCACTTTCCTAAGAGAATTAGCAAAAGTGGAACTTGAAACCAAATGGGAATACCAATGAGAAGGCATCAATAGTATACTCTGAATGTCCATCTGCTCCATCAAATGTGCTGAACAGATGCATCTAGACATTGACTAAGTAAAACCATGATCTCATAGCAGCTGTATTGTCCTGAAAAAAACCTAGATGAACACCTAACCTAGACCATAAAAATACCACTAACTATAGGTTTATACTTGTCTTTTTATCCATTGCTCCACTGACTTTAATGTTAAACTCCCTTCTACAACCCCTTCCCGAAAAAATAAAAAATATGCATGAATGGAATGGAATATAAAAATGGACTGAAACCAATGATACGTGGAGATGGGGATCATCCATTTTAAACCCAATGAAAAGAATGGGATTGGTTGATGGGTCAGTTCTTTTAGATCAATGGTGCACAACCTTTCCTGTTCTGAGGGACACAGACTGAACCAATCTCATCTTCTCCTTTCTAGAGAGCCACGCATGGGTCAGGAGATCCCCATTCTACCTATATATTGGGGTCTCAGATGTGTTTCCATGCTATGGCCAAAAACAACCACTCCAAATTGGACGTCTTCTTCTGGACCATTGAGGATCAGCCAGCAAAAATAATAATGAAGTATACTCACCTATTTATTCAACTGCTTCTAACAATGCCATCGCTCTGATCCTCCCCGCCTCTGCAGCCATAACTCCATTTTCTTGGCTGCAGCAGTGTCTGGTTAAGATGGATCTGCAGCGGCAGAGAGGATCGGAGCTATGGCACTGGGAGAAGCAGGTGAAGAAATGGGTGAGCATACATTATCACTAGACTCACTGTCAGAGCTCATGCACACAAATGCATTTTTTTTCCGTGTCGTTCCATTTTTTTTGCGGCTGCTAAAAAATGGAAATGACTCAGTGTGCATTCCGTGTCTGCATGGCCGTTCCACAAAATAATAGAACATGCCCTATTAGTGTCCCCATTACAAGGATAGGACTGTTCTATTAGAGGCCAGAATGTACATGGACGGGATTCGTGTTTCGTGGATCCGTAATTTGAGCCCTCATACAGCACAAGAACGCTGAGGCTAGTGATTGGCTGCAGCAGTCACATGAGGAATATATGGCTTCTCATTGCAACAGGGAAGAGTGGAGCAGCAGTGCTGGAAGTGGTGGTGGGTAAAATAGGGGAGTATATTTTCTTTTATCATTTTATGAGGATTGCCGACTCAGGGAAATTTTTTAGTCAGACAACCCCTTTTTAAATGAATTGATGATCACTAATTTTATATCTAGTTTGTCAATGATGAAGTATACATACAGGAATAAACAGCAGTCTCTTGTAGACACCATTCCCGGAATATCTGTGAGTCTATCGGAAATCTGTAGTGTTTCGTTGATTGCTTATTGTAACGTATAAAATTCACCGGCGTCTCCATCCTCTGATACGGCGGCCTGGATGCCAACCTCCCACTTAACGTTAATTACAGTCTTTTAAACAAATCAACAGACTGCAGATTCCAGACAATATTAACATGTCGCTTCTGGTTCCTGTTTAGTTTTATCCATTTTATGAGTTCCCTGCCAAAAATCTGCCCGGTCTGAATGCATGTCAACCTCACTGGTGGAGCTTCTGGAACGATCTTGTAAAAAGGTGCGGCCTTTCGACACGAAACTGCAGATGTACCTTGAGGACTGCGGGAATCTGAGTGACAGGCAAATCTTTTTTTCTTTAATGATTTTTCTAAAAATGGATTAAAAAAAAAAAAAAAAACCCATTCCAAATCATATGTGAACTGCCCCGGAACTTTTAGAGAGCAACAAAATATTTTTAACTGGTGGGAACTCTTCAAGCATTGAGGCTGTCAGTATTCTTGAAGCCGAATTAAAATCTAAGTCTATGAAATACAGTAGGCAACCAAAAGTCGTTTACTGCTGAGGGTGGGCCTTTAGAAGGATTACAGAATCAGGAGCAGATTTTTACAAAGTTGCTGATTTTTTTTAGTGTGAATAAGGCTACATTCACATGACTGTATGTGTTTTGTGGTCCGCAAAACACAGATCTGCAAAAAATACGGATGATGTCCTTTTGGCTTCTGTATTCCATCAGTTTTCTTTCGGATCCATTGTAACAATGCATATCCTTGTCCGCAGAACAGACAAAAATAGGACGTGCTATATATTTTTTGTGGGGCTTTGGAACGGACATACAATGCGGACAGTATTTTTGGCGGACCCATTGAAATTAATGGGTCCCGATCCAATCCGGAAAAAGGAACAGAACGGAAATGGAAACAAAATACGTTCGTGTGCATGTAGCCCAATGGTGCAGATTTTCTTGTGGATTTCCTGTATGAGAATCTGTCCATTCAATTCAATGGGAAAATCTGCAACCAAATCCACGTGGATTTCGTTGTGGATTTTTCTGCAGCGTTTTCCACTGCAGAATCAATTTTCCATTGAATTTGAATGGACATATTCTCATACAGGAAACCCGCAACACAACATTGTTTACGCTGCAGAATGTAAATTGTGCATTAGAACGAAACGCGGGGGTTGGCTATTTTCAGTCCCATAAGGGGAAGTCTTCAAGTTGCGGATTTTCTGGAGGAAAATGTGTGAGGGCACCCTTATAGAGGTCATCAATGGGGCTGAAGCCAGATTTCTGCAATCTCAAAATGACATGTAAAACTGATTGTTACGGATTGTTACACCACAAAGCAATACATATGTACACGTTAGTCGGGGGTCAGTGAAAAGGAGATTTCACCCTGTGCATTGTGAAGGGTAAAAGTCACAATGGAAATCTGTAGTATAAATTGACATTCAGCGGATTTAAAGTAATCACAGCGGTTCAATTTACTGATTTTTTTCATAGTATGTATGCTGCTGCTGTAAAACGCTGCAGATTTTCAGAAAGCAAATCCATCCTGTGTGCACGTATCCTAATAATGCATCCTTTGGTTGTTATGGATACTGGGGAAACACAAACAGATATGGAGGACCACATAGTAGTAGAACTGCCGCTTGCATTTTTAAAGAATTTAGGGGGTCATTAGGAATATTTATGGCGCAGACTGCGTCACAAAGGTTATTTGCACTGCAATCTGTGACATTTCCCCATTCACACCAGGTCTGAAAAAGTGGGCATTAGGTGGGCGGGAAGGGGATGGGCTGGCAGGCCTGTTTTAGACCGGCGGTGGATACCCAAAAGTTATGGAGAGGCCCGCGCTTCTACATAACTTCGGTGGATCCAACACAGGGGCTTATTAAGTCCGACGTTTTAATGACCCCTCTTAATCCTCAAATTTCTTCTGGTCCTAAGGGGCACTTTCACTGTCTATCCTCTTCACTAGGGCTGAAATGTGTCTTATTAAAGGTCAGAAAGTAAAAGAGGACCTGTATCCTCTCCTGACATCTCTGTTTTAGTCACTACTTGTATTTCCCATGTAATAACTATTCTGAAGCATCTATTGTTATAACTGTACGTTGTTCCATTCCTTTATTATTCCTGCTAGAAGTTATGAATGAATTGCTAGCAGTCTGCAATGAAGGTCCAGATGGCTATCACTAGTTGGAGGGTGCACAGTATCACACTGTCCAATCAGTGCTGCCAGTGTCAGACTGTGCAGGGACACCCCCCAACTAGTAATGGCCACGTGGACCTTCATTTCAAACTTCTAGCAATTCATTCTATTTGTTCACTAGAACATGGACAACAGGAGAGGTTATAAGTCCTCTTTAATGAAATATGGTTTGATTTGATTTTTTTAAAACTTTTTGACCCTGAAAAGCCACTATTAGAAAGGAAAATAAAATTACCGATGACTACCCTGTTACCCCCATGTCACAGACAGAAAATGATCTCTTAAGTGGATGACACCCAACAAACAGCTTCCAATATCTCACCTTCCTATACCCCACGTGAATGCGACATTTGGAGAGTGAAATATCGGGGTGAACTGAAGTCACGCCTTACCTTACTGGTTTTTGGTGGAGATGGTCTTTAAAATATTAGTCAGGACAAGATCCTGCGACTTCATTTGATTTTTTTATGATTTCTCCTCTTTTCGTATAAGGATAAAGTCGAGATGGATGTGTTAACTACTATAAGGCAAAGCCAGGCAGATATATGGTCACCTGTTTTCCTGCACTCACAGCACAGCCTGCAGTCCGCAGACATTCCCAGCACCGCATTCCCCTGATAGAGACAGGAGACCTGCCTGCAGGCGGCACATACCCAGTCTGGACAAGCTGCGCACACGATATCCGTCCTGAGAAGCCTCAGGGGCACAAAATGGACCTGCTAAACTCCACAAGATCAACAAACAGTCTGAACCTAACTGCGGTCTATGTGTGAGTGATGGCTTCCAGACAAACCCTGCTAGTTCCTTATCAGGGTGGGAATGTACATCAGTTCGGTAAACCCTTATATGTAGCTTTCTGTGTCTGTAGCACATATATTTTTTAGTTTGTATTTCCATTTGCAATCAAATATTTTTTTTTCTACTGTTATCATTTCTACGACACAATCCTTTACAGCTATTTCACAGGTAATTAAAGGGGTTCTTCAGAATTTCAAAAACATAATTTAAAAGGGTTGTGCACCTTTGTTTTTTTTGGCACACCCCCTTCTTTGGCAGATCTGCAAAGGGAAGCATACTTACCTGCTTTCCAGTGCTGCTAAAGAGGGGGGTGCCAACTGGCTGCCGGCTCCTTCTCTCCCCGGCCTCTGCTTCTCTACTTTATTCCCAGGATTTAAACAGCCGCTCCCTCTCTGCTTTGATTGACAGGAACAGGCAGTGGGAAAGCAGGGAGGGAGGAGCTATCCACAAAATGGAGTGGAGCTCAGATGCAACAAGAGCAATGGTGACGCCCCTGTTGCACCAAATACCTAATTTGCATATTAAGCACTTGGGAACGAAGCCTCGGATCAACAAAAGAAAAGCAGCTCTTTAATCAGGGGAACCACAGCTATGTGTCTATGCAAACAGCTGGATAGGTCGCTGGTGACATTCCCTTTAAATTTATAAACTCCTTTAAAGTGGAAGTACAGTCTGAGATTTCTCATTAACAATTCTTTCAGTTGCTCTTCACTTGCTCCAGAGCAGATTCCGGCTTTTTTTTTTGCTAAGAAGAATGTGAAAAGCAAATGACCAAATTGTATATGTTACGTCAGTGAGACTGACCCTTAAAGGAGTTATCCAAAGTCTAAAAAACCCCTCTCCCTCAATGCCTGTGTCCCTCATATAGATTATACTTACCCTACTCCCAGGCACCCACGTCGCTCCTGATCTCCACATGGCCGCTGCTGCATCTTCCTGTCGCCCAGATCAAAACATTCGGCGACGGGGGGAGCAGCCAATAGCAGGCCATGACAGGGATGAGCCTCCCTGGCGTCACCCGCAATGCTATGGAGGCTCGTCGTTGCTTGCTACTGGCTGCTCCCCCCTGAGATTCAGCGGCAGCCGTGCGGGGATCAGGAGCAACGCGAGTGCCAGGGAGCGGGGTAAGTATAATCTATGTGAGAGGCCCGGGCATTGGGGGGGCATATTTTAGACTTTGGATGACCCCTTTAAGGGTATGTTCATACAATGCAGTCTAATCAGAGTTTTGCCCACAATTTTCACAAAACCAAGACATACGAACACACCCTAGTCAGTCCGATCAGCAGCTATCACTCCATGCAGCCACTCATTTTTGTGCCTGTTGCAGGAGAATAAATGTGATATTACATGCCACACGTTGATATTAGTGCAGAGTGCTCCATAAAGGATCACTGTTTGTCTGCTGCACAGGTGGGTCCTAAGCTTTGGACCGCTATGTACAATCCCAGGTGGAGATGAGTGAATTGATTCTACATTAATTGAATTTGCTACCAACTTCTGAAACTTTTGTGATTCGTCCATTGTTCAAAATGGCCGCCGCCAATTTACAGGTCAGAAGACATAGAAGAAGGCATCTGCTCCCAAAAAAAAGAATAATTTTTGGACAGTTTTTTAATTAAAAAGAATTCAGACAGAGCAGTGTGTTATTATACAGGCTGTTTGTTACCACCCGCTCCCATCTGTCTACCCATAGCCATGTATGTCACGTAGACATTACTAATGATGTCTTGATGTTAAATAGCTTGAAATGGGTTGGATACAGTCCTAGGAGACCTCAGAGGGTCATACATGACTCTTCTGGGCAATGGGTTCACTTTCAATTCGGTCCAGATTTATTCAGACCAATTGAATCTGACTGCTGGTTCAACCAAATTGGACCAGAAATTGGACCAGAAATGAATTTTGGAAGTCACTCATCTCTAATCCTTAGTACAGATGAGTGAATTTTTAGAAAATTTGGTTTGGCTGCTTCACCGAATTTTACAAAAGAATTTGCTTTGTGATGAATTACTTTGTCTCGAAGTACATTTTTTGTAAGTAGCGGGCGCAATGACAGGGAGCTGCCCTGTCATTATATTCCTCAGATGCCACGTTCATACATGATCGCGTCATCTGAGTGTAAAAACAGTGTAAAATTAACATAAAAAAATTAAATCAAACTTATCTCCTCCATTTGCTCGCTGCGGGCCGGCCTACGCCATCTTGCTTGAAGTTCTGTCGCAAAATAACTAAACTATTTCAGGTTAAATCGATTCGCTAAGACGAAGCATGAGGAAATTCGGCTTCGAGGAGAATCGAATTTATCCTGAATTTCAGCTCAAATTCCATTTTGTGGGATTCGATTCCCTCATCTCTAATCCTGAGCTTTGGACCTCCATTTATGTTTTCCGTATCTCTATAACCCCTTTATGTGAAAAAATAATAAGAAAACATGGTTCAAATGATAAAAAAATATTAACTAGAATAAAATATTGTCATATTGTCATTTACTCTTTTAACCCACGGTACATGAATACCGAATACTGCTTTCATGTAGGCATCACATTTCCTATTTGCTTCAGTGCATCTCTGTAAAATCTCTCAAGTTTTTGAAACTAGTTAGTCACGAAGGCAGATTCCCAGCAGACATCCATTGTGCGAGAAATCAATAGCTGTCACTGATGTGATCAGGGCGAAGCTTCAAGTCAGCTTTCAATCAATACCTCTGTCTGTCAAGTCTGTCTGCACTGATCAATACATACATGACACAGATAACTGAGCGTGAAATGTGAGGCATGATGACATGTTGCCATACCGTCATCATGTGCTTCTCTGTTCTTCCGCCGGTGACGTTCTCTCCTGTGGCTTACTACAGAATCTGTTCCCGTCTCATTGTCTAGTCCATCCCGACTGCTGCCCGCATTAGGGCTGTAAGAAATCAGAAAAGTCATAAGTCATTAACGTGTAAAGTAGGGACATAAAGATTTGGGGATAGAATAAAGGTTATGTATACCTAGGGAGGAAATTTTTCTTTTATTATTGCATTGTACGCTCATTTTAAGCTAAAATATTTTTTCAAATGGTCTTTATTAAAATGTTGAACCACTGTCTTTGTGCAGTCTTAAGTTTCTCTAGTAGCAGGATCTGAATTTTCACTGTTCCATCAGGGAGCTGGACTGAGGGCTCCTTATGTCTGACCTTATAATCCTTCATTATATATAAATTCTTATCTTACTGATAAGAATGTGGCTTAAATTAATGTAATTTAGAGATAATGTTTATTAGATGACGGGCACAAATTGAAAGTAAAACATACCAGTCACACAGCTAGAAAAAGTTAACCCTTTGTGACAAAACTGCTCAATTGAAAAAAATATTTTTAGCCCAAAATGAGTAAAATGCAATCATAAAAAATTGCCCTGCAATGGTGTACATAGCCTTTAAGAGCTCTTATGCTTTGGACAAGAAGCTGATCATGGGGTGTCCTGCTAATGGGACCCCAAACAATCTGCTTTAAACTTTGGGACAACCTGGTCCTAAGTGTTCAATTTCTCTGCAGCGCCACCACAGGGAAAGTAAGGCATTACACAGCTCCAGAGCAAAAGACCCATTACAGAGCGGTTTGTAAATCTATAGCACTTCTGCTGCTGTGAAACTACAACACTCAGCATGCTCCATTCACTTCTATAGGAGTTTCAAGAATAGCTGGGCAAGTGTGCATGCTGGGAGTTGTAGTTTCACAGCAGCTGAAGTTGTGGAGGTTGCTGATCCACGCATCAGAGTATCTGGTAATTCAAGGTTCAGAGGAACTTATCCCCCAGCATTGCACCACAGGCAGAATCCACATTCATGTTCTAGTGAAGCACCGGGAATCCTGGGGCTTGCAGTCCTACACCTTCCAAAAAGCGCAAGATCATAAGCGTTCTCTATGCAGCATCCCCTGATAGTTGGTCTTAAAATAAAAAGACTCTAGTGCTATTATATTCATAAATTCTCCAGCGTAAAATACACAGAAATTACATGAGGCATGGCAAATTTCTTCCCCAACCAAGGGTTTTGCCTTTTGGCTTCTTCTGGGGCACGTTGTGGATTTTATGAAATGCGTTTTTCCTCTGGAGACTATAACTCTACATTACAAGTCTACTGAAAGTAGCTTCATCTGGTGGTGCTGCACATGAGATACTTTTATTTCAAGGCTAACTATCGGGGGATGCTGCAGAGAACGCGCTTATGATCTTGCGCTGTTGGAAAGTGTAGCAGAGCGAGCCCCAGGATTCCCAGTGCTTCACTGGAGCATGGAGGTGGATTCTGCCTATGGGGATAAATTCCTCTGAACCTCGGATTACCAGATTCTGGACTCTGACTTTTCATTTTACCTGCTCCAGCTGGTACACAGATTATACCAATAATAATAGTTTTATGCAACACGTTATGTAGTCACTCTCTGCTCTAGCAGAGTATTCTTCTCTAGTAATGCTACATTCCCTAACCGCTCTCTAAACAAGAAAAATCATTTAAAGGGAAAGTCTACCATTGAGATACTGAAGCAACAACAAATGCTGGAGGATCACAGTTCAAGAGAATTACTGCAGAGCAATAAACCCATCCTTGTTATGGATCATCATCTGCTAAAAATTTCTACTCAGAAGTGCTACAAGGTCACACACAGCAACAGCACAACCTAGTGGTAGATAGTAGAAGCACAAGTGTTAGTGATGGTAGATAGATATACACTCACCGGCCACTTTATTAGGTACACCTGTCCAACTGCTCGTTAACACTTAATTTCTAATCAGCCAATCACATGGCGGCAACTCAGTGCATTTAGGCATGTAGACATGGTCAAGACAATCTCCTGCAGTTCAAACCGAGCATCAGTATGGGGAAGAAAGGTGATTTGAGTGCCTTTGAACGTGGCATGGTTGTTGGTGCCAGAAGGGCTGGTCTGAGTATTTCAGAAACTGCTGATCTACTGGGATTTTCACGCACAACCATCTCTAGGGTTTACAGAGAATGGTCCGAAAAAGAAAAAGCATCCAGTGAGCAGCAGTTCTGTGGGCGGAAATGCCTTGTTGATGCCAGAGGTCAGAGGAGAATGGGCAGACTGGTTCGAGCTGATAGAAAGGCAACAGTGACTCAAATTGCCACCCGTTACAACCAAGGTAGGCAGAAGAGCATCTCTGAACGCACAGTATGTCGAACTTTGAGGCAGATGGGCTACAGCAGCAGAAGACCACACCGGGTGCCACTCCTTTCAGCTAAGAACAGGAAACTGAGGCTACAATTTGCACAAGCTCATCGAAATTGGACAGTAGAAGATTGGAAAAACGTTGCCTGGTCTGATGAGTCTCGATTTCTGCTGCGACATTCGGATGGTAGGGTCAGAATTTGGCGTCAACAACATGAAAGCATGGATCCATCCTGCCTTGTATCAACGGTTCAAGCTGGTGGTGGTGGTGTCATGGTGTGGGGAATATTTTCTTGCCACTCTTTGGGCCCCTTGGTACCAATTGAGCATCGTTGCAACGCCACAGCCTACCTGAGTATTGTTGCTGACCATGTCCATCCCTTTATGACCACAATGTACCCGACATCTGATGGCTACTTTCAGCAGGATAATGCGCCATGTCATAAAGCTGGAATCATCTCAGACTGGTTTCTTGAACATGACAATGAGTTCACTGTACTCAAATGGCCTCCACAGTCACCAGATCTCAATCCAATAGAGCATCTTTGGGATGTGGTGGAACGGGAGATTCGCATCATGGATGTGCAGCCGACAAATCTGCGGCAACTGTGTGATGCCATCATGTCAATATGGACCAAAATCTCTGAGGAATGCTTCCAGCACCTTGTTGAATCTATGCCACGAAGAATTGAGGCAGTTCTGAAGGCAAAAGGGGGTCCAACCCGTTACTAGCATGGTGTACCTAATAAAGTGGCCGGTGAGTGTATATAGAGGGGCTGACTGGGAACCCTGTAACCCTGTGGCCCTGTAAAAAAAAAAAAAAAAAAAGTGGCCCCATGTTGTAGGTGGGTTCAGACTGACAGAAGATGGGGCAAAACAAGCATGCGGGGGACAACCGAAGTAGGCGGAGCCTGCAATACTGTAGTGCAATAGAAAATACTGCCCCAGCAGAACCAAATACCACAGGACAGCACAAAATACTGCCATCTTCACCACAGTATTCAACTGTGTCACCATCATGAGGACAATAATACAGTTAAGGAGGGCACCAGCCGTCATCAGATCATTATGTACCTGGTCTGCAGCCAACAAAAGGGCTTGAGTGGCCCCCTGGGCATTGGCCTATGGCCAATCCGCCCCGGATATAGACAGATGGACGATAGAAGGATGGATAGATATAGATGATAGATAGATATAGATAGAAATAGATGATAGATAGATAGATAGATAGATAGATCTAATATATAAAGCTGAGTGTATGTGTGTATGTCCGCTAAAGGAATCCGCACCACTGCAGCTACAATCACAAAATTTGGCACACATGTACATCAGGTGTCCGGTAAGGTTTTAGAACAGTTTTCAACTCTCCAGGACGTACCGTTCCTGAGATATTCCCAAAAAATGCATTAGCCAATAGTAGCCTGGTCACATGAACCTTATCAGCCAATAGAAGCTCACAGGCACACATCAGGTTTCTATGACAACCTAGCCAGTTCACTGCTTTAGGTCTGCATTAAAGAGGCAGAGCACTGTGGATGACAATGGTAAATGGGTATTCCTTAACTATAACTTATGTTTTAGACTAACTCATCATCAATCATTACCTCATATAATGTAAATTTTACATATTTACAGTTCAGTAGTAATAAAAGATGTTTTCTTCCACTGCTACCCACCTTCCTCCTAAATCAGGCATCGACCTGTAATTCCGGCCACCGTCAAAAGAAGGACTTAAAAGCACCACCCCCAGATCCCACTAAGTCACGCCCCTGACTCAGGCCACACCCCTTCCATGCTGCATTTGACCGGGATTAAAAATATTGGTAAAAATCACCTTCTGTCAGCTGCAGGGGTGGGGGAAGGGTGACTTTCTCCCTGCAGCTCATTGCTCAGACTGCACAGTGCTGCTGCTGAGAGTGCTGCTGCTGTGTCCATGCAGGCCCTGCGCATGACAGAGGACAGGGAGTCTGAAAGCCAGACCGTCCAGCCTAAAACAAGACCTCTGGCCACCCTAGGGGCAGGCTGATGTTAGGGTGGCCAGATGTCCGGCTTTAGGCTGGACAGTCCAGTTTTCTGGCTACCTGTTCTCCGTCCGACGCAGTGCCTGGACAGACACAGGGATGTCCACCCTTTCAGTAGCTCACACTCAGACAGCTTCTCCTATATGTCTTCACGGAGCCAGTGGGGGCGTGGCCTCATGTTTAGTGATGTGTCTTCATGGGAACTGGGGGCGCTGTTTCACGTTTGGAGGAATTGCCGGTGAGGTCTGGCTTTCTGGGGTGAAGACAGTGGCCACTCTAGCTGCTGTGGAGGTCACAGTTAAAGAGGCGGGCTTCTGTAGAGGTCACTGTTAAAGGGGTGGGCAGTTGTAGAGGTCACTGTTAAAGGGGCAGGCTGCTGTAGAGGTCACTGTTGATGGGGCAGGCTGCTGTAGAAATCACTGTTAAAGGGGCGGGCTGCTGTAGAGGTCACTGTTAAAGGGGCGGGCTGCTGTAGAGGTCACTGTTTAAGGGGCGAGCAGCTGTAGAGGTCACTGTTAAAGGGGCGGGCTGCTGTAGAGGTCACTGTTAAAGGGGCGGGCTGCTGTAGAGGTCACTGTTAAAGGGGCGGGCAGCTGTAGAGGTCTCTGTTAAAGGGGCGGGTCGCTGTAGAGGTCACTGTTAAAGGGGCTGGCCGCTGTAGAGGTCACTGTTAAATAGGCGGGCCGCTGTAGAGGTCACTGTTAAAGGGGCAGGCACTGTAGAGGGCACTCTCGATATCTTTTAACGACACACACACAAACAGTAAAAGGAATAAATTAAATATACCCGGGCGAAGCCGTGTCCTTCAGCTAGTATATTATATAATAATAGATAATATTTGTAAATAAAACATTTGGCCTTGCACGTCAAATTATGTTCTGCCACCTTTCTATTTTATAGGAAAACATCCATCTGGACAATTTCATATTCACATTGCTTTGGCATAGGAATTACAGAGAAGAACCACGGTCCCCTAAGCCGATGCACGGCTCTGTAGTGTTCTTTCTTATGAAGTTGAATCATCAGTTCTTGGCAGTAAATGAGACATAACTGGAGGAGGGGATGGGGTGGAGAACTGAAAACCATTCCAATGACCCACATGAAAACAGTCAAATAAATCCAATAGCACGTGCCTGTGACAGCCTTTCAGGGGACGTCCATACATTAGTTTTGTCTTCCCACATAGGTATGGTAAGGCTGTGGTACTGAGCTCTATATTTGCAGACACCCTAGTTAACAAGCAGACATTTATTTCACCAATCTTTCTATTTCACCACGCAGTATTGTACTGTAAATTTACTAGATTTTCAGCTGGGTTTCTGCAGCATATCCATGCCAAAATCCACAATTTCTAACAACAGTTTTTGGTGCGGATTAGAAGAGGTTCTGCCGCACATCTTGCCCTTAATTGGAAAAGGATGAAATTTGCAGCTAAAACCGCAAACATAATTGACATGAAAAAAATCTGAAAAGTGTACATGAAATTTGTGTAATCTCATATACTTTGGGGTTACTGTACTACACTGCGTTTTTTCCGTACGGAAATCCACATGGAAAAACTACACATATTCCGCAACATGTGAGTGTGGCCTTAGGCTCCTCAGGATATGTCATCAGTATCTGATCGGAGGGGGTCTGACACCCGAGACCCCTGCTGATCAGCTGCTGGAGAAGGCACCGATGCTCTTAGTAGCGCCGCATCCTTCTCTTAGCTTTCCCTAGGCCATTGACAACACATTCATCGGTTGCTTAGGCGCAACTCAGCCACATAGACGTGAATGGAGCTGGGCTGCGATACCAAGAACTGCAAATTATACAGTGTAAAGCACTGTGCTTGGTAATCTGCGAGAAGGCCATGACGCTACTGTGAGCGCCGGTGACTTCCCAAACAGCTGAGTTGCAGGGGTTCTAGATGTCAGACCCTCACCGATCGACTACTGATGACCTATCCTCTGGAAAAAAAAACACTTGGAAGTTCTCCGGGCTTTAAGGTCCTTTTACATGGGAAAAATGCTGATGGATATGACAATGATCAATAAAGTGATTTGTAGGACACATGCAGCTCCCCTATTGTCGGCAGCCCACTCATCCCCGTATACACAGGGCAGCGTGCTGCTGACAACTAAGGATTTTGAATACTGCATAAAAAATACAATCACCTGACCAAGTGGCGGCATGCTTACACCAGGTAAAATAAAAACTGTAGGAATATTTGTTTCCAATCATCGGCCAATGTAAAAGAGACCTTAATGACCTTAATACAAACCAAGCTCAATTCTGATTGGCCGATAGAGGTCCAGTTCCCCTATGACAACACAAATTGTCAATCATTCAAGAACAGGAAGTGATGTCATGGAAGTGATGACAGGAGTTTTGATCAATGTGGCACGTAACTTCAATAACCCAAGAATCATATATTTAAAAACATTTGTTTTATGAAAGCTGTTTAACTCCATAGAAAGAAAAATATACAGTTATGGTTGTTGAGAAGCGGCAATGCAAAAAAGATTTTCTTCAAAAAAAAGGGTTTTATTGCACAAAAGTAGTAAAACGTAAAATAAAAATATATGTATTTGGTATCGCTGTAATTGTACTGACCCAAAGAATAAAGATATTATGTTATTTATACAGAAAAATGAACGTCGGGAAATTTATAACATAAAAACTCAGTGGTGGTATTGCTGTTTTTAATCAGAAAGTTATGTGTATCTCAAAATGGCGCCATTAAAAACTACAAGTTGTCCTGCAAAAAAACAAGCCCTCATACAGCTATATAGCCGTATATAGCTATAAAAAAAAATGAAAAATGTTACAGTTATTGGAAGGCGATGATGAAAAAAGGAAGAAAAACGCTTTGTCTGTAAGGCCCGAAACAGGCTTAACTAAGGGGTTAAGAATAATTTGTAAAATAAAAATAAATGTGATAAAATCTGTAAACAAATATAAATACATTTGCATGCACTTTATTTTATTGCGTTGCCTGAGGTGCTACAACTTTCAGAACAGCGTATGATAATTCTTACTGAAATGATGGTGGACGCGAGTCTCCGATTCCACCTGTTCTCTCAATCGGAGGAGGAAGGTCTGTCCGGCTTTCCGTACTTTGGGAGCCTCCATCTGAGTGTGAGCTTTCTGCCAAAACCAGCTACGGAAATAGAAGAAACAAAAACAACAAAAAATGGTAAGCACTGAATAGACTACAACTTTATATGCACACAGCTTTAAAGGCAGCTTTACACAAGCTAAAGCCGACAGTCGGCTGCTCATTCCGTGAAGGAGATCGCTGTATTTACATCCACAATGAAGAGGTTGCAGTGCTTGCTAAAGTGCTGGGACTCATACAAGTGTATTCACAGGTGTTCTGGCCAGCAGGTTCAGCAGACAATGAGGTTAAGGACCATGTTTAATTTGCATATTTGTCAGGTAGCAGCCAGATCTCTGCTGGGCCACATTATAGTCAATGGGGTCCAGCAGGAAGGCGGTAGTATCCGGCAATGATGTGAAACTAGCTTAACCTTCAAAGAGACATTTATGACCATCTGCTGTACAGTTTCATCTACAGCCCTTTATTACTGATACAAATTAAAGGGGGTGTGTCACAGGAATCCATTGTATTGCACAACGCCTTGTAGATCTAGCTCAGGCGAATGTAGTGATATTTTTCACTTAGTGATCCATTGCTTCATTCTGGAGAAAAAGGGGGAGACATCAAGACTGGCGTTCCCATATACGAGCCTTGATCCCCCTGCGCTTGAGTAAGATGCGCCTAACAGGTAAATGCTATAACTTGTCAGTTTCTGGAGTACATTACAGTAATTCCTGTGGGTCGCACTAAGCCCCGTTCCTCACGCCAAGCCCTGCACTCTTTTCTCACCACTTCAGATAAGTGCTGAGAAGCCTAAAAAGTCGCAAATTATGGTGCAAATATGGCATGCTTCATAATTTGTGATTTTTTTTTTTAATTTAACAATTGTGGCGTAAAAGCTTTCATAAAAGACCTCTGCAGTATCCTAAATCCATATGCAAATGAGCAGTTAAGAGCACCAGTGGCAAGCCCACAACACTCTGTGCACCCCTGCTCCTCCTGCTTCCTCTACCAGGCCCTTCTTTTCCTTCTTGATTGACAGGTCCAGTTTCCTGCATGGTCATCTCACCTGGCCCAGAAGGAGAAGGAGGGGCTGGAAGAAGAAGTAAGAGGAGCAGAGTGGCTGGAGCCCAACATCAGTGCACTTAATTGCTCATTTACATATGTATTAAAAATTACTTTTTCTCAGAATGAAGCAACGGATTACTATATGAAAGGTATCAAAACATTCACATGAGCTAGACCTACAAGGCAATGTGTATGGTTCACTGGTGAATTTCCTGGTGACAGGAACCCTTTAATTATATATTATATAATGCAGTATTATGATTAAATGGTTTTTAAAATGAAGCAGATGTTCATCAGAACGCCAATGTGAAGAAGCAAAGAAAAGAATGGGACTGAACCTTACTGCAAACAGTATCAATGAAACATTACCCCCTACCCTCAAACCATACTCTGTCACTAAAAAAAGCAAGTCACCTTGTGCCACACATCTCGGGATATCTACAGTCAAGAGGAAAGGTAAGGAGAAACACTTCTTACTTACCACAGAGGTGAGGCACTACTATGGGGTGTCAAAGGCCCTTTACTGAACTGTTTCCCTTGCTTGCCGGGACACAGTCACAGCACCTACCAGCAGCAGCCACTAGGGGGAGCTCACAGATTTATACAGCAAACAATTTCAGCACTAGATGTATAATGATATGTATACATATATGGTATATATATATATATATATATATATATATATATATATATATATATATATCTCCCCCTAGTGGTGGCTGCATGTAGCCAGAATTGTATCATTTATAAGAACTCCCCTATACTAATATAACATGAAATTAATAGCCAAACTAATTTGGGTGAGCTCTCAGTGAGACATTAAGCCCATTTTGAGTTTAGGGAATTACCAGCTGCGACATATAGTATATACTCTACTATGAAATCAAGTTGGGATAATAGCTCATTATTATTTAAAAAGGAAACTCACCCAGGACACCACTCTTCCATTAAAACACGGCAGCTTAGCGTTGTCATCTGAAATCTCTTCTTTGACCACCCTGAAAGATTGAATGTGACAGAAGAGTCAGAGGCTGAACGTTTCATCATCTCAACAGTCAGCTGAATGTCATTGCTATATGACCTCCAGATATATATTGTCTTTTCAACGCCACATTCATACACTTCCTCTGTAATCCATGCCAATTAACTCAGTAAATCAGCTGTCTCCACTACTTTGAGAGTCCATTGACTAAAGCAGACGGATACAGACTCCATAATTGCTTTTTCACGGTCACTCCCTTCTAGTTTCAAGATGTGATGTCACTACAACCATAATGTTTCATATGATCTCAGAGCAAACCTTTGTGTGCAGGACAACAGGACGGGACATTTAAGTCTTTCACCTTAAAGGGGTTCTATAGTTTAGTGTAAATAGGCTCACATATCATCAGAGCATTGTAGTACTCACCAGGGGCGGACTGGGAACATAAAGTGGCCCTGGAAAAAATACTAAAAGTGGCCCCGTTTTGTAGTCGGGTCCAAATTGATGGAAGGCGGGGCCAACAATACCATATTGTGGCACATTATACCACCCCAACAGAGCCAAATACCACAGTCCATCACAGAATACTGCCAGCAGCACAAAATACATCCCCAAAAACTTCCAGTGGCCAGCCGTGAGGAGGGCTCAGGCGGCTTCCTGGGCATTGGCCCACTGGGAAATTTCCCTGTAAGGTCTATGGCCAATCCGCCCCTGGTACTCACCCCTGCTTGCATGCAATGTGCCAAAATTCACAGCCCAAGGGCTCACTTTGAGGACTGTGGCTGCTGGGGGAGACATTCGCCTAAGCATATGCCACTAGTCCTATTATGGAGCTACAACTTCCAGCATGCTCTATTCACGTCTATGGGAGTTTTAAATTCAGCCAAATAAGCATGTATGCTGAGAGTTGTAGTTTCACAATAGTTGGACCCCTGCAATAGTCCATATAGGTGGGTCTATGGACAGCTTAGGTCCACCGTTCTATATACCCCTCTATGGAGGGCCATGTAAAAATATCTTGTACATGTATGTGCATAAACAATTTCCGACAATCCTTTTTCCTAGGGATCAGCTCTAGGGGACTGAATTTTGGCATATGTAAGATCCAGGATTCCAGGATAACATTGATGGGCTATCCATATGTGTGGTCGGAGGGCGGTCCAATTCAAACAATAAGGGCTATAACACATGGAGAGCTGCAGGCCCTTTACTACACTGACTAACATAGCGACATGGGCTGACAAAACTGCAGAGACGTCAGCAGCCCTGTAGCGCGTTCTTTCTGGTGATCAGTGGGGACAATGGGGGTCTGATTTATGTTTTATGTGTTCTCAGATGAATACAGCACATTATAATACAATAATAATGATTACAATACAGTTTATTCCCTAATTGCTGCTTACACATCATTTCTAGGGTTGCACTTGGGAATCAGTCATTCCATTTTTTAATCTTGTTCCTACTAGATCTACATCTCTCCTGCCTGCATCGTCCACTGGTGATCACACCACAACAGGATGTGGAAGTTCAGCATCCTGTTTAGTGTGTACACTAGAAAATCTTCAGGCGGTCTTATTAACAGCAACCAAACTCTCTCTGCAGTCACTGTCTACCATACTTTATATGGGCAGCGTGGTGGCTCAGTGGTAAGTACTGGTGCCTTGTAGGGCTGGGGTCCTAGGTTTGAATCCAACCAAGAATATCAGCATGGAGTTTGTATGTTCTCCCCATATTTGTGTGGGTTTCCTCTGGGTACTCCGGTTTCCTCCCAAAGAACTTAGATTGCAAGCCCCATTGGGGACAGAGTGGTGCTAATGTCTGTAAAGCTCTGCAGAATATGTCAGCGCTATATGATTATAATAATAAAATATATGTAACTGCACCAGACAGCTTGTAACCTCAATGCCTGTGAGCTGTGAAAAGGCATGCTGCATATTTCAGGCACCTTACCATAAAGGTTGTAATAGATATCTTAAACCAAAATATTTCTCAAGCAGAGGATCACTTTTTAAACGTTTCAGGTATCTAGGACCTTACGGCTAGAGGATTGGGGGGGGGGGCGATTGTGTTTCACTGGATGCTGCATTTTCAGCTTTAGATGCCCATAGACATACATCTACCAGACACGTATGGCACCACTATCTAAAAGTAAAATAATAGAATTGGATAGGATGATAGCCAAGCTGATGGATCCCACTTAGGGATTGCCAGTAACTGTACCTACTATACAGGATTGTAAGGAGACTGGCAGAGCACTGATCCACCCCCTTCCCACATATAACAATCAGGAATAGCTGCTAACTAGTAACTAATCCAGCTATTTTACTAGAGAAGTGGCCTTGATTGGTTGGATCTGGGGCATTGTATGTTGAGTCTAGTTTCAAGTTACGATCGGTCAGAAATGACCATTGTTTGTTGAAAATATTGCATCCTGAGGCCATTGTATCTTGAGGGATCACTGTATTGCACAGGTTAGCCGTAGATATGGTCTGAGTCAGAGGTCTCATCTGCAAACTATGGAACATAGTACCACATGGAATTTGTAGGAACTAGAGCAAGACTATAGTAGGAGGCATCTTAGGGGAAAGTGCTACGGAGCCAGAAAGAACCTGTCTTCAGTTACTGAGCAGTGAAGAGGATCCATGGTTGGAGTTGGGCCTGCTGAGCGTAGTAGTGACCCTGAGACCTGATGGTGAGGTTTACAACTGCTGCCTAAGCTGTGGTCCTACTCTGGGCTGCTGTAACAGATTGGGCCTGCAACCCTGAACATTGCAAGTGGTTATGGTCCACTTTCTTCTTATACGTTGCACACACAGTAGGCCAACTATAAGCTGAGACACTCGGGGATAAGAAAATGACCTGAGACAGTGACCGAACCAGCCCAAGCCCTGCAAAGGCCTGCTCTGAGTTCTGTGCTGTGGATGAAGAATGTTCCTGTGATCCCCCAAGTGGCTGTGAACCACTTCCAGACTGTTACATGAATGTGGTTCATACAGGAAATCTTGGCCATACAAGTGTAACCAGATACCAATGGCCTGTATATCCTTATTACCATGAGTTACCTTGTGTACCCTATACATGGTACTGCCTGCTGAGAGTTGTATTGAAAACCTTATATGGAGCATAAGTGTATAGGAGGGTACTGGGCCGATGGAGAGACAAGTTAGACTACTTTCACACTTGCGTTTGTTAATTCCGGTATTGAGATCCGGCAGAGTATCTGCACATCAGGATGCATCAGTTCCGTCAGGATGCGGTTGTGTGAAATCAAAACGGAAATAAACAGATCCATCACTAAATACACTGAAAGTTAATGGGTGACAGATCCGGTTTTGTTAGGCTCCATAAGAAAACAGATCCGTCACCATTGACTTACATTGTTTTCAGTGCCGGATCCTTTTTTTCTGTTTTTATGACTGGACACAAAACCGCAGTTAGCAGTGGTCACAAAACGGAATGCTGCTGGAACGGAAGACATCCTGATGCACCCTGAACAGATCTCTTTTCATTCAGAATGCATGAGGACTAAACAGAAACAGGATCTCAATACCTGAAAACAACAGCGCAAGAGTGAACGCAGGCTTAGGCTACGGAGCCAGAAAGAACAACAGTTGTTTTCCTCCGCATCTGAGCCGCATATTTTGCAGCTCAGATGTAGACCTATTCACTTCAATGGGTCAGCAAAAAACGAGGATAGCACACCGTGTGCTATCCGCATCAGTATGTCCATTTAACCCCCGTAGCCCCGTTAAAAAAATAGAACATGTCCTCTTCTTTTCTGTTTTGCATACAAGGATAGGCATTCTTACAATGGATCCGCCAAAAAACGGATGCCATACGGACGTAATCCGTTTTTTTGCGGATCCGCAATTTGCAGAACGCAAAACACATATGGTCGAGTGAATGTAGCCTTAGGCAAATTCTTCTTAAAACTTTATTCCAGCTGGTAATCACTATGCTACGTTGCAATTACTCTACAACAAGTTTACGGGGTATTTCAACCCTGCAAACTTCTCACCTGAGTTTGCCCATATCTGTAAACTGTTGTACAAGGGCCTTGTGCCACTGTGGGTCACAAGGGGGCCCCCTCTACCTCACATAATACTGGACGTGTGCCAACTTGTGAGCATCACTCACCTGCGCTGGCGAGCTAACAACTACCTAGGCATCGGGTCCTTCCTATACCAGCAGATGAACAGTTTCTGCAGATGGTATCTCTCTGTGTCCATTGCTTGGTCTGAACTTCTGACACTCTCAGACACCACCTTTATATACAATAAGAATCTACTAAACAGCTTGGGTGTGACTTTCCACCTCAAATCAGGCTTGTTCTGCTCTCAATACATGGAGTTGCCATTAGCTGTCCCCACACTGTGAGAACACACAGTACCTTCTGTACCTCACAAACATTTCAGCCTTGTAAACAAACAGACCATAACAGTAATCTCTAAAGGGGTTTTCCAGGATTTTAATATTCATCACCTATCCTCAGGATAGGTCATCAATATCAGATCGGCGGGAATCTGATACCCGGCACCCCGCCGATCAGCTGGTTGAAGAGAAGGCTGCTCTCCGTGCAAGCGCAGCATTCCCTTAATTGTTTACCTGTATACACTTGAATAAGAAGGAGCCGTCCCATTGAAGGGAATGGGACAACTTGTAATTACACCTGCTCGCCACTGCACTGTTGACGGTAAGCAGGTAAACAATTAAAGGAAGGCTGCTCTCACACGGAGCGTGGCCTTCTCTTCAAACAGCTGATCGATGGGGGTGCCGGGTGTCAGACCCCCACCTATCTGATATTGATGACCTATCCTGAGGATAGGTCATCAATATTAAAATCCCGGAAAACCCCTTTAGGGCAGCTGCTGCCACTCCCTTACAAGCGAAGTCAGTGGATTAACTCACTGAGTGGAGACTGCAGTCAGACATTACTGCAGCTCCGGATTCTTGTTAGAGGACTGGGTCAGACACAGACAGCTTTGTTGAGTGGCACTTCACGTGACATGGAAGGACGTTAACTATCACATGAAAAATACTGCGCTCAAGTACGCTTAGGCTACTTTCACACTGGCGGCAGGCCTGATCCGGCAAGTGAAGGGTGCTGCCGGATCAGGCCTGCCGCAGTGACATGTGTGGAGCCGGAACCGCGCTCCGGCCCCACACATGTCACACAGTACATACATATACATACACATAAACATACACACACATATAGACATACAAACAAACATACATACTTACATGCTCCCCGGCAGGTCTTCGGAGCGTCAGGACGGCTCACACAGGTCACGATTCCCCACAGCGCCCTCTGCTGGGCGCCTGGTGGAATCGTCATCTGACGATTCCACCAGGCGCCCAGCAGAGGGCGCTGTGGGGAATCGTGACCTGTGTGAGCCGTCCTGACGCTCCGAAGACCTGCCGGGGAGCATGTAAGTATGTATGTGTGTTTGTATGTCTTTATGTGTGTGTATGTTTATGTCTGTATGTGTCTATGTGTACCCGGATCCGTAATGGACTCCATTGAAAGTCAATGGAGGACGGATCCGGTTACCATTATGGTCACACCAGACGGATCCACCCCCATTGACTTGCATTGGGGGTCATTCCGGATCCGTCTTGGTGCGGATGCCTGGACCGGAGAGCAAACCGCAGCATGCTGCGGTTTGTTCTCCGGTCTGAAGACGGAACGGAATGCTTTCAGGAGCATTCCGTTGTCTTCAGTTCAGTTTTGTCCCCATTGACAATGAATGGGGACAAAACTGAAGCGTTTTATTCCGGTATTGAGCCCCTATGACGGAACTCAATACCGGAATTTTAAAACGCTAGTGTGAAAGTAGCCTTAGTCTTATCTTAGCCTGGGAACATAGTTGAACACCATGTCACTTGACAGTGAAGTTACTTGACACACCGCAAGGGGACCTGGTGCTGACACGTCACTTGCCCTATCTTTTAAGGTAACCCTGGCATGGATTATATCAGAAAGAGAGTCAGAGGATCCTACACATAAATAGTGAACATCAAGCTATCTGTGATCTGGGGCCTGGACAGTGAAGGTCATGGGCTCCTTACCAACTACTATGGCCATCAAACACTTGCTTTGGGTAAATAAATTGCTTTTGAGGACAATTTATCAAATTTTCTTTTCCTTTTGTTTTATATAGCCATGGGATTACTGGCTCCCTTTGGCCATGAGCCATCAGACACCAATGTCTGAATGAATTAGTCCACCTCTGATAAACTCCATCCAGAAGACAGACTCTAGAAAAGGGAAGCTAGTAGAGTGGTTGCACTAGCCATTTCTGGAGATCTTACAGCTTTTATTATCCTCAGTAAGGGACCGGCTTGTCCACAAGGACAAAGTCTCTAATTGAGAAAAAATAATCCAGCTTTTATGGAAAGTTAACATAAACACAGGGTGCAATTATAGGATAAATTAATTATGTCATGAGATGAAGAGATTAGGTACATGAAGAGCAATGAAATAGAAAGATATATCTACAGGATAAGAAATACTACCCAGGCTTATCTAATTATACTACAGCAGAGATGTCATATTAATATAATGAGCCCTCAGGGAAATCCACTGCAGATTCTCTTAACACTTTGCGGGGTCACAGGTCAACGCTGGGGACGACCACAATTGTAAGACGTCTTTTAAACTATAAATTCCTTTCCTTATTGAGTTTTATTCTAGTTTTCAGATCTGGACTGAACACATTATCACTCATCATGGGATGATCTTAACTATGCAAACTTAGGAAGAAATGGAAGGGAGGACTCTGCTCTTACGGAGAAGAGGTAAAGTGGTCAAGAAGCAGCTCAGTCAACGCCTACACTTTAAAAATCAATGGGCAGAATCCACTGCACATAAAGGTCTGTTAAGGGATTAAGCGAACAATAAAGTATATTACACGGTGGTGCTGGGGGAATGTCAAGTAAGAAGGTTTTATTAGCCAAGCATGGAGAAAAGGCATCAGAGTGCCAAAGCTCCCTGGATGCCTGATCTTCATCTCTAGAGAGTAGAATAAAAACAGTTTGGGTGGAGATTATATAATGTATGTAAACTTTATTCAGTGACATCAGAAAGGCCTGCAGATAAGAAATAAAGGGGTTGCACATCTTCTACGTACTACACTATATAAAGGCTATGGGCACGTTCACTCAAAATTATGTTTACTGTTTGTTTGCTTACTAATTGCAAAATTAAATGTATGACCACACGGTGCAGTCGTGTCGCAGTTGCCACAGGCCCATTAACAATGCAGACTGACTAAACTGTGCAGAATGCATGTGGTCTTACCCAGAGGCGTACATACAGTGGGGAAAAAAAAGTATTTAGTCAGCCACCAATTGTGCAAGTTCTCCCACTTAAAAAGATGAGAGAGGCCTGTCATTAACATCATAGGTAGACCTCAACTATGAGAGACAAAATGAGAAAACAACTCCAGAAAATCACATTGTCTGATTTTTAAAGAATTTATTTGCAAATTATGGTGGAAAATAAGTATTTGGTCAATAACAAAAGTTCATCTCAATACTTTGTTATATCTCCTTTGTTGGCAATGACAGAGGTCAAACGTTTTCTGTAAGTCTTCACAAGGTTGGCACACACTGTTGCTGGTATGTTGGCCCATTCCTCCATGCAGATCTCCTCTAGAGCAGTGATGTTTTGGGGCTGTCTCTGGGCAACACAGACTTTCAACTCCCTTCAAAGGTTTTCTATGGGGTTGAGACCTGGAGACTGGTTAGGCCACTCCAGGACCTTGAAATGCTTCTTACGAAGCCACTCCTTCGTTGCCCTGGCGGTGTGCTTGGGATCATTGTCATACAGCCACGTTTCATCTTCAATGCCCTTGCTGATGGAAGGAGGTTTGCACTCAAAATCTCACGATACATGGCCCGATTCATTCTTTCATGTACATGGATCAGTCGTCCTGGTCCCTTTGCAGAGAAACAACCCCAAAGTATGATGTTGCCACCCTGTTTCACAGTAGTTATGGTGTTCTTTGGATGCAACTCAGCATTCACTTTCCTCCAAACACGATGAGTTGTGTTTCTACCAAACAGTTCTACTTTGGTTTCATCTAACCATATGACATTCTCCCAATACTCTTCTGGAACATCCAAATGCTCTCTAGCAAACTTCAGACGGGCCCGGATATGTACTGGCTTAAGCATTGGGACACGTCTGGCACTGCAGGATCTGAGTCCCTGGTGGTGTAGTGTGTTACTGACGGTAGCCTTTGTTACGTTGGTCCCAGTTTTCTGCAGGTCATTCACTAGGTCCCCCCATGTGGTTCTGAGATTTTTGCTCACAGTGGTTGTAATCATTTTGACCCCACGGGGTGAGATCTTGCATGGAGCCCCTGATCGAGGGAGATTATCAGTGGTCTTGTATGTCTTCCATTTTCTAATTATTGCTCCCACAGTTGATTTCTTCACACCAAGCTGCTTGCCTATTGCAGATTCAGTCTTCCCAGCATGGTGCAGGTCTACAATTTTGTTTCTGGTGTCCTTCGACAGCTCTTTGGTCTTCACCATAGTGGAGTTAGGAGTGTGGAGTGTTTGAGGTTGTGGACAGGTGTCTTTTATACAGATAACAAGTTCAAACAGGTGCCATTACTACAGGTAATGAGTGGAGGACAGAGGAGCCTCTTAAAGAAGAAGTTACAGGTCTGTGAGAGCCAGAAATCTTAAGTGCTTAAGTAGAATGGGTATGTCCAAGTGACATATGCCCTTTATATACAGACAGACCATGACCAGATTACATATTTCTGTCCATTGGGAAACCATGGTCAAATGCTAAGCATGAGCTCAAACATCTCAGCATAGCCCTAGCCATATATCTAGTCTTCTACAATAGCTGGTCTTTCTACAATAACTAGTCTTTCTAATATTGACAACATACCTATACTTCATGGATCAGCAACCTCCGGCACTCTAGCTGATGTGAAACTACAACTTCCCAAATCCTCCTTTCACTTTTATGGAAGTTACAAAAACAGCTAAGTGTGCATACTAGGAGTTGTAGTTTCTCAGGAGCTGGAGTGCCTATGGTTGCTGACCCCTGCTATAATGTATCAGAATTGTTATCACACTGCCCCCTATGGACAAAAACACAGATCTGGAAAGGCATGGGAACTTTTATATCTGACTGGACTTGCCCTGATTGCCAGGGATAATGTAGAACAAGTTAAATGTCTCTTTAATATTCGATCTGATCATGTGCATAAAAGCTACATAGTTTCCAAGCTCAGCAATCCATTATAATAACGGTATAATATCCAGACAATAGCAATCAGTGTAAATACTTGACTCCTCAAATTATACTAGGGTAAAGTGCGTCGCTACCCACAGGAAATCAATTACAGTGTAGAGTGAGTAGTTCCCACTCCAGCACTTCCTTAATGAATAGTCTGGAATAAAATAATCAAAAACAAACCTGACGTCTCCAAAATCATAATTAGCCAAATTGTAGCACATGCATTTGGATAAGGATGTTTAGAGCATTATTAAAATTTGCATTTCTGACTCCATTCATGTAAAGCAACTGGTAATATATCAGCTGATTATGCGGTTGTTATTCCACGTCATGTTAATTCATTTTTTTGGGATCATGATGCAAGTCAGCCATAATAATGCCACTCCAGGCTTTGCAATGTGTAACGTGCAGTGTCAAAGGGAATTCCATAGCACAGGGCACTGACAAGAACAAGGCTGTGCTCCCCCTCCCTGCACAGTGCTTGCCCACAACAATCTCCCATGTAAGTCAATGGGGGTCATTTACTAAAGAATAGCCTTTCACACAGAAGCTGAAATCTACACTAGCTAGGGGCTGGTGTATATTTCATGTATAAGTTACACCAGTTTTCTGGTGTAAATGATATTAAGTGTGTTATGCTAATCTCCAACCAGTTTTAAAGAAAGTGCCATGAGTGGCGAAGAAATGTAAAAACTCTCACATTTTTGCTGAAAAATCACGTTTGTGCAAAAATTTGCGACTTCTGTATGCCAGAAAGCTGGTGTCCACATTTGGTAAATGACTCCAATAAGTCATTTTCTGACTATTTTCTTATGTCAAAGCCCCTTTTGTAAAGAAAATGACTGGATCTGCCGCTGCTGAAGGTCAGGCAAGGCGGCTGCCCCCGTCTTATGAAAAGAAAGTAGAATAACAAAACATATTAGCGTTTGTTCACCTAGGTTTTGTAATTCGTCAAGAGGATAAAGTTGTAAACAGAAAAAACTTATAGAAACGTATGGCTTGATGTACCCATAGACAATAATCGGGCAAACATAGTTCAAAAGTCAATTTGACACTATTTACGTTTCTGTATTTTTTTTTTTTTGCAGGACAGAATGGCGTAGCTTAAGCTACTTTCACATCTGTGTTTTTACTGGATCCATCATGGATCAGCAAAAAAGCTTCCGTAATAATATGATAATATGTTATGAACGGACCCATTTGTATTATCTCTAGAATAGCCATGACGGATCCATCTCTAAAACCCCTGTAAGTCAATGGGAGACGGATCCGTTTTCTTTTTTGTCAGAGAAAATGGAATAGTCTCCATTGACTTATCCGTCTTGCTCCGCATCCCAGGATGCACTCAAAAATGCTGCTTGCTGCCCTTTTTTGTGCGTCATGCGAACGGACAAAACTGAAGCATTTTCCCCCACTATTGAGATCCTCTGACAGATCTCAATAGCGGAAAGGGAAAGCGCAGATGTGAAAGTAGTCTTACCACGCGTTCTGTCCTGAAAAAAACAAAAAAAAGAAAACTTTAGAAACGTTATTTTTTTTACATTGCAGTGAATGGGAGAGGCAGATGGAAACGTAAGACCATAAAGACCATACATTTCCATCAGTTAAACATATCCGTTTTTGTCCAGATACTTCAAATCTTTATTTAAACAAATAAAGGTTTCACAAAAACGTATACATTTTTTGTTAAAAAGACCTGACAAACGTATTGAAACATACGTATACTCATCAAATATATACATTAAAAAAAGGATAACCTCAAAATTGCAAACATTTACGTACTTTTTTTTTTTACAGTATGGCCCCATTCACACGTCCGTATTTTGCATCCGCATCCTCTCCGCATCCGTTTCCGCATTTGCGGACAATTATGCAGACAGTATGCGGATCCATTAATTTCAATGGGTCCCGAAAAAATGCGGACATTGCACCGTATGTTGTCCGCATCCGTTTCTCTGTTCCGTTCCGTTTTGCGGATCCGCAATCAGAAATCCTCCTGTCCTACTTTTCCTCCTGTTTTGCGGTCCGTAGCCCAATACAAGTCTATGGGACGTCCGTAAATGCGGAAGACATGCGGAAAGCCATCCGCATGTCATCCGTATTTGCGGATTCCGTTCCAGGAGGGGTGAAAAAAAAAAGATGTTATTCATCCTTCCGTTTTTTGCGGATCCGCAAAAAATGGATGACATATGGATACATCCTTTCCGTTTTTTCCGGAAAGACGGAACGGATGTCCTGGAAAAACGGAGTTTTATGCGGAACAACGGATCCGCAAAAAACTGACCGTTTTCCCGGATGTGCACACATACGGACGTGTGAATGGGGCCTATGTCTAAACGTATCTGCTTGACGAGATGTGAACAGGCTCTTATCAGTTTAAATTACATTAGAAAATTAAGGTAGGTCTCAGAGTTGCTTTTCAGAATGGAATAAGGAACTGATCGGTACTAACCCGGCAGATGCATCATCCCGCTCTGGTGCTCCCTGGTGGACTCTATTTACCCGGCTTCAGTGGTGATGCCACGTCAATAGGTTAAAGGGGTTTTCCGGGAGTTAAAGGGATTCTGTCAGCAGGATATTGGGTATAGAGATAATTACATCTCTATACCGGCCTTACTGCTGTGATTGTAAATATCTAAGTGTAATTGTTATTAGGGCAGTAGTTTACATAAAAAAGCGTTTTTATTAACATGTGAAATACCTGGATAAGGAGCCCAAGGGGAGGCACGCCGCAGATTTCGGAGCCCAGCACCGCCCTCCAGCTAATTATGCACGCCCCTTCAGCGCTGTCTTCTCCTCCGGCTGCGGCACAGACTCTTGTATGCACGGCGCATGCGCGAGATGCGCCGCAGCCGGGGGAGAAGACAGCGCTGAAGGGGCGTGCATAATTAGCTGGAGGGCGGTGCTGGGCTCCGAAATCTGCGGCGTGCCCGGGCTCCAACGGCTCGCAGGACCTCCCCTTGGGCTCCTTATCCAGGTATTTCACATGTTAATAAAAACGCTTTTTTATGTAAACTACTGCCCTAATAACAATTACACTTACATATTTACAATCACAGCAGTAAGGCCGGTATAGACATGCAATTATCTCTATACCCAATATCCTGCTGAAAGAATCCCTTTAACTACTGATGACCTATCCTCAGGATAGGTCATCAGTATCTGATCGGTGGGGGTCCGACACCCGCATATCAGTTGTTTGAGAAGGCACCGGTGCTCCCGTGAGCGCCGAGGCCTTCTCTTATCTTTTCCTAGGCCAGTGACATCACATTCATGTGAATGGGGCTGAGCGTGATACCAAGCACAGCCTCTGTACAATGTAGAAGAGCCGGTACCTTCTCAAACAGCTGATCGGTGGGGGTCCCGGGTGTCGGACCCCCACCAATCAGATACTGATGATCTATCTTGAGGATAGGTCATCAGTAGTTAAAGGGATTCTTTCAGCAGGATATTGGGTATAGAGATAATTACATCTCTATACCGGCCTTACTGCTGTGATTGTAAATATGTCCGACACCCGGGACCCCCACCGATCAGATACTGATGATCTATCCTGAGGATAGGTCATCAGTAGTAAACTCCCGGAAAACCCCATTAACGCTGCACCCAAACACTGGCCTCGGCAGTGCACCAAAGAGGCCAGTTATTGCCTGCACTGGTCATGTGTTGTCCACAGGAAATCACCACTGCAACTGGGTAAATAGCGTCTGAGTGAGAGAACTGGAGCGGGAGCGCTGGATCAGCCAGGTAAGTGCTTCTCAGTTCTTTATTTTACGGCTGATCCCGAGGGTTGTCCGGTTTCCTCCTCAATCCGAGCAGCCTCTTTAAATGGAATCAGAACTTACCATGTGCTGGTAAGGAATTATCAATAATACATACATAAATAAAATACTATAATAATAACCTATAGGACTTTTCCAGAATTTATGGTGGGCAACATGGTGGCCCAGTGGTTAGCACTGATGCCTTGCAGGTTTGAATCCGACCAAGGACAACATGTGCATGGAGTTTGGATGTTCTCCCTGCGTTTGCGTGGGTTTCCTCCCACACCCCAAAGACATACTGATAGGGCCTTAGATTGTGAGCCCTATTGGGGACAGTGTGACGCTAATGTCTACAAAGCGCTGCAGAATATGTCAGTGTTATATAAGCACGTACAATAGATAAATTTAAAATATAGAGTCTTTCTTCAAAAAAGGCAGTGCTATGGTTGTTTACAGGTTGTGTGTGGTATTGAAGCTCACCTCAAATTAGGTGCATGGAGCTTTGCTGCAATGTCACATACAATCTAAGGACAATGGCGATGCTGTTCTTGGTAGAAAGTCATTTTCTAACCCTGAACAGCCCCTTTGATAGCATGGCTAAAAAAATACACTCAAAATAAAAGTAACCCATAAAGTACTCATGCGTCTCAACTTCACAGCCTAAAGTATTCCCATCTGAACTGCATCTCATATAGAGCTCCGAGTCATTTACGGGTCATTTTCAAGGGCGTCAGTGAATTTATTCAGGAATAGGATCTTAAACTGTAATAAATGTAAACATCAAACGACGGCTAATCCCAGAAATTACAATTAATTGCCCTTCTCTAAATGTAAACCATGACTCTCGCTCCTTACTTCAAAGAGCAGGAGGCAGACAGAATAACTGGCTACGTAATGATTGTATGACTGGTATAGGAGGGAGTCTGACACATCTAGGACCTTCCTTAAAAAGTAAGTGAACCCCTTGGAACTACCATGATTCTACGTTTCTAGAAAAAAAATAAGCAGTTTTTAACACCGCACAACTCTTTTAAAAGGGTCACTCCATCTGGGACATTGATGGATATGTCATCAGTGTCAGATAGGTGCAGGTTCCACCTTTGGGACGCGCTCCTATCTCCATAAAGATAGATGTGAAAGAGAATGCACCACACTTGTTCTCCATTCAAACCTATGGGAGTTCCGAAAATAGCTGAGAGAGCGAGCTTTTCCGTTTTTGGAAATCCCATAGTGGTGAAAGGAGAGGAGGTCATGCAAGAGCAGCCATCTTTCCATTCAACGCCATGGGATTTACGGAAAAAGCCAAGCCAGCGCTTGGTTATTTTTTGAACTTCCCCAGCAGAGAACAGATGGTGGCCACACATGAGCGGTTGCTGTCCCTGCACTTCGGCGGCCCCATTATGGAGATAGGAGCGGGTGGGACCTGCACCTCTTTGACATTGATGGCATATCCTAGTGAAAAGTCATCAATGTCCCAGATGGGAACACCCTTTAAAGTGTGAAGAACTCCTTTGGCCATGCATTCACTTAAACCAGTAGGACTAGAGGAGGTAGTCACTCAGATGTTGATTTTTACAAGTATGTGTGTGAACTGTCCAACAGTCCGACCTCACTTGGTCCTGTAGGAATGCTCTCTGCCTTTCGCTGCTCCCTCCCAGCAACACACCCTGAACCTAATAAAGACGTCTTAGTCCCGCCGCTTTGCTGCTGTTGTTTCTATTGACCCCGGCGACTTGCACAAGAATGGAAAAGTTTACAATTAAGCGATTAACTTGTTTTCTTCTAATCTCTTCTAATCTCTCTCACGATTTGTGGACTGTTTAGAAGGCAAGCACAGAAATCTCCATTCTTGAAAGAATGACTCAGGGTTTTATGGAAGATGAAGGAAACATTGTTTCCACAAACCACAGTATTTCTGGAGTTGACACAAGGAGAGAGGTTATCAGTCTCACCGTGATTGTCATGAGTAGTAATTTCTCCACACTTACCCTACTAAGAAAGGATAAATCCAAGTGCAAATACAAACAGTGACATTGCCCATAGCAATCTAACAGATGGCACTTGTCATCGTCCTATCAAAACGGCGATCTATTAGGCTTCTATGCACAAATCCTCCATATTGTTTTAAAACTCTCTCAAGGAAGATGGCTTTTACCCTTGCCATGTACACTAGTAAAATGTCAGCCAAGCCAATTGATTTTGGAGCATGGGGGTGTTTGAATTCACACAACAGATGATATCAGGGCAAAGAAGAATTGGCCATGCTGAATTTCAACATCACTTTATCGCCAGGGGAGATAAGTCGCTGCCAGAGGTGTCTGCAATGGATTACTTCCCTCTGCTCACACGCTTGCACTACCCTGTAATTCATTATTATTTTTTCATGCATGTCAAAATTCTTTAGACAGAGGGGGAGCAAAATTAAAGGGGTTGTCCAAGTTCAGACATTTCCCCTTGTTCACAAAGGCAGCCCCTCTGAGTGGGGCATTGGAGCATTTCAGAGCGCTGAACTGTGCAGGACAAGGGCTTTTTCAGAAGATCCGGTGATGTACCGGGTCTCTGTATGAGAATGCTAGGCGGAGGCTTCTGCCTAGCAGTGTTTCTGGTGACGTGACCAGCACCAATGGTCGGGCTTTAGCACTGCCATATGCAGTGTTACAGGCTAGGGAAGCGCTAAAGCCCACCCATTAGTGCCGGTGATGTCACCAGGCTCACTGATAGGTTGAAGCCTCTGCCTAGCATTGCCATACAGATACCCGTTACTTCACTGGATCTGCTGAAAAAGCCCTTGCCCTGTGCATGAAATGCTCTGATGCTCCACTCAGAGGGGCTGCCTGGGTGAAGAAGGGGAAATGTCTGGGTTCAGCTCTGAACTCGTAAGAGAATGAAAGAAGAGATGAACCACATTAACAATAAATTATGAAGATAAGACGCTGAAAGAGATTTTCCAGGACTAACTTAGGTTGGGTCATCAACATCAGATCGGTGGTGGTCTGAATCCTTGAATGGAGGCAGTGCTGCAGTAACCAGGCATGGCCACTACACAGTGGACGGAGTTATGTAGTTATCTTGCCTGGTTCTGGTTCTGTAGGGAGTGAAAACAGTTGATTGGCAGAAGGACTGGCAGTCAGACCCCCATCAATCTGATATTCATGACATAGCCTAAGAATCAGTTCCTCCAACATGTATGTGTATTTAATAGGGAGAAGGGAGAAAGACACTTCTGGTTGCAGGTTCAACTCCCGGGCAAAAATATTAATTCTGGCCGATCGTTCTCTACCCTGACATCATCTGTAGGGAGTTCCCCATACACATTAAACTGTCAGCCAAGCCTATCGTTCTTAGCAGGTTCAGCCTACAATACACTAACATGTATAGAACTTTAAATGGGTTTTCTGAGATTTTTGTATTGATTGACAGGATAGGTCATCAATATTAGATTGGCAGGGATCCGACTCCTGGCAACTCCATCAATCAGTTGCTTGAGGAGGCCACGGCGCTCCAGTGAGTGCCACAGCCTCCTCAATGCCCATTGTATAGTGGCTGTGCTTGGTATCCCAGCTCAGCCCTATTTACTTGAATGGAACTGGAAGCCCCTAGGTCAGTGGTGGTGAACCTATGGCATGGGTGCCAGAGTTAGCACTCAGTGCCCTCTCTATGGGTAACCATGTCCTGGAAAAAGTCCGTACTAATATGCCTTAGACTTTTCCTGCCATTCAACAGCGCAGGGCGCACTATGAACAGCACAGGCAGCGCACTGAATGCAGCAGGATATTATATCTAAATTATAAAGTACATGGAAGATATACAGTGGTCCCTCAAGATACAATATTAATTGGTTCCATGACGACCATTGTATGTGAAAAACTATTTTAAGTTGAGTAATCAGTTCCAAAGCCCCAACATGTCATCCAAGATAAGGGAAAATGATGATTTTAGAAAAATAAGCAGATAAAACAAGTCCTTACATATAACAGTCAGGAATAGCTGCTAACTAGTAACTAAGGCTACTTTCACACTAGCGTTTTAAAATTCCGGTATTGAGTTCCGTCATAGGGGCTCAATACCGGAATAAAACGCTTCAGTTTTGTCCCCATTCATTGTCAATGGGGACAAAACTGAACTGAAGACAACGGAATGCTCCTGAAAGCATTCCGTTCCGTCTTCAGACCGGAGAACAAACCGCAGCATGCTGCGGTTTGCTCTCCGGTCCAGGCGTCCGCACCAAGACGGATCCGGAATGACCCCCAATGCAAGTCAATGGGGGTGGATCCGTCTGGTGTGACCATAATGGTAACCGGATCCGCCCTCCATTGACTTTCAATGGAGTTCATTACGGATCCGGCTACACATATACACATACAGACATAGACATACACATAAACATAAACATACACACACACATATAGACATACAAACACACATACATACTTACATGCTCCCAGCAGGTCTTCGGAGCGTCGGAGGGACAGGACGGCGCGCACAGATGACGATTCCACCAGGCGCCCAGCAGAGGGCGCTGTGGGGAATCGTCACCTGTGCGAGCTGTCCTGTCCCTCCGACGCTCCGAAGACCTGCCGGGAGCATGTAAGTATGTATGTGTGTTTGTTTGTCTATATGTGTGTGCATGTTTATGTTTATGTGTATGTATGTACTGTGTGACATGTCTGGGGCCGGAGCGCGGTTCCGGCTCCACACATGTCACTGCGGCAGGCCTGATCCGGCAGCACCCTTAACCTGCCGGATCAGGCCTGCCGCCTATGTGAAAGTAGCCTAATACAGATATTTTACCAGAGAAGTGGTCTTGATTGGTCGGATCTGAGTCTGAGACATTGTATGTTGAGTCTGGTTTCAACTTACGATGGGTCAGAAAAGACCATGGTATGCTGGAAATATTGTATCCTGAGGCCATTGTATCTTGAGGGATCACTATACTATATTGGACTGTAGTATTCAGGTTAAATTGTTGTGTTGGCAGTTTTGCTGTAAATATGTGGGTTTTTGGTTACAGTTTGGGCACTCAGTCCGTAAAAGGTTCACAATCACTGCCCTAGGTCATGTGACCGATGAACATAAGGACCAATATGAAAATTTCAGAAAATCCCTTTAGGCCTTGGAAAACCCTCGAATGCTGTAAGGCTAGTTTCACACGAATGTTGTGATGGCATCCGTGTGCATTCCGTATTTTGCAGAACGGAACAGCAGGCCCCTAATAGAACAGTACTATACTTGTCCGTAATACGGACAAGAATAGGACATGTTCTATTTTTTTGCGGGGCTACGGAACGGACATACGGATGCGGACAGCACACAGTATGCTCTCAGTATTTTTTGCGGACCCATAGAAATGAATGGCTCCGCATTTTTCACATGAAAAATGCGGAGCCATTCATTTCTATGAGCCCGCAAAAAAATACTGTCATGTGAAAGAGGCCTAAGTGAAGGCCCTTTACAGTACAGAAACATTTCATGTTAGTTTATTATTAACCAACGCTATCTCAGACTACACTGGAAGAAGAAAGTTAACAAGACTTCCTTCTCCTCGGTCAGGTGGCGTTCCTGTTTTTCCTTTGCCTGCACATTGCCTGATACTAGTCCCCCAGGAACTTCCTTCCCAACATCTGTAGCTGCTTACTCCGAGCCCATCCCATATGCTCCCTCATCTCAGAGGTTTTATTCCTCTAGGCTTCTATGTTGTCTCGCATTACAAAGATCCCTATGAACAGCTTATATTTCCACAAATTTTGGTGAAATGACAGGATGAATGCGCTTGAGAGTCCATCCGGACATAAATAAATCATGCAGAGCTTTGATTTACTAGCTACCTCTATAACGCATCAACACCAGCTCCCCCAGTAGCATAGAAATGTAGCTTGTAAAACTAGAAAAATAGACATATGTCCATCCAATTCCACATATTATCCAGTGCTTATTACCCATTTTATCTGATTACTGAGTGACAAATCTGCCTGGTTATTCAGAGATCCATCCAATGCTCCTACATTACTGCAATGCTAGGTAGATTTGGCATTCAGGGCTCCAAGAAAGTTGGATGCTGACCCTGTAGGAGGTGTAAGAGCAGACAGGGACTACCATGCATCTTACCAGGGACATTACTATTAGGGCTCATGCACACGACGGTTGGATGTTTTGCGGTCCGTAAATTGCAGATCTGCAAAACACGGATACTGGCTGTGTGCATTCCGTATTTTGCAGAACAGAACAGCTGGCTCCTAATAGAACAGTCCTATCCTTGTTCGCAATGTGGACAATAATAAGACATGTTCTGTCATTTGTGGAACAGACATAAGGAAACAGAATGTACAGGTAATGTACAGGTGTTCCATTTTTTTGCGGCCCCATTGAAGTAAACGGTTCTGCATATTGGCCTAAAAAAACCAAACGGAACGGACAGGGAAAAAAACAAATGTTTGTATGCATGAGCCCTAAAGGGGTTTTCAGGGTTATACATATTGATGATCTATTGTAACACAGCAGGTGTAGACCCACTTAGTCACTTAGCCCACTTAGATCTGGCTTGGGGCTACTCTTGAGGGCGCTGTCAATGTGGTCCCTGGTAATCACCCTTTTACCACCGAACAGGGATCTAGACCTCACTGCACAGGGCCACCAGGCTGCTACCTCCGTTCAGTGATGTTCAGTGACTGTTTACCCTCAGGTCAAGAGACACCGGTGTCAAGGAGACAGTGATAGATGTGGTAATAGGGCAAGATAAGGTCATGACAGGCAGAGATATGCAATATGGTAAGCAGGCAATAGGTCAGGGCAGGCAGCACAGGATTTATATGGTTTCAGATATGTGAAAGAGCATTACAAGGTCCCCCATGACCTCCAGTAGACCATGATTTGGTACCTTCCATAAATCTCTTATTAATTCAGTCCCTTACATGCAATCTTAAAGACAGTAGAAAGCTCCTTGCTGCTCTTAGGGTGGCAATGGGTCCCTTATCTATTGCAGCTCCAAAGGTTGCACAGGTGAATGTTCCAGAGGGTCACTTGAAGTGTGCTGGGTATTATTACACCTACTTGGCATCTAAAAAGTGGTCTGTTCACACCATGCATCCGGCGCATGCTCAAGGTATATACTAAACGCGTCCAGGCTATAAGAAGTGACCTATTGGCATAAGTTCAGCTGGTATACATCAATAGAGATTTCAGTTCAATGCTTTAAAAAGCATAGAAGGCAATCCCACAACTTAAGCCCCATGAGCTGCAATACAGCACACAGCCTGCAGGCAGACATATATCATATCTTTAATTGGGTTACTCAAGATTTTGATATTGATGGCGTATCCTCAGATCAGTGGGGGTCCTACACTCAACAAATGCCCCAATCAGCTATTTCGGAGAAGCTCCAGCGCAGAAACTACATAGCCCCATCCCTGTGTAGTGGATGGAGCTGGTTACTGTAGCGCAGTTTCCATTCACTTCAACTGGAGCATCGCTGTGGTCACAGCAACATCCACTACATTACAGATGAGTGGTACAATTCTGTCACCGAATTCCGGTGCTGGAGCAATTCTGATACAGCTGATCGTCAGGGGTGCTGGGTGTCAGACTGCTGCTGATCTTTTATACCCTGAGGATAGGCCATCAATGTCAAAATCCTGGACTAACCCTTTGGCCTCTACAGAAGATGTTGACATTAAGTGAGACTGACCTATGGCTTGTGACACCTGAAATTTTCTTGCATGTCTGCCAAAAATAAGCCAAGCATCTTGAGGAACTGCACCCTGACAATCGTTTACTTTATGACTCTATATCTTATCTGTAAGTGCATATGTAATGTGCTGGCAGGGAAAGACCTTTCCGGATATGTCATGAAAATGCCACCTTTTGGTGCCAGCTATTCAGGGTTCAGTTTTATTTATTGACTTACTTTATAACACCGTTCTAGTTGAGTGCGTCCCAATGACCTTCACAATATCCTGTCTTTTAGGCTGCAGTCTTTATAAAAGACTCCTTGCTTCTTCCTCGACACAGCTCAAGAAGACAAGCTGGGTGGCCACATAGACACAGGTCTAGCCTTCAGAAGGTCAGCAGGTTGCTGGCAGAATCACACGTCTACATATTTTCTCTCTTGTATTTTCCTGCCAGCACTTACAGGAGGTTTTCAGTACCTTCGGATCTGGGGGGTACCATCTTTCCTTGGGGAGAGAGCGCCTTAATCGGCATGAGGAGACTTATAGGCCATTTATGCTCCTCTGGAACTCTGGGAAGAAAGGGGATGCAAATTAGCTCTTAACAAGCTCTGCCTCTAATGCCACCAGATTTAAGGCAGCTATCCTATAAGTCAATTTTCAGCTCTTTAAATAAGCCTTGAGACATGACTCGATATTAAGTAAGCCAGCACCTCATCTGCAGACAGCTGTTTCAGGGTGATTGCCTCTCATCAGTGCAGAGCAGAGAGTACTGGCTTAACGGGGTGATAGGCCTGTCAGGATTTGGGGGATACTATCTCTCCTTGGGGACAGAGCACCTTAATTGGCATGAGGAGACTTATAGACCATTCACGCTCCTCTGGAATTCTGGGAAGAAAGGGATGCAAATGAGCTATTAACAAGCTCTGCCTCTAATCCTGGACAATCCCTTCAAACACATCTTCCTCTGACATATGGTGATAAAGGAAGGCTGAGTTCTTTTACCCAGGGTGGATAGGCCACCAAGACAAATATTTCATCATAAAACAAGCTTACCAGGGTAAATATTTCCAAATTTTAAATTATACAAACATACGGAACAGAATATAATGATGTAACACCCAGCCTAGGTAAAATGAGAATATGGCTATGTTCACCTCTGGAACGTATTCATAATGAAAGCAACAATGCTGTGCTGGTCCATCATAATAAGGACTTCACTAACTTATAATGGGGTAATCCGGGGATCTGTCATGGTTTGCTTGACTGCATACAGTGTTATTTTTCCAGTGAAATCTGACAGAAATATCAGGACATCGTGAAACCAATCCTTTTTTTTTTGACTCAGGAGACCAAGTTCCAACAATATAACACTCTACACAATGTGCTCTTCAGGGTATCCAACAACTTCCCTGGCAAGAATTTCTGGGACAGGATGGGGCAACAGATCTCCTATGCACAGTAGCCAACAACCACCTTGGCTGAACTACAGGTCCAAGTTGTAACAGTTTTGAAGACATATCACAGGAGGATATCCAGTATCACAGCAAGGGGAGATGCCACCCAGTATTAGGCTGCTTTCACACTAGTGTTACTATTTTCCGGTATTGAGATCCGTGATAGAGTCTCAATACCGGAAAAGAAATGCTTCCGTTTTGTCCCCATTCATTGTCAATAGGGACAAAACGTAAAAGAACGGAATGCTCCAAATGCATTCCGTTCCATTTGGTTGCGTTCTCATACCAGAGAGCAGACCGCAGCAAGCTGTGGTTTTCTTTCCGTCATGGGATGCGGAGCAAGACGGATCCGTCATGACCCACAATGCAAGTCACGTCCGTTTAACTCTGACACTATCTGACACAATAGAAAATGGACTTTCAATGGAGTTCATGATGGATCCGTCTTAGTTATGTTAAACATAATACAACCGGATCCCTTCATAACGGAGGCAGATGGTTGTATTATCAGTAACTGAAGTGTTTTTGCTGAACCCTGCCGGATCCAGCAAAAACGCCAGTGTGAAAGTAGTCTTACTGCCTCAACAAGTACCCTGCTGCAGATCCCAAAATAAAGGCTTCACCACCTTGGTTGTGTGATCAGTGACCAGGCACCACTAGCAGTTTATACTTGACCAATCTCAGCTCAGTTACATTAAAGGGGTTTTTCTAGGCCCCTAATATTGATGACCTATTCTCAGAATAGGAAATTAATAGCATACAGGCCACAACCTAACGATCAGCTGTTCCCGGTAGCCCCTATCTCCCATTAATGTGACTGGCTGCTTAGCTGCATTAACCCAGTATGGACAACTCCTTTAAAATGTTTTTGCTGTAACAGAATACAGGAGAACCTTGCACAGCACTTCTCACATCGTCTTCTCACTTCTTATCGCTCCCTTGGTGTGCTCTTCTCACTCCCACACCACCATATGGATTCACACTGTCCAGTTAAATTTTCCCTTTAGCACACACCATTATGCCCAAGGTGGCCTTCTGTGCCTATAAATAAAGCCAGGCATGTATATAGAAATGTATACTGGCAGATCAGGGGACCCTATAAGGCTTATGGAGATAGGAGAAATTTCTAAAACTACTTTTCCTCCCACGCGGCATTTTGAGTATTTTATTTTATATCTGATGCTTCTCCAGTCTTCTTCCAGAGAGCATGCAAAACAATAAAACAACTGAGATCCACAATATAACACGTAAGACCCAACAGTTTTTACGAGTCTGGCAGCTAATAAAACATAGCTATTAAATTATTCACCATCTGTGCATGTTTTTTACTTGGCATTATGTGGCAGAGAGGACTGCCAGGACTATTCACTAACTAACCTTGAGCACCCTACTTGACTTTGATAAATACAGGCCTCGCTCAGGTTATGGTTGGGCATGAAGTCTGCACCTGCACTTTGTATACTCTGAGATCTATTACAAGGTTTGCTTTTTTATTATTCCTACTGTAGTCAAACAATTGAAGAACTCGTGACGAAATGTGCACTCTTCACCTGAACGCCAGGAAAGTCTCCAAGCTGCAGCAATTTGCATGAGTTGCCAGTGATATTTTTGGTTTTTTAAAAGTGGTTGTATAAATTAAAAACACGGATCAGAAAATATCTCCTCAGAGGACTCCTGCCTAACGGAAACCGGATGGATCAGTAATGCTGGCCATAGACTTTTATTATGACGGAAAGGTATTCCGTTGTGAATCTCGTCCTTGAACTGTGTTATTGTCCGTGCTCATTAACGCAATTCACCACATACCTGAACCCGAACTTCAAAACTTGGAGTTCGCTCATCCCTAGTCAGGAGTACTTCCATAACTGCAATGTGAACAGAACATCACAAACAACTTGCTGCCTACACATATAAACAAATGTAATATTCTGTAAGCTGAGAAATCCTGGAACGTCTGTCTTTATCCTAAGGAAATAGCTCGCTCAGCTTTTTGGACGCCTGTCCTTGAGCTTCTGAAGCTGCTGGTTACCACTGTAAAGAGTTATAATTAAATTCCAAAATAATGGAGCAAAGAGATGTACTGGAGCACTGCCTGCCCCGGCCTGGAAAGCTCTTTTTGGAGCCCATAAAACTATTCTTATATTGTTGTCACAGTGCTGGAAATATATGAAATGCACATGTGGAAAATAGCATTCTTTTTTTTTCTTTTTTTTTAAGCCCGAGGAGCGTGCTTACAAAAACCAAGTGCAGCGTGCAGCGTGCCACACAAAAACGTGCCCAAGGCTACGGTCCATCGCAGGCCCTCTTCCAAAGAAAGAAGGGCCCCCCAGAACCTTCCTCATCCCTCCGGGCCAGAAGGCACCTGCAAGGGACTCGGACAAAATGGTGACTCCCAGCCGAAGCCGGGTGTGCTCCGGCTTTCTCTCCCAGGCGCCACCCTGGGTGAGTCAGCACAGAGCTCAACAACTAGGTTGGTCTCCCCCCGGAAGGGGAGACCATGGGGTTTGCAGGGGAGTGTGGAACCGGGATGGCCACACACACTCCCCCTAGACCTCAAGGGGGGTACCCGTTAGGGCGCCGTAACCCTTGAAAATCCTGTGACACACAACGTGGACAGTGAACACACAGTGACATATAAAATAAATAAAGTGAATGAGTGCCCAAATAAGGCCCGGTCATTCAGCCGGAATAAAAATTCCTCTTTTGTTCAGCATTGGCAAGCCAAAGCCGGGCAAAGAGAGGTGTGTGCGCTCAAAAGTAAGAAAGGAAGTGCTGTGCAAATGTGCCGTGAACATCAGTGGGCTCCCACCCCCAGTGAGTTCAAGCACCCCAGGGTCACCACTCCTGGGGCACTTCTGCACCTCGGGCTTTCAAACTAGTCAGCCCCCTGGCATAAGATCCGTATGCCACCTGGTCTCATAGCCCGGGGCCCGAAGGCGCCGGCCGTCCACCAAGGTGACTCCTCGTGCCTCTCCATCCCCACAGTCTGACAGCCGATGCTCTGCCAGAACTCATAAGAACAGATACTACACTTGATCTTAGCCAAAAGGCTTAAAAAATAGCATTCTATTCTTATTCAGTGCCGATCCTGCTGCATTTCCGTGTTTCTTCTGACATAGACGGAGCTCCCACCCCCTCATGTGACTAGTGACATGGGTTGACCGTAGCTAACTCAGCCCTTTATCTGTCTCATTTGCCTGAAGTGGCCAAAGCTGCAGTATCTTGCCTAACCACTACTAGGAAGATGGTGTGCAATAAATGGACCAAACCTTGTAAGGAAAGAAGGTACGGGACTTGAACGAATGTTGCAACTCTTACAGCTGTGTCAAGAATCGGACCCCCACCAATCTCATATTGAAGGCCTATCTAGACCATAAGCCATGAATATTCTGATCCAGACAACTCCTTAAATTCCCTTGTGCCTTAGCTGCTTTATAGCTCAGGTCCATCAGGGTAAAGACATGATCTGTGGCCAAAGTTTGGCCGTGTTCACATCTGCGCTGTGAACACTGGCAGTCTGTTTTCTGGTGGAGGAATACAATACTGGAGTTCACTGTTTCTGGCATAGCCGGATACCACCGTGCACTGCCGGATGCCCATTTACTATAATCAGATCTGGCTGCTTTCCGGCATATATGCTGGTTTTCGTCCAAACAAAATATGATGCATGTAGTATTTTTTTGTCCGGCACAAAGCCAGCATATATGCTTGAAACTGTTAGTGGATCGGAGTGTCAGAGTTCACAACGCAGATGTGAATCCGGCTTTTAGCTACAGAACCTACAGGAAGTCTGTGGTAGTGTGAGGCACACCTCCTGCCTCATCATTGATCCCAGCTGCTGCTTTGTCCCTCCCCCTGAAGATCTGCCTTCTTAGATTGGCTGCTTTCAATGGGGGAGGTTTATCAAAACTGGTGTCAAGGAAAACTGGCTTAGTTGACCACAGCAACCAGTCAGATTCCACCTTTCATTTTTTTGAAAGCTCCTTTGGAAAATGAAATGTGTAATCTGATTGGCTGTTATGGGCAAGTAAGCCAGTTTTGCTTGACATGAAGTTTTGATAGATCTCACCCTATGACAGGTTCAGAAGTCAGTGAATGGAGAGCTAATTATTAAAAGGGTTTGCTTGTGATTAATGTAAAAAATGAAAATCAGACATCATATAAAGTTTGGACCAAGAAAAAGTATCCTGCCTCCAGCGATAGTATGATAAGATGAACGAGCAAGTGGATTGTTTTTGTTTTTTTTTAAATTACCCACTGGTCACAAAAGAAACTGAAAATGGTCCCCGTTCACATCTATGCATCTTTGGGCACGTCGGATTATGTTGGCTGATACTGATTGCAGCTCTTTAGCAGTGATGCTGCGGATAGTGTTTGTGATGTTTTCCTTGAGTCCATCCAGGGGATGTGGATTGTTAGCAGACACTGTCTGTTTTAAATTTCTACACAGAGAAAACTTGCATGTGGACAAGTCTGGGGAACGTGGTGGCCATAACCCCTTGCTCACAGGTCGCTCCTCCGTAAACAGCTCATGAACCGTGCCAGTGAGATCTGTGAGGTGCGGCATGTTGCCCCATTTTGTAGGAAAAAGCTGGACATTTTTACTTTTGCAGCATCACTGTCTGCAAGCATTATCAGCCAACATAATCCAACGTGCCCAAAGATGTGTAGGCGTGGGTAATTAAACTTGTGGGTAATTTAAAAAAAAAAACAAACAATCCACTTGCTCGTTCCTCTTGTCATATTATCGCTGGAGGCGGGCTACTTTTCCATGGGCCACTCTGTCGTACATGACAAACTCTTTCTAACAAATCTACAACCAGCCCTGAACCTCACATGGATCTAGAGATCTCCCCATTCATTGCTCTGCTAGATTTACCGTATATCAAGCTGACAGCTCAAGGGGAGTGTCTTTTCTGCTGCAGCTCAGGAGGCAGCTGAGCATGTGTGGCCAAAGAAATAAGAAAAGAAAAAAACAGCAGGTGGCGCTATACAGATACATTTTACTGAATAGCTCAGTGGCTATGCAAAATTTTTAATTACATGCAATTACAAAAGTATTCAGAGCCAGGTGCTGCTTTGAAAACTGTAGAATATTTTTCATGGGACAACCCCTTTTAATGATAATAAAGTCCAGATTACTAACCACCAATGTAAAAGATGAATTTCAGGAAATTACTGCACATATACTGAGAGGAAAGAGACTTAGTAAGAGGGAGCCTGAAGGGTCGCTTTAACAGGGGACACAACTGGAAGTACAGATTTCATAATTACAGTATAAAATGAAACGTATCGTAGTTGAACTGCTGGCTAATGTGGAGCGCATTAATGGTTAAAGTATGAGCAGTGCTATTTGCGAGCGAATAAAATAATTGAAAAAAAAGAGAACATGAATTTGCCCATTTGTTGACCAAGCATATGGAATTATGATGTAAATGAGATATTGTGCGTATGCTAATTAAGGTGAGTCATTCTGTATATTCAGCTTGCCGCCGTAAGCTTATTAAATGTACAGCTTGTCCCTGGCAGCCCAAATAAATGACAGCCTGCCGATACAGACTTGTTAACCCGGATTCAGGGAAAACAAGTAATGTTAACAGGGGAGCTCGTAATTCAAGCTATCCAAGCCATATCGCAGTGAGCAACGGACATCAATGTCATCCTACTGAAAAGTGTCACTGAGGTCCTATCAGCGACAGCAAACAGTATAATTACACAAAATAGGCTCTGTTTAAGATCCCAAAGGGTGTAATGAACCATTAGGGCTGTTTTACACCAGCGTGTGCAGTCCAGAAATCACGTTCTGTGTTAGAGCGCGATCCTCCGTTCTGGATGCTGCTCGTCCTGCAGGAGCGCAGGACATTATACTGATTTATAATGCTATGTGTCTTTGCACGACCTTACTTCTACAGGATCATACTGACATAAAGCTGTCACTATAATTCAGTGGCAAAAAAGTCATGCAGAGGCACATAGTATTATGAATCAGTATAATGTCCTGAGCTCCTGCAAGATGTCCAGAACGGAGGATCGCGCTCACACACGGAGCATGTGATCGCGCTCACACACGGACTGCACACGGCCTTAGTGTCAAATACACTTTATTTCAAAATGTATAATAATTAAGAAGTAATTAATATGGGCAGTTTCAGGAATTTGGCCAACAGGATGACCGGCAAAAACGTGTCCCCCACCCCAAACATCAAATAATGATGACCACATCAATGATAACACTGTTTGATTAGATCAATGCAGTTATAATGCTTCTTATTTACTCTTTTATGTTAATCTACAGGCCAGCAAAAGAACGCTCACTTTCCTCGATGCTCACACCTCAGCTGCTCACCACTTCATAATACACAGCCCAGCTGCTGAAGACTCTCATATTACACAGCTCAGTTGTTGCAGAACTTCACAATACACACCTTAGTTGCTGCAGAACATCGTAAAATACACCTTAGGCCCCATTCACACGACCGTATGTTCATTTCCGTATCTTATCCGCATTTTTGCGGATAAGATGCGGAACCATATGGACCCATTCATTTTTCCATAGGAAAATTAAACGGAAGTTCTCCCGCAAAAAAAAGGAAACATACTTGGCCGCAAAACACGTCCGTAGCCCCATTAAAGTCAATGGGTCCGCAAAATTACGGATCACTACGGAAGACTTTCCGTATGTCTTCCGTTCCGCTTTTATACGGACACGGAATACATACGGTCGTGTGAATGGAGCCTTAGAGTTGCTGCATGTCATTTGAACAGAGCTCAGCTGCTCTTCATAATACACACCTTCGCTCCTGCAGAAAACTGTAAAATAGACCTTAGTTGCTGCAGAACATCATAATACACACCTCAGCTGCTCCAGAACATCATAATACACACCTCAGCTGCTCCAGAACATCATAATACACACCTCAGCTGCTGCATACTTATAGAAGAACTCCCGCAAAAAATTTTATTCTCTGACCTGTTAGAAAGGTGCATGATATAATCTGTAGTGAATGTTATTTTCTTATCAGAGGCTGAAATTGAGAGTTTCCACTCTCATCTTATTGTAGCTGTGTCATGTGACCAACTCCCTGACCTCCAACTGACCCAGGACAGCAAGCCAGTCACTTCTCTATTCATTCCTATGAGACTGAAAGTGAGGCTCCCATAGGAATGCATAGAAAATTAGACTTCATGTCCACACATAAGGTGCTATGTGAGTTGGTGGGTCTAATTCCTAGTCACATGACACAGATAAGAAACTTCAGGATGATATAACTCAAAAATCCAGCTACTGGTAAGAAAATGACATTCACTACACATTACATCATGTACATTTCTAGCAGGACATGGAATACATTTTTTTGCAGGAGTTCTTCTTTAAATAAAACACACCTCAGCTGCTGCATGTCATAATGCAGAGCTTAGCTGCTGCAGAACTTCATAATACACAACTTAGGACAAGTTCACGCTCTAGTTATTTCCATCAGTTATTGTGAGCCAAAAGTAGGTGAGAGTCAAAAGCACAGAACAGGTGCAGATCCTTCCATTATACCTTATCTCTGAGTAGACTTCACTACTGGCTTTGGCTCACAATAACTGCTGGAAATAACTGATCAAATAACTCAGTTGTTCAAGACATCATACTATATATCATCTGCTGCATAATGTCATAATACAGAGCTCAGCTGCTGCAGAACATCATTATTAAGCTTGAGTGAGTGGTGAGTGGATCATGGTCTTGTTTTAAAGCTTAGATTCTCAGCTGTAAAACAAAACCTGGCTCATATCTCTAGTCTGAGAAAGATCCATTAGTAGCAAGGATATACATATTAAATATGTTCTTAGCAGTGAAAGCTTTAACTAATGCCTTCCTTACACCGTGCAGCACATGGTGTCATGTGTATCTTTAATCTTCCTCCCCGTATCCTCCACTTTGGCATCTCTATTGGGGGAACCAGGGAACAGGAGACAGGGGTGAGCAGGAGTTAAAGCGGCTCTGTCACTAGGTTTTAACCTATGTATTTAAATACATAGGTTAAAACCCCTTAACTTGTACAGTTAGAACATACCTGTATTGCAGAGTACAGCGCAGCGGTTGTGCTGAAAAAAGACCTTTAAACTTTATGTTAATGAGCCTTCGGAGCACCGGGGGGCGGGCTCTTTCTTCCTGAGCACCGCTTCTTCACCGCCCCCCGGGTCCCGAGGCTCTCCCCGATGCCGACGTCCACGCCCCTCTGAAAATTGATTGACAGCTGAAATCCCGCCGGCGCATGCGCAGAAGCGCTTGCAGTGCCGAACACCGCAAGCGCTTCCATCCTTGTGCGCACGCGCCGTCACTTCCGGGTTCAGCGAAGTGACGGCGCGTGCGCACAAGGATGGAAGCGCTTGCGGTGTTCGGCACTGCAAGCGCTTCTGCGCATGCGCCGGCGGGATTTCAGCACTAGGCCAAACGGCCTAGCGCTGTCAATCAATTTTCAGAGGGGCGTGGACGTCGGCATCGGAGAGAGCCTCGGGACCCGGGGGGCGGTGAAGAAGCGGTGCTCAGGAAGAAAGAGCCCGCCCCCCGGTGCTCCGAAGGCTCATTAACATAAAGATTAAAGGTCTTTTTTCAGCACAACCGCTGCGCTGTACTCTGCAATAAAGGTATGTTCTAACTGTAGAAGTCAAGGGGTTTTAACCTATGTATTTAAATACATAGGTTAAAACCTAGTGACAGAGCCTCTTTAAGCTACACGTACTGCCTTGCACTGTTGTGTGTAAAAAAGGCATTCATGAAATAACTAATAACCATGCAATCATTGTGTGCACCCTTCCTTTACAACCGGTCAATGCCCCAGACTGTCACACCCACACTGGTTGGTCGAAACCGCCTTGGATGGTTTTATAGGGTCCCTTGATCTGATTGCATATGCAACTTTTCATGTAGTAAATATATTCAAAGATATATATGGACCTGAGATTCTATATGTTCAAGTTAGGATTTATCCATAATTGCAATAGGTCTGTGCCTATAGGCAGATTTGGGAAAGAGGTGCCTGCTGAAGGGTGAATTTCTGCTAATGTATATATAACTTACTTATTAACACCAGCATTGAGCCTTAGTGCATTAAATAATTCAGATTATGAAGCTCGGAGTGAATTTTGACTCCTCCACCATAATTGCTATCTGTGACCTGCACCTTGAGTTTACATTCCAGCACAAGACTCCCAGGGAGCGTCTGTAGCATTAAATCTCTGCCGCTCCTTCCCCTCCCAGCTGGAACATCATAGATCCAAGCAGGGCATGGCAGCCTCATTAGTATTAACGTCATGAATACTAATGAAACTGTGTTGGATATGGCTTGAGGGAGGTGCCCTCTTCCAGCACATAGATTTTTAGTAAAGAAAATATTTCACAGTCTCTGGTGGGATTTGAACCCCAGAACTTCTGTAAGGCAAGCAGAAGAGTTATCATTACACTACAGACCTGCTCTCTGGGCAGGGATGAATTTTCAGTGCTTAACCCTTTCACCCTTTTTTTTTGCGTTCTCGTCTTTTACTCCCTGTCTTTCCGGGGCCATAACTTTTTTACTTTTACTTACATCCATTTAGATAGCCGTATAAGGGCTTGTTTTTTTGTGGGACAAGTTGGGCTGTCTATTGGCACCATTTACTATTGCATACAATGTAGTGGGACTCTGTAAAAAATTCCAAATGGGGTGAAATTAGAAAAAAAACACAATTCTGCCACAGATTTATGGGTTTTGTTTTTATGTCCTGCCCTATGTGGTAAATCTAACCTGTTACTTTCATTCTTTGGGTTATTATTATTAAGGCGATACCATATAAGTATAATTTTCTTGCATTTTAAGGCACATGACCGTTGTTTGTGTCTGCATCCAAGCTGCTTTTTTTGTGGATCGGATGCGGCCTGTTCACTTCAATGGGGCTGCAAAAGATGCAGACAGCAATCCGTGTGCTGTCCTCATCCGTTGCTCCCTTCCGTGGGGCTGCCAAACAAATAGAACATATCCTATTCTTGTCCGTTTTGCGGACAAAAATAAGTATTTCTACTATCGACAGCACGTTCCGTTCCGTAAATTGCAGAATGCACTTGGGCAGCATCCGTGTTTTGTAGATCTGCAATGTAAAGTAGTCTAATACTTAAAAAATAAAATAAAAACCATGAAAAAATGAGTGTTTTCTTTTCGTTGCAATCTGACCCCTATAACTTTTTTGTGGTTATGTGTACGGAGATGTGTGATGACTCATTTTTTGCAGGACAATCTGTACTTTTCATTTATACTGTTTTGGGGTGTGCTTTTTGATCACTTTTTACTCAATTTTTTGTAGGAGGTGGAGTCACCATTATAAACGTTTTTTCCGTTTCACCGTTTTTATTTATTTAAAAAAAAAATGTTTTGCACTTTCATATAGCTCCTATTGGGAACTATAACAAGCAATTATCAGACTGTTTCTCTCATAGACCCCAATGTATTAGCATGTGCAATAGATGTGGTGAGTCCTCCAGAGAGAGGAAACTTTTTGAAGCCACTCTTTGACTAAAGGCTCATGCACATTTTTTGTTTTTTTTTGCAGATCTATTGTAACAATGGGAAGAATAGGACATGTTCTATTTTTTTGTGGAACGGACATGCAGACTTACGGAAACTGAATGCGCACGGAGTCATTTCAGTTTTGTTTTTTTTGCGGACGCATTGAAATGAATGAATACGTTCATGTGCATGAGCCCTAACAGAAGAAGGTCCTGAATGGTGATTACATCTATTAACTTAAAATTCCGTATTTGCAATGGGTATTTTTTAATATTCATCCACTTTTTGGATATTGCAGTAATCAGGAATAAATTAGGCATGCAACATAACATTTGAAGTACTGTAACTAGGATCCAGAAAAATTTTAATATGAAAAAAATCTAAATATTCAAAATTTCTGAAGATTATGTACTACATAACTTAGAATAATACAATAATGTACATTCTTTTATCACTGTGTTCGGAGATGCTATTTAATTAGAAAATACATGAATGCATACATTAGAGACATGAGAAATTCTACATTTCCAGGAGTCGTAGCACAGTCTGCCAACTGTTCAAGGGATTAATTGTGTATGTGCTCAGCTATTATCACTGCCCAGCACAGATCGGCTAGATTATGGAAATATGGCAAATTAACATTTTTCTCACAGTTCAGAGATTTGTAAACTGGCTAGACTCCCTGTAGGAGTACAAGGCACTGGCGGAATTGTACTTTTTGTGACAAGAGATGCTGTTCATGGTTTAATTATTTCTTTGGAGTTGTTTATAGGTCTGACAGTATGCGGAAATAAAAAAAACAAGTGAAAATCAGTGAATGTTAAAATCTCCAACAGGTAAGCATTAAAGATTGAGATATTCCTGTCTACAAGAATCAAGGCTGACAGAATCAGCATCAAAGCCATATACTTCTGATGTAACAGCCCTTAAACTCTGCTGTAATAGGTCCAGCACTACATGGCAATTCTACAGAGAATAAGTTGGTCAAAAAGTCTCGAAGATTATTGGTCAGTGGGTCACTTCGTTCCCAGAGGGAAGTGGCCCAGGCAAGTGCTTCACTGGAGAAGAGGAGAACCAGAAAAGCTACCTTGGGCCAATCTCTAGGAAACTGATGGGTCAGTAATTCAAAGTGAATTGTACACTGGTCCAGAATCCACAACATGACTTGCAATCCCGTCATAGTGTGGCAGATGCAGAAGATGCAGAATGGAGGCCGATGCTGGCAGACGCAATAGTGCAGACACAGTGGCTGGAGGTGTCAGAGCAGCAATAGTCAAAGTGTCCAAGCAGGCTGAGATAGTATTCATGTACTGCAGGAGTTGCTCCTGGTGACTATGCTAACCAATTAGCTCCTTATATACTTTAGGTAGTCCCATCTTGGGTGGGCCAACATAATCCATGTCCTGGGCAACCTGTTACTCAGTGGGTGTGGAACCACTGTGTCAACGGAACAGATTTGACTTGGGGCTACTCCTAATGCCGTTATGCTGTCAGTCTCCTGGTTTTCTATCTTTAAGCGTTATACAGGGATCTGGACTTCACTGTGGGGGAACCACTATGACATTTTCTCCTGGAGTCATCTCTGTTTGGTTAACTGCTAACCCAAGGGGATCAAGAGACACCAGTGTGCAGCAACAACAGGTTAGGCAAAACAGTGGTCAGGAATAGGTTGAGGTCAGGGAGAGCAGACTACATGCAATCTGATGAACAATCTGAGGCCAGGGTGAACAGGTCAGGGTCAGTAAGGAAATCACTCAGAGGTCAGATCAGGCAGTGAAGGATCAAATCTGGGAAACACGTGAAAGTTTATACATGGGCAAACAAATGTAATTAGCAAATCTCTGCAGGATACTAGCAGACTAGAACCTATTGCTTAGGTACCTTCCCACAGGGGAAGGCGCCTTAAGTACCCCAAGGTGGCCAGCCATATGGCTGGGGATGATTACAGTGCGCACACTGGCCCTTTAAGAGCCAAGGGGAGCCCATGCACACCGTACGGGCAGAGTCAGAGAGGTTGGAATAGCAAGCAGGCCGCAACCTGTGTACAGGCATACAGCTACCCTGCCGGCAAAAGGAGGACAGCAGAAGGTGTGTCTGCAGCGCCAGGACTCAGAACACATGAGCAGGTAAGCAGAGCAGCAGTAGTTGCAGGCCTCCACTATGGCAACTTCACAATTGGTTTGTGAAGTCTGTCCCTCTAAAGACAAAATAACAATCTATGTCATGGTCACAAGAATCCTGTTGTGCAAAACCCATTTACAAAGGGCAAGGATTGGGCCAATTAATGGGAATGAATGTTCATGAATGAACACAGATGCCTTCAGCTGCCAAGTGCACATTTAACAGGTCAGCCAGTGTCATAGGTACAAATCTGCTGACATATGTCCTTTAAAGAGGTGGTGCTCATTTTTGACTGGCATTCGCATTGGCTAATATAAACATTTTTGGCATCATTTTTCAAAGACTGGCTTTTTACAGCCCCTCCTCATCATAAATTAGTCGCATTCTCTGGCAGTATGCAAATCGAGTGAACTTCTACTCTACTTCCTGAATAGAGTAATTTTTTGACAACTTTTATGTTTGTGAATGTGTCGGCACCGGTTAGCCAGCCCCATTCTGGCCCCCCGCCACTGTGACAAAAAATATTGTCATATGAGTGTTTAAGTCGCAAAATGGGGTCTTGCAACTTTTTTAGCTTCAAAAACTGGCATAGCATTGTAAGTAAATGACCCCCTAATCTGCTTCTTACAAGATCACTTTATTTTACTAAAAAGTATAATTATGGTTTATTAAAAAATATGACTTCTACCACAAGCAGCCTGTCTATCTGTGGACTACACCTAGATCTACAACGGTGTTAAACACAAGGCCACACGGGCAAAGAAATGCAGGTATCTCTTCCCTAAAGATTTCTGTTTTATTTCGGTGTAGCTTTTATTGCGTCTGTTATTCTTTGCTCCTATACGTTTGGAGAAATACTGGTAGGAGTTCAGATCATGACGTCCATTCATTTACTCACAGCCGAAATATTTCTGTATACCGGTACATACGAAAATAAATGAGAGATTTGAAAGCATACTCGAGGACAGCTAAGAGCTGGATGACGTGAATGTATTCAGAGCACAGAATGGGACCAGCTGCAGAATATAACCTCAAAGTAAGAGACGAATTGTGACAGAAAATGGAAAATACAAGTATACTTTTCCTTTCGCATTTACCTGAAAGACAAAGGTTTGTATCAAGTTATGCTACTCAGTTTTGGAAAGACGTGCATGAAGGCAAATTGCACTACGGGTCCACAATAAAGTTTCATTCTGCTCTTCACAAACCGCCCTGTGGTTCATCAATATGGCAAAAAATATATGGCATATAATGCCTCCCTGTGCCCATGGTATCACAGCAGGCTATGGGTGCCACATCTGGGATTTGTGTGATACAGACTCCCAAATACGGCCATGTCCATGAGACCTTAATATTGCATATTTACCTTTGCAGTTTGCAAATTCGGGACAAGCTGGCCCTGCAGGACCACCCATTTTGGGTTTTACATAAGCCCCAAAAATTTTCAGTCCGGGACAATTTCTAAAGATAATGGGACAGTCCCGGCCAATTCAGGACTGTTGGCAAATATGATTTTCAAGCAAAGTCATGTTTTTTGATGTATATGCTATGGGCCTGACATATACAAAAAAAAATATCTTTGGAGAGATACTGCAAAAAACGGATACTGACAGTGCCATACATAGAAAAGTAAGGGCCCCACAGCAAGGATCAAACCATGGCCCTACACAGGACAGAAGGGTTTCTGCCTAAACTCTTTTCAATGACCCTTGGGCAATTTTTCCACTGCCTCATTTGCTAAAAGTTGTTCCTTTAAAGCAGGGATGGCCAACCTGCGTCCCTCCAGCTGTTGCAAAACTACAACTCCCAGCATGTATGTAAAGCCTGCAGGTATCAGCCTACACCGAGTTTGATGGGAGTTGTAGTTTTAGGCTGCGGAGGTGTGGCTACTCCATTTGGTCATGTACTCCTGACTTGCCCAGTCTGCCCCATAGGCTGATTTTAATTAGTGTAATTATAAAGCCGAGTGGACTCGGCATGCATGTTGGTACCTGCATCCCTGTATTAGTGGAGGCCTTTGAAGCACCATAAATGGCAAAAGGCAGAAGGGACCCAGCATGCATGTGGAAACAACACCCCCTGATTATACGGAAGCCAAGGTTGGCACATAACAGGTAGGAAATTGTTAGGCCAAGGAGCCCTTTTTTAAATAATAAAGTGACTCTGCCCTGAGACAGAGTCACCGGGGATCACTGGACTCAGATCCTGAGTCACCCGAGCAGGGCAACCCAGGAACCAAGCAGCCGGAAAGGCAAGCTCCCGAAGGAGGACAGGGGATGAGCCCCAATGCCCGAAGGCACGTGTGCACAAGCACACAATAATGCGCTCCCGAAGGAGGATAGGGGATGAGCCCCAATGCCCGGTAGGCAAATGCGCACAAGCACTCAATGCGCTCAAGTCTGGGACCAGCACAGGATACCCAGCTCTCAATCGGACCACGTGTGCCGAGTTCCGCGCCTCCCGGAGGAGGTTGCAGCCCAACACACAATGTGGCCTCCAAACACACACACTGGCGCACACTAGGGTTCCGCGCCTCCCGAAGGAGGTTGCAGCCCAACACACACAACTCCTGCCTAGACCGCAGACTACACCTAGTGTGCAACCAAGGTCCTAGTCACAAAGCAGAGCGACCGGGTCTCTAGCTTAGCAAAGCAACAACAAGGCACCGGCGCCTGCTGCCAATACTGAGGGGTTTTTATAGTGAAGCAACCAATTAACAGGGCGGTGCTTCCTGTGCAGGACTGGCGGATGTGACATCACCTGTAGCCTCGAAGTATGGGCACATGATCACCTCCTGGCGGAAGTGACATCAAAGGCAGGGTCAAGGTCGGAGCTTATGACCACTTCCTGTGTCTGAACCAAAACACAGTGTCTTAAAGCGACAGTGTCGTAATTAGACTGCAAGCACGCGCGTGCACGGCGTCGGTGCCCGCGCCTTACAGGAAATAGTGTTAGGTTCCCGTCCTACAGAGATCACCTGGACGATTTGGTGGACGGGCCCAGATAATTTTGTACAAAATATATTTGCCAAGAATCTCTAATTTACTAAACAAGCATAGCATTAGCTCCAGAATAACTCATATCACTATGGCATTTTGTGCTTTATCTGGTTAGCAGTGTACCGTTGCATTGTATGTATTTTCCTTTCCTTGCGCATTTAGCCATAGCCATGTGCACCTGCGCACTGGGATGTGCTGACTGAAATTCCCCTTTTTTTCTTTGTAAATTAACAGGGGATTGAAGAGGTCGGTGCTGGTTCTGTTTCTGTTTATTATAGGATATTTGCTGTTTCTTTTTTTTAACTCTTGGACAGCCCCTCTATAGTAATTATGGGAGCCAGCAGGTTTCGCACCAGGCCCAGGAGTTATACCGGCCACTGCCTCCATCATTTCCTTTCCTTACCAAGCACAAAACCACCAGACAGACTTCACACAGCAGCTGTTCACTTCATGCATCACTACCAGTGAATAAGTGCTCACCCTCCATCAACCACTGCTGTGTAGTTCTAGGGAAATGTCTCAATATAAGGAGGTCCTCATTGTCTCTGCAATTCCCCAGTTTTATCAGCTCTCATCCATCAGTGACACAGCATCTGCACAAAATATTTTCATTCATTAATTGTAGAGTACATACATCCTGAAGTAATTTTTTCTGTCGCTCGGTTTATCAGATTTTTAGAAAATAAAGCCATTTTCACACAAGTGTATTCAGTGAGAGAAATGCGCTCCAAGTATCAGAAGTATTTTCCACCCTGAATGCTGCTCCTATGACATGGACCCATGGCATTATATCGATTTATAATGCTGTGTCTTCCTGCCCTATCACAACATTTAGATTATTACCACACAATGCAGTCGTAAGCCGTTCACCTGCATCTTATTTAACTAATAGAGACTGCACTGTAAAGGTGGTCTGCACTGTTGCGGTAATGAAGGTGCGGTGCAGTCTTCATTGGGTAAATAAGAGGCAGCTGTAGCCGGGCAGTACTCGATCGCAGCACGGCCGAACCCTAAACACCCTATGACCACGCCATGTGGTTGTACATCCCCTCATATACATTATACGTGGTCCCCTGCACCTGCATCCGAATCCCTGCCCAGCCACCGGCAGCAATGATCGTGTTGGTATCCCCAGGGACGTGGGTGCCAGGAAGCAGGAAACTCTAATGTTTATGAGGAGCCCGGTCATTATGGGGTTGGATAACCCTTTTAATCAAAAAACAAAACATTAAAGGGGTTGTTTCACTAATATAAATGTATTCCATCCAAAATATATCACTGTTATATATTATTAGCCTACTATTGCACCCTGTGACAAATTAGTTTTTATATTTAGTTGCTGAAGGTTACGTCCGTATTGAAGCCTAAGGGTACATTCACACGACCGTAAGTGTTTTGTGGTCCGCAAATTGCAGATCTGCAACACACGGATACCGGCCATGTGCGTTCCGCAATTTGCAGTCCGCACATGGCCAGTGCTATATAGAGAATGCCTATTCTTGCCCAGACAAGAATAGCACATGCTCTATATTTTTTGTGGCGCCGCAGAACAGAACAACGGATACTACAGCACACAGTGTGCTGTCCGCATCTTTTGCGGCCCCATTGAAATGAATGGATCCTCATCCGTCCCTTAAGGACATAGGAAGCATCATTGGCAAGAACAAGAGCTATGGTTAGTGTCACATGATCTGCTGATGTCAGGACACATCTCACTGCCCTAGGGCATGATGGGACAGCAGACAAAAGGCAAACCAGGAAGTAGGATTTAAGCATGGGGGATAAGGCCCCATTTACACGTCAGTATTTTTGCACATCCTGGAAAACGGTCAGTTTTTTGCAGATCCGTTGTTCCGCAAAAAACTCCGTTTTTCCAGGACATCCGTTCCGTTTTTCCATAAAAAAACGGAAAGGATGTATCCATATGTCATCCGTTTTTTGCGGATCCGCAAAAAAACGGAAGGATGAATAACATCTTTTTTTTTCACCCCTCCTGGAACGGAATCTGCAAATACGGATGACATGCGGATGCCTTTCGGCATGTCTTCCGCATTTTTTGCGGGTCCATAGACTTTCATTGTGCTACGGACCGCAATTCGGGAGAAAAGTAGGATAGGAGGATTTCTTTATGCGGACAGTCGGAACGGACACACGGATGCGGACACCACACGGTGTACTGTCCGCATTTTTTTGGGACCCATTGAAATGAATGGATCCGCATCCTATCTGCATAATTGTCCGCAATTGCGGAAACGGATGCGGAATGGATGCGGACACATTATACGGACGTGTGAATGGGGCCTAAGAGAAAATTGCAAATGAGGTAAAATGAGGATAAACTTGAGTGAAAAGACGTTTATTACACAACCAATTTAACCACTTGACAACATCCGCTGTACAGATGGAGCCTGCTCCAGAGAGGAGCGGACACCATAGCTGCCGTGTGTCTGCTGTTTTACACAGCAGACACCTGGGGCTAATGCCTGCGACTGGCAATAACACCAATCTCAGGCATTTAACCTGTCGTGGTCTATTGTGACCATTGGATTTGAGGCATCTTTCTGAGATACGAGAAGCTGTTCATTGCTGGTGATAGTACAGAGCCTGTACGTGGCTATCAGGCCTATCACAGGTATATTACAATGTTGACCTGCAGGAGGCAGTACTGTATGTCAATGTACTGAATTTCCCATACACTAATGTATTAAATCATATTAGTGTGTGGGAAAAGCAGGTCCCCTAGGGGATACTTAAAAAAAAAAGTAAAAAAAAAGTTTATAAAAATATCTAAAAAAATAAAATAAAAAAATCACTCCCTTTTCCTCACAATAAAAAAAAACCATATCATATCAAAATTATATGAACCGCTGCTTCACAAAATGTCCAAATTATTAAAGGGGTTGTCCGGGTTCAGAGAAGAACCCGGACATACCTGCAATTTCACCCAGGCAGCCTGCCTGAAGAGGACATCGGAGCATCTCATGCTCCGATGCCCCCCCCTTGCCCTGCGCTAGATCGCGCAGGGCAAGGTCTCTTGTTTTGAAAATACTCGCTGCCGGGCGGGTACTTCCGCCCGGCAGTGAGTTCGGTGACGTCACCGGCCTTAATGGGCCGGCTTTAGCGCTGCCCTAGCCGTTTTACTGGCTAGGGCAGCGCTGAAGCCTGTCCATCAGCGCCGATGACGTCACCGACTCACTGCCGGGCGGAAGCCTCTGCCCGGCAGGGACCGGTACGTCACCGGAACCCGGCGAAATTCCTTTGCCCTGCGCTAATTAGCGCAGGGCAAAGGAGGGCATCGGAGCATAGGATGCTCCGATGCCCTCTTCAGGCGGGCTGCCTGGGTGAAATTGCAGGTATGTCCGGGTTCTTCTCTGAACCCGGACAACCCCTTTAAGATATTACTTATTCTTGGCCAACCTCCTTTAAGCAATGCTGTGGTTACTACCCTCCAATTAAATGATGGTGTTGTGCGTCTAATTCTAAAATAGATGGGGTGCTTGGGAAACACCGACTTGCCCTTTCCTCATAATGAACCAACAGTCTAAAAATGGGGGCCTTTCGAAACATCATTACAGACAGAAGATTGAAGACAATAACAAATACTGGAGATACCAGAATCTTCTCAAATTCACATGCCTCCTCAAAACATTGGTCATGCAATTAAAGGTAATATCAGGATCATAGCTTAGTCATATGAAAGTTCAGCATCTGCAGGACTACATAGATGTCCCGGCAACCATCAGCGAGTACTTAGTAGGTTTATCCCACAAACCGACAACTGTTGCTAGGAGACAATTTTCCTCAAGAACAAATAGTGACGACGTCTCGATTCTGACTCTTCTCATCAGTTCATAAATCAGAAGAGATTCATTACAGAGAGAAGAAGCATAAAACGATGCGCTCACTTAAAACCAACAGCAGTCTTGCTCTAAAATTACTGTTAATTACAGAAAGAAAATATCATAATTAATTCCAATTTATGGAGGAGGATGCAAATGATAAATGTTGCAAGGGGCATAAGGCCTAAATAGTCAATAAAAATGAACAGACCTTCATGTTAAAGGGTGGAAAACACCTGGGGAGAAAACTTGAATCATAACTGACCGGCTAAGCCGGTAGGAATAGCGCTTAGTTATAAATAGGGACAACGGGCACTTGCCTCCAGAAAAAGGTAGAACTTCAATGGTGACTTGCCTCTAGAAAAGGTAGAATTGTAATGGTCACTGCCATTTGAGCAGGATCATGGACCTTTTAGTATTGAAATACTAAATATGTGAGCACATGGGGTTCCCATACTTACCAGCATTTGTGTTGGTAAACGTGTGGTATTCAAGCCCCATCCTCAGGTATGCCCAATACTGAACCAGAAGAGACTCACTTCTGGATGAGTTTTACATAAGTCCCAGACAATTCTGGAAAATTTCAGACTGTTGGCAACTATGGGTTTCCCACTACTGTTATCTAAATGAGTTGAAACAGACAAGGAAACAAAGGAGCAGCAGAGTGATTAGGTCCCATGCACATTAACATCAAAATTTGGGAACTAATTTTTTGGGCACTGACACCTCCTTCAGACTATGCTCCATGTTCCTTTTCTTGATATGCTCCATAATATGTTTTCACTCTGAGACTGAGAAGGATGATGCAGCATCTCAGCACCACACACAGTCCCTGGAGGTTTACGCGGCACCCTGTAGATTTGTCAGGAGGTCTGCCCTTTTCAAGGGAGCCTCATGGATGTTCCTGGAGAGTTGCAAGTATGATGTAAAAGAACTATGCTGACACTGCTTATAAAAAAAGTACTCTGTTGGCAGCAATGTTTATTAGGGCACTCTCCTGGAATTTATGGGTGGTAATTTGGTGGCTCAGTTGTTCATAGAAGGCAGTGTTTTGGCACTGTTTATTGGGGACAATGATCTGGCACTGTTAAAATAAGCTATCTGATCTGTAAATGAAGACACTCTCAGGGTTGTGGCCTAAAAGTGGGAGGGTTTACATAGAAAAATGATTTCATGGCATGCTTAGTCTGTCTGAAAATGGTCAGGAAGCTTCTTGTCATGCAGAGACACTTTATGGATAGAGAAACACTAATGCCCCTTTCACAACGCATCTACAGGGCTGGACTCCGGCACTGACTGGGATCACATATAATGCTCTGCGATCCCAGTCAGTGCCGAGTCCAGCCCTGTAGATGCGTTGCGGGAGACATGCGAGTCTCCCACTCGTGTGAAAGGGGCATAATAGGTGTTCAATGAGATATAAGATTTCCTGATTTCTGACTGCTACCTGTACAGGCAGAACAATTTGCTCAAGGCATATTTCCTCCTCCCGGCCACATGTGGATTCTGCAGAATACCATTTTTTGTGTTGAATACTGGCTTATGAACAAAGAAAATGAAAACGACTGCTGACTTTAAATCTTGAAAACTGCCCCTTTAAATCTCAAAATGGCCATTTTTCTGTGTGTTGGCAAGTTCTTCATCCTGTGTGGCTCCCCTAACATCATGTAAGAATAGATGGGCTTACTCCTGCTGACAGCTGGAAATTATACATATTCCCACTTCCCCTAAAATCCACCGAGGCCGAGAGGAAATTACATCTGAACTCATTTTTCAAATGTCCTTTTATTGCTGTGCCTGTGTCCTTGTCAGCGGCAGATTGATAAATTAGTTATTGATGACGGGAGGAAGCAGAGCATTACTATGTCCATTATCAACTATATGTGGACAAGAGATATTTATAGTTATCACGCTGGCGAAGCACCACGGTGATGTCATAACGCTGGGAAATAAAGACAGCACTGCAATACATGAATAATATACAAAGTGATGTCACACTAAATGGATATAGTGGTGTTAAAGACCAAGGACCATAGTAATGTCACAACACTTATAATACAAGGAATGTGGTCACAGAAAATGATCAATAATTATATAGCAATATCACAGCTAAAGCCTAGGGAACATAGTGATGTCACAACCAAGGGATACTAAACACAGCATAATATACGGATAATGTACACAATGATGTCATAGAACAGGAATACCATCAAAGAACATGAACAGTAACCATAGCGATAACACAGCTAAAAGCTAGGGAACAATGATGTCACCACCAAGGGATAATAAACACAACAACATCATAATACAATGAAAATGCACACAGTGATGTAATAGAACAGTTATACTGTCACAGAACATGAATAATTATTATAACGATAGCACAGCTAAAAGCTAGGGAACACAGGGATGTCACAATCAAGGGATAATAAACACAGCATCATAATACAAGGATAACGGACACAATGATGTCATAGAACAAGGATAGTGTCACAGAACAAAAACAATAATCATAGCGATAAAAGCTAGGCAACACAGTGATGTCATAACACAGCATCATAATAAATGCATAAGGGCCCTTGCACACGACTGTATGCGCTCTGAGACATACGGTCCGTGAGCGGGCCATATGTCCCGGAGCAGCATTAATCGTGCGCATGGGAGCGCACAGCATCATAGATGACAATCATGCTGTGCATGTCGGGCCGCCCGCTGGACTATTGTCCTGCACTCATATGATCTTATGAGTGCGGGTCAATAGTCCCACGGGCGGCCCAACATGCACAGCATGATTGTCATCTATGATGCTGTGCGCTCCCGTGCGCACGATCTATGCCGCTCCGGGACATATGGCCCGCTCACGGACTGTATGTCTCAGAGCGCATACGGTCGTGTACAAGGGCCCTAAGGCACACAGTGACATCACATAACAGACACTGATTAATATTCTTATGTTGCAGAATGACTGCTGGGTCTTCCTTAGGCACAAGGCTAGGTTTAGCACATTTCCCATTTCTTTTTCTGTGCCAAAAAATTGGAAGCGCTGGATCCGTCATTTGTTGGGGAACCGACTGACTATAACTAGATGCGTAATTCTACTAAACAAAATACAGCTTTTTTGCCGATACCTGCAGATATGAACCTAGCCTACGGAAAGGATTAATACAAAATTTGACGTACTGATGCAGTGACCTATCACTGATAAAGGGTTACTACGAGGTTCACTCCTAAAGAGTTAATGCCATGATTTACACTTTGCGATCTGTTTACCGAGATGACACGTGCACTATGTATTCCAAAAGGTTATCTATGGGTAGGAATTAGTTAATTGACAGTTTTTAGTTACAGTTGCCGGGTAGTGGGCTGCTCCCATGATTCCCAGGTAAGTTAGTTGAGAATCTGCTGCTAAAGAGGTAAGAGACAAGACTGTTTGTTTGTGCTGCTGAAAAGTAGGCCAAAACAGAAGCTTTATAGAGGAAAACACAATATCAGAGTTGAAAGCTGCCAAAAAAAGGATAATCCCCTGTGGGAAGGAAGTACTTGATATTTACAGAAGGTTGAGAATCAATTTAAGGCCATCCTGGTCTGAGACAGTCATGAAAAGGCACGTTTATAGCAACAGACTTTACTGCATGTGGAAAGGGTTAATTACCTCCCGCACCTGCCAGACTTCTGAGTCAGACTGGCCATCCATTACAGACTGCATCCTACAATTGGGAAGTGCTTTGCACCTCATTGCTTGTCCACCTAACATCAAGGTAACCCCAGCCACCATCCGGCGGGAGATCCTAAAGTCAGGGGTGTCCCCTTTAGTATGGTTTCCACCACTTCTATTCTCCACTCCAGCAAGCACCATGCCTCTCATGCGGGTCGGCAGGCTGCACTGATAAAAGAAATTGATTAAACGATCACCGATCAACTATTCAACTTGTTTTAGAGGTTATATACAAGCAGAGCATTGTGAGTAAACTGTGAACATATGGACTAGGGATGATGAGAGAATCATTCATTCGCATTAAAGTTTGTTAGAATACTGTACGGAACAAGCACTGCGTATTAGAATGTATTAGCTCAGATGAGCCGAAGTTATTACTCATAGAAGTTATAACTTATAGGAGCCAATACATTTTAATACTGTACGGAACGCTCGCTCCATACAGTATTCTAGCCAAGTTTTATGCGAATTGACTTTGCATGTTTCATCCGAAGTCGAGTCTCTCATCCCTAATATGGACATAAGTATTAAGACCCTTTGCTATGACACCTGAAAGTTAGTTCTGTGGGCTACCTATTTCTCTTGATCATCTGTGAGATGTTTCCACACTTTGACTGGAGTCCACCTGTGGTAAATTTAGTTGATTGGATCCAGTTTGGAAATGTACACCACTGTCTACATAAGGTCCCACAGCTGACAATGCCTATCAAAGCAAAAAGCAAGTCATGAGAAGGAAAGAGCTGCCTGTAGAGTGCTGAGACAGGATTGTGTGGATGCACAGATCTGGAGAAGGGTACAAAAATGTTTTGCTTCACTGAAAATTCCCAAGAGCACAGTGAAATCTATAATTCTTAAATTTACAAAGTCTGAAACAACTAAGACTCTTCTGAGAGCTGGACGCCACTCCAAACTAAATAATCGTGGGAAAAGGGCCTTAGTGACCAAACACCTGATGATTACTCGGCGTGAGGTCCAAAGATCATGTATACAGATGGGAGAAACTTCCAGAAGGTCAACCATCATGGCAGCACTCCACCTGCTCTGATGGTTGATCTTTATGGCAGAGTGTCCAGGAAGAAACCTCTCCTCAGTAAAAGACATGTGAAAGCCTTCCTGGCTGGAGTTTTTAAAAAAGAACCTAAAGGACTGTCAGACTGTGAGAAATAAGATTTTGTAGACTTTTTGGGCTCAATTTTAAGAGTGATCTCTGGAGGAAACCAGGCACTGCTCATCCCTGCAGTGAAGCATGTTGGCAGCTGGTACAAGGAAACTGGCCAGGGTTGAGGGAAAGCTGAATGGAGCAAAGTACAGAGATATTCTTAATGAAAACTTGATCCAGAGTGCTCTGGACCAAAGGTTCACCTTCCAACAAGACAATGACCCTAAGCATACAGCTAAGCCAAGATAGGTGTGGCTTATGGACAACTCTGTGAATGTCATTGAGTGGCCCAGCAAAAGCCCTTCCTTGAACCCAATCAAACATCTTAGGGGATACCTGAAAATGGCTGTCCCCTGACGGTCCCCATCCAGTCTAACAGAGCTTGAGAGGATCTGCAGAGAAGAATGGCAGAAAAACCCCGAATCCAGATATGTAAAACTTGTGGTATCATACTTGAGAAGAATGAAGGCTGTAATCGCTGTCAAGGTGCCTGAACGCAGTCCTGAGTAAAGGGTCTGAATACTTATGTAAATGCAAGATTTTAGTGTTTTCTTTTTCAATAAATTAACAAAGAGTTCAACCCTTCTGTTTTCATTTTGTCATTATGGGGTACTGAGTGCAGATTGAGTGCATAAACCTTTTTTTTATATATTTTAGCACAAGGCCACAACATAACAAAATTTTATGTTTTTTATTTCTTTTTAATTTTTTGCCTGATATGAGTTCTGATGAAGACTGAGGGTCTGATGAAAAATATTTTTGACTTATTTTCCTCCTCTAAATATGGTATATATATATATATATATATATATATACATACACACTGTAGCTATATCTCAATTATTCACCTGGAAAACACCTGCTGTTACTGTCCACTGACTGGCATCAGGGTCTGGTTGCAACTTCTTCACTTTAGGACAGCACCTGAAACCAGCAACAGCACCAGCTCAGCTGCACTGGAGTGGCGAAGATTTTCCAGGTAACGCTTATTTTATGATTTTATCACACTCCTTGCTTTGTGACAGATTTTTAAAAGTCCCATACAGCTTTACACAAAATACACATTTTAACACTTTGAGGACCTTTCGATATTCAGTTTTTGTGTTTTTACTCCCTGCTGTCCAAGAGCTATAACTTTTTTAATTCTCCGTTCAGATAGCTGTATGAGGGCTTATTTTTTTCCGGACAAGTTGTACTTTTTAATGGCACCATTTGCTGTTGCATACAATGTTGTGAGAAGCTGGAAGAAAATTCCAAATGGGGTGAAATTGGGAAAAAAAAAATGAAGTTCTGCCACACTTTTATGGGTTTTGTTTTTATGGCATTCACTGACCTGTTCCCTTCATTGTGAGTTAGTGCAATAATAATAATACAACATGTATATAGTTTTTCTTGTGTTTTAATACTGGGGGGAAAAAAACTTCGGAAAAAAAATATTTTTTTCTTTTCATCTTTATTTATCTTTATTCTGACCTCCATATCTTTTTCTGTAGTTTTTTCTGTAGTTTTTATTGATACCATTTTGGAGTGTATATCACTTTTTGATAATTTTTTATTCAATTTTGCTCCTGCTCTGTGACCTTACAGAGGTCATGAGGGAACTGATAAGCTGTGATTTCATCTATTAAGAATGGTGGATCCTGTGTTATCTACAAAGATGTTACTTGTCATTGTGCAGCGATCCAGGAAGGGTGAGTGGAGGATGGAAGGAGTGGTATTGTCTATGATGGTGGTAGTTGCACTCACAGTTCACTGTGGCAATCTCCACCCTGGAGCTCCTTGAGGCCATAGAGTTATAAGCGACCTTCCCTTTAGGGCTCATGCACACGACCGTAAGTATTTTGTGGTCCTCAAAAAATACGGATGACGTCCATGTGCATTCCGTATTTTGCAGAACAGAACGGCTGCCCCCTAATAGAACAGTCCTATCCGTGTCCGTTAGGAGGACAATCATAGGACATGGTCTATTCTCTTGCGGAACGGACATATGGAAATGGAATGCACATGGAGTAACTGCCGTTTTTTTTTGCGGATCCATTGAAATGAATGGTTCTGCATACGGTCCGCAAAGAAAACGGAAAAAAAAAATAAGTTCATGTGTATGGGCCCTTACTGAATTTGATGATGGAAGTCACAGTACAAATAGAAACAAAAGGCACACTTCCAAGATAAATCACAGTGCAATCCTCTGTGCACATAGCAGCATATAGACAGCAACAAATGATGGTGGTTGTAATACTCTCTTACTCTTCCTCTCTCTAAGCACTTTACAGACTATCAGCAGAACCACAGGCATGCAATGAGGGGCTTTCTGAGACATTATAACTGATTACCTATCCTCTGGATAGGTGATCAGTATCTGATTGGTGGGGGTCTGACATCCGGGACACCCGCCCATCAGCTGTTTGAGAAGGCATTGGCACTAGCAGTAGCAGACATGTCCTTTGTGCTATGTGTATTTGTGGGGCTGTTACAGCCATTGCGTTTAATATATTTTTCTATTTTATTTCTTGCAGTTGAGCAGTGGTGTATGTGATTGGGTTTTTTTGCTTGACATATTCATATCTGTGTTAGAGGCTCTGTTTGGGGCCTCTGTCACAGAGTTCATCACAAATAGCAGACTTTTTTCTTCGCTAAAGAAAATGTTCTCCTGAACGGAAATAAACGGATCCCATTATAGTCAATTGGATCTGTTTGGCTCCTTTCCTGTCAGTTATGTGCCGAATCCGGCATAAGAGCAGAAGGAGGGAAATAATAAACACTGATGTGAAAGTGCCTTAGTGCTTAGTTGCCCATAGCAACCAATTACAGGGCAGCTTTAATTTCTTACAGTGTCCTTGAAAAATGAAAGCTGTGCTGTGATTGGTTGCTATGAGCAACAAAGACAGTCTTTCTTTTTGACAGTTTTTTAAAAACCCTACCCAATGACTGTACATACGGACAGTAGGACTACAAGTTCCAGCATGCTGAGGCTTGTCGTGCACAGACAACGCCTTTGCACATTATTTTTTTGACGTGCAGGTGTTCAGTCTTGAATTCAGTCTACATTAGGGTCCTGGCAACCTGCTCAGCTGTCACCTGCCTGTGTGCCCGCCTCCATGTAGGTCTGCCAACCTACCTCTCCTCTATATACCCCTACTACCCCCTTTACAATCCATACAGTGTCAAAGCATCCGCCTCAGCTTTGCCACTGACTCTACCAGCTGTACCTTGGTTGTGTCAGAAAGGACATGCCCTCCCTCCCCCTCTATGTTCATTGTGGGGCCTCCTGTGCAGACAGCTAAGATGATCCTGGCAATTATGCTGCACTAAAAAAACCTGGCACACTAGGCAATGCCAGGATGACAGGCCAGGGCTGAGAGACCTGGGCTTGGCTGTACGGTTACAGTGCCACAGACACTAGGGAGCCATTCAGAGAGGCAGACATTCCACACTCGGGCATCTATGAAAGCAATTAGCATCATAAAAGAGAAGACAATCCTCATAATTACAGCCTGTGCCCTGAGTGCTGCACATAATGCAATGCAGAGGTTGTGTTATCAAACACTCATTATCATGTTATATAACACAAAGGGTTAAAGTCCGGAAATAGGAGTCACCTGATAAGACTCTGCTCGGCGAAAATATGAAGGTCAGCAATGTACCTGCAGCCGGGAACAAGCCGCAGTGCCAAAGGGGCCACAGAGAGACACGGTGGGGAAAACTTCAGGTGTTCCACCCTCCTCGCCTGACAGCTCCCACCCCAGCACTAAAAATACACAGGTCCCATTTACCTTCTAAAGGATATGAAAGCTGGCGTTTATTAAATGCCGCTTTCTCCTTAGAAGTCAATCTCCCCCTCCCATTTAATAATTGTTCTTTATGGAAAATGACAGTAAAAAAAACCCTTTGAAGCGGTGACATTGCAAGGATTAAAAGTCCCCCATCCCCAGTGTATTGCTCCTGGAAATGACACTGTATTCCAAAAATCCTGTGTAGCGCCATTGGGAATATATTTTAAGTAAAAAAAAAATGTATATATCGATGTGGCGTAGTCCATATATACTGGTGAATATATATATATATATATATATATATATATATATTTATATTTATTTATATATATATACGGCACAGTCCATATAAAATAGTGTGTATATATATATATACACATATGCGGCATAGTCTATATATAATGGTGAATATATAAATATATATATATATCTATATAGATGTGGCATAGTCCATATATAATGAAAATACGCAGGAAAATTGTCTCCATATTTCTTAACAAATTGCCTCATTATCTTGAATAGGCACCAACGGCTTCAATGTGGGAAAGGTAATTAGCGAGTCGCATGTGATGTCATGGTTTATGAAAGAAAGGCGCCATGTCTTTACGCCAAGAGGGGCGAATGACCGACGGACTACATTTGTGATGACGTCACACAACACGGATACTTTCAAAGCATAATATGTAGTCTGTACATGTCATCATCTGTACATGTGAAGGCGTCAAATTGTACTGGCGACAGACAGATAGATATTCAATAGATAGATAGACAGATGGACAGACAGATAGATATTAGATAGATAGATAGACAGCCAGATAAATAGATAGATAGACAAATTGGAAACAGATGATAAATAGATACTGTAGCTAGCCAGATATATAGTTTATATATATATATATATATATATATATAAACTATAACAGGTGTAGTACACAATACTATAATAATATACAGTAGCCTCCAGGACATGCATACAGCAGACATCAGCAGCAGAAACTATGTATCACTGACGGCAGATGTCAGATTGCAGCTGCCCTGCACACATAGCCGCAGCCAGACACACACAGACTCATGGGTGGAAGGTGCACTGCTTACCCAAAATCCTGGTCCATAGATTTGAAGAAGAATTTGTAATTGTGCACAGGTCTGTTGCTGAGGACATTTTTAAAATCTGCTAAGGTGACTTTTTCAGGAGACACAGGCAGTTTCACCAGATAAGGGGTTTCTTCTTCATCTATGTGGTAGATGATTTTAGTCTCAGCCATGAGCAAACAAATGTCAAATGGGGGGTAGACCCCCCCAAAATTGCAAGGCTCCCTTCTTCTGCAAGCTGTATCAGGCTCAGGCACAGAATGCTTCCAACATCAGGGTAGAAAAATGGAACCAAAGTCTGGATTTTTCCCCTGCCAGTCACTCAGTAGGCTTTCACAATACACTGCTCTCAAAACAGGAAGGGAGAGATGCAGAATCCTGAGCTTGTAATGCATTGTGAAATGGCTGCTTACAGGACATTCTGCTCCCTGCAGCGCCCTCTAGCTGCATGCAGGAGAAAGACAGCCATTACTTTTTCTAGAAGTGCTGATTTGCCCTGTCCAAAATAAATACAAGATTGTTTCAGATTTCCTTTAGTCATCCTTTTTTACTTCTTTCTCTGTGGCATTCCTTAAAAACTGGTATTTTTCTTTCTTTTCTTTTTTAAGAATAGGATTGAGGATTATTGGTCAGTCAGTGAATTGCTGCAGCTTTCAACTATTGTTATACTACAATATATCTCCATCGTGAAGATTACCTAGAAAAAATATACTTTTTTTATCAACCCCATAGTAATATGTGAAACTTAATCCAAAATGAATCAGAGTGAAAAACAATAAACAGAATAAGGGTAGATTCACACACCAGCGAAAAACAGCTGGGACCATTTTCAGGACCATTGCGGTCATTTTTTTTTACACAGACCATAAATGACAGCCATCAAAAAATGGGACATATCTGATTTTGTCCTTTATCACAGACCAACAGCCGCTACATAAAGGGGGCATTTTTAATCGCCGTTTTTTTTAAAGAAAAAAAATCTGTTTTGTCATTTTTAAGGTTTTATTTGTCACTGTGAATGTACCCTTAGAAAACATGGCTGTTTTCTTTTGGGAACAGTGCCACACCTGTCCACAGCCCATGTGTAGATACTGCAACTTAGTCCCATTTACCATATTTTTCGCCCTATAAGGCGCATTTTTTCCCCCCAAAACTGGAGGAAAAATGTCTGTGCGTCTTATGGGGCGAATGCTAATGAGGAAGGAAGCGCTAATTAAGTAAGCGCTCATTAGCACCGGAGGACAAAGGAGCGGTGAAGACTCTGTACTCACCACTTCCTGGTCCTCCGTTCGGCTGTCGGCTGTGCTGTGCAGGGCTGCGCACAGAGTGAGAGCGCTCTGTGACCTCACGCTGTGCGTGCCAGTTCACAGCACAGCCGACAGCAGGAGGAAGCAAAGCGCAGGCGGTGAGGAGCGGCGGCGTCCAGGAGCAGGGGAGGTAAGTGGCTTTTTTATTTTATGTGTTCTCCGGCTGCTGGCTGACAAAGGAGGCATGGGGGCTGACATAAGAGACACTGAGGGCTGACATAAGAGGCACTGGGGCTGAAATTGGAGGCAATGGGGGCTGAAATTGGAGGCACTGGGGGCTTTTATCTGAGATCTGATTTGGGGTATTCTTATTGGGGTCTGATCTGAGGTCTGATCTGAGGTCTTATTGGGGTCTTATTAACATTGGGGGTCTGATTGGGGCTGTGAGCTGAGGTCTGATGAAAAATATTTTTTTCTTATTGTCCTCCTCTAAAACCTAGGTGCGTCTTATGGGCCGGTGCGTCTTCAATAGAACTGAGTTGAACTGTGATGTCAGACACAACGTATGGACAGGTGTGGTGCTGCTTCTATACAACATCTTCAGGTATAGTACAAGGAGAAGAACACACCTGGAAAGAAAGACGGCGAGTGGGAAGAGGAAGAACACATATCAAGTCCCGACCTAGTATTTCTGCCAGAAGACCCTAATGCCCCTTTCACACGAGCGGGAGACTCGCATGTCTCCCGCAACGCATCTACAGGGCTGGACTCGGCACTGACTGGGATCACATATAATGCTATGCGATCCCTGTCAGTGTCGAGTCCAGCCCTGTAGATGCGTTGCGGGAGACATGCGAGTCTCCCGCTCGTGTGAAAGGAGCATAAGAGTACAGCCGCATGAACAGGTTTCCTGATGCAGTTTTAAAATTTTATCATAAAGGGAAAGAAAGTACAAAGGACGGATACAACTTCTCTTCTTTTTTTTTTTAATCCACTCCTGATTTTGGCTTCCAAAACTGCAAGTAGAAACCTGACTGTGTGGCCATGTCCTAAAATGATGCCAACTGAGGTTCCATAATGGCATGTGCCAGCTGCTTGCCCGCATGTAGTTACTGTTGTCTAACCAGTTGTATCAGAAGAGTTGTAAGAATCATGATAAATGGGGTTCAAACCTTCCATTCACAAGATATTGCTAAGGCACTACTCACATTCACATCTTGAAGGAACCAACATTTCCCATAATGGGGTAAAACAAAATCAGCAGCAGAGAAGAAGTGTCTTCAAAGAACCTTCCAAGGCTTTGCCAAAGACACTCGGAGAACAGATAAAAGGGCAATAATCAGAGAGAGCTGCACAGAACCAAATATAGCAAATATCTATACCCTAAGTCCAGCTTCTCCAGGATCAATACCTGTGTGTCAGTCACTGATAATCTTCTTTTTCTCACTGTTTTTCTTAGGCTGGATTCACATTACTATTATTGATTCTCCTATAACACAGCAGGAAAACAAAAATAACAGAAGAACCGGTTCAGGCCCATAACTGAAACTAACTGTGCCAGATGGAACCCATTGACTATAATGGGGTCTGTTGGGTTCCAACATGTTTCCTGACATAATAGTCCTGCACACGGTAGTATTTTGTCTTATATTTTTGATGGAATCAGCAATGAAGAACTCAAATGAAGCTTTAGAGGCAGATATAAACTCAACCTTCGTTGTTTGTAGATTAATCATCTTGTTCTTGGTACACGGGGAATCATCATACATTGCACTGACTTATTGGAGAGGTTGTGCTGGGTCAATCTGAGCACAAAGACATGTAGTGTAAAGTATGGGGAATTGATAGAGTAGCAGCCTGAGAAACTGATGATGCTTAGACTATCATGCAGGTCACTGGTGGTAGCTGTTCTCTTGTAAAGCAGTGCAGGGTCAAAATGGGGCTTCTTGAGCCCACCAGAGGAGATGATCTTGAGAGCTGTCCCCATTTATACAGAATATGTAACATGCACTTTTAATTGCATGTAATCTTTATCGTTGAGTACAGAGGACACATTGTCATGGTTTTTTATCAAGCATCCCATAAGAAATAGATGAAATAAACCCTAATGATAAACGGTTGGCTCCCAAGTCAGGTCCAAATGGGGTTGTCTTCTGCTGGCTTGGGGCCCATTACTGTGTCAGGGCCTTCTGGGAATCCTCTAATACCACGGTGGACCAGTCTGACCCTGAAGCATAGGGGGAAAAAAAACTGGTACATGAAGAAAATGAATGTGGTGGCCATAATTATGTGTCCCAAGGGTGACTATGGAGGTGACATCCCGTTCAGATCACTTCTGCTAGAACACAGGTAATTCTGGTATAGAGAACACATGGAGGAATTGCACATAAGGCAAGACCCTGATGCACAGTAAGAGCTTGTATGCTTTAGAGATGTATTTCATCTGAAATCGGAGTGCTAGTAAATGCTAAATAATTCACATTTTATTACAAACTCCAACAAGTCATCAAACAAGTCATTTACATATACAGTATTTTGGCCAGAGAGAAATCTTTCAAGTGCAGCCAGGTTTCAAAAATATGTGGCCCAGGGCATGGAGCAGGCTTGTCCCTGTAACTTATATGTAACACAGTCATGGGGGAGCTCTATTGTTACATCGCTTGTGACTGTAAATGTGATCGTATTATTCTCTATTAATGTAAAATAATTCAGCTCATAAAATTCATCAAGACAACAAAGCAATAATACCAGCAAAAAGGTAGAGAGAAAGTGACAGTGATTGCAAAACATAATGGTGACAGTGGTGGTCAGTCCTAAACTGCTCAGGTTTGGAATCACTTTTATTATTATTTTGTATTGGTATAATTAGATTAGACAAATAGATGATAGATAAATACAGACAGACATATAGATAGGTAGATAAATAGTTAAATAAATAGATGAGCTAGATCAGTGATCAGCAACCTCCGGCACTCCAGGTGTTTTGAAACTAGATCTCCCACTATGCACACTTGCTTGGCTGTTCTCTGAACTCCCACTGAATTGAAAGGAGCATGCTGGGAGTTGTAGTTTCACAACATCTGGAGTGCCAAAGGTTGCTGATCCTTGAGCTACATGATAGATAGATAGATAGATAGATAGATAGATAGATAGATAGATAGATTAGATATGAGATAGATAGATAGATAGATAGATAGATAGATAGATAGATAGATAGATAGATAGATAGAGCTACTTTCACACTAGTGTTTTTGCTGTAGCCATCATGGATCAGCAAAAACGCTTCAGTTACTAATAATACAACCGTCTGCATCCGTTCTGAACGGATCCGGTTGTATTATCTTTAACATAGCCAAGACGGATCCGTCATGAACTCCATTGAAAGTCAGTGGGGGACGGATCCGTTTTCTATTGTGTCAGAGAAAACGGATCCATCCCCATTGACTTGCATTGTGAGTCATGATGGATCCATCTTGCTCCGTATCACATCGCGGACAGAAAAACGCTGCTTGCAGCGTTAATCTGTCCGCAATGGGGAAGCAACTAAACCGAATAGGATACATTCTGGTCCACTCTGTTTCGTTCAATTTTGTCCCCATTGACATTGAATGGGGACAAAACAGAAGCGTTTTCCCCCCACTATTGACATCCTATGACGGATCTCAATAGCAGAAAGGGAAAGCACAAATGTGAATGTAGCCTTAGATAGATGATACATAGCTATAATAGCAATAGCTAGCTAGACAGATAGATAGATAGATAGATAGATAGATAGATAGATAGATAGATAGATAGATGCATAGATACAGATATGGGGATACAGAGCATATGCCATCTCTTAATATTACTGCTGCACAGTTATATGCTGTGGATACACTGCCAAATGACTCAGACGCTGCAGTAAGACATTGACTCTGCTTGCTCTCTATAAACAGCCCTACCAATCTCCTGATCAGTGACATGTCACACTGTATTGTGGAGATGAAACATTTTATGACTCGTCATTGACTCATACCTTTCTGCCTCATGATCCTGGTCCTACCTTATCATCAGCTGAAGGATGTGAAGAAGGTGAAGTCATGGCGATCAGACTGATACCACTCCATCGATCCACATGTCCACACAGTGATGCCTAATACAGACTGGAAGGGCTATGCAATGCTGGTTTGATCCTTGAAGAATCAATACTGTTCACTTCACTTTGATGAAGTCCACACTTTATTGATATTGTGAGAAGCTCCTGGGTCTTGAGCAAAATTGTATACGGGGGTGTACTACCCTCAGTGGCCTTACTCTCATCATCTGCATATATGAAGATGTCTTGTGTTGCAGGATCTATATACAACATGCAGTAATTCTATGGTAGCAATTAGCATATGCCATGTCTCCTCCATACTATGCACTTACAGCACCATTGTTATTCCATGTAGAATTGTGAACTGCCCAGGAACACAGACTAAGATTCTCTGCAGCCATGATATCAATTACTCTGAGCTCCATACATACAGTACTCAGATGGTGAACATATCTCACAACTTTCTGTATGGTCAAGAGAGAGATTTGGGGGTTCATTTAGGCATGTTGCTACAGGGCTGAAAAGGTAGAAGGCCCAGATGCCTAGATGGGCCAAACTTCCTAATGCAAAATAAGAAGCCACTGCGACCCAGGACTTTAAAGTGGTGATTGGTTGGGGTCCAAGTGCTGGATCACCCACCGATCGGTAGAAAAATGAGAGAGAAGCACTCGCATAGCTCTCTCTCTCTATTTTGGAGGAGACAAAATTGAGACAACCCTATAGACTAGAAAGTCTATGGGGTTGTCTCAATTTCGTCTCCTGCTGAGAGGTTAGAGAGAGAGCTATGTGAGTGCTTCTCTCTCCTTGTCCGTCTTGCTGCAGTCTCCCGCAACGAGAAGAGAGAGCTATGTGAGCTCTTCTCTCTCCTCATTCTAGCGATCGGTGGGGGTCTCTACGAACAGACCCAACAAGAACATTTGATATGTTGCTATGACATATTAAAAGGTTTCCTAAAGTACAGAGACATTTTAGAGTTGTTAAAGCTTGTCAATATACATAGAGCAGGGGTGCCCTCTATGGTTCCCATATAACCGAAAAGAGCATATGGAGAGAGGTTATCTTCATGCGACAATTCCTTAAACTCTAAATTTTTCAATTTTTTTGCACCAATTAAAAAACCTGCTGCTTTTGGCACGCACAGGGTTTGATTATATGACAAAATCATCTCAGGGGCCTGTGGCACCTTGAGTCCTCTTTTTTTTGGTAAGTAGTTACAGATGCTTACTTGTTAGCTGAAATCCATCCCCAGCAATGTTTTCTAAAAAGATAATGGATGAATTTGGCACCAATATATATATAAGAAGCAGAAAATAACATTCCCAGGATTGAAAGAACGTGCCCGATCTCACCCTCTGTCTTTATAATATATTTCCCTCCAGCATGCAGGGCTTGGCACAATGGAGCATTCGTTCTGGCTTTCCCCCCATCTTCTCATGCTTTTACTACATTCCCGTAACTTAATGTGATTTCACAAGTGCCAAGTGGTTACTGCTCAGGGGTTCTTCAGGGTCCCCTCTCTCGCTGATGTGGAGAACAGGCTCCTATTATACAGGTCTGGCAAGGGATTATATGATGGACCGCTCTGTCTGCTTCCCACAAGGAAAGCTAATTGTTCTTTATCTGTGGACCCCTAGTAGTTGTGTTTGTTGTAATAGAGGTCTCCAAAGAACAATGAGAGGGGTCTACAAATGAGGATTCTTTTGATATTTAATATACATGCTGAAAAGATTTAAAAGGTTTTATTAATGATTTCCTATTATTTATATTGTGCCAATAGTTTCATGGCCCTTTGTGTATGTCAGTCCCTGTCTTCAGTGAGGCTCAAATTCTAATTTCCCTGTTAACAAGACACATGTTAGGGTTGTTCTGTATGGTTTTTGTAGTGTGGGAAGAAATCATTGAGAAATCCATGCAAAAATAGACAAAAACAAGCAAGCTATAATAGAACAATAGAGCGTAGCAGTCCTAGATCCTGGTGCCTGGGGGAACCCAAAGGACCCTCTGCAACATGCTGTGAATATACCATAAATGTTACAGGCTCACAGTCTGCTGTTTGAAGTGGGGTTCTGGGTCTTCCAGTCTCTGTCTAGATGGTTAAACCTACTAACCTTCTCTTCTATTACCCCTTTTCTCACAATTTCTGCTTTAACTCTTTCCATTTCTTGTTTTCTTCTTGCTCTGTCTTCTTCTCATTGGTAGTTCTCCTTCCTAGAGAAGCTCATAGCCATGATCACCTTATTGCATGTTGTTATGGTGTCAGGACTATGTTGTCATCATGGGCATCTATGCCCCTTTTGATGCAATCCATTATGTTATTGGCCTTGGCAGCAGCTGTCTGACACTGGTTTCTACAGCTTAGTTTGCTGTTCACTAAAATTCCTAGGTCTGTTTCCATGTCAGTGTTACCCATTGTTTTACCATTTAGTATGTACTGGTGACTTGCATTATTCCTTCCCATGTGCATAACCTTACATTTGTCAGTGTTAAACCTCATCTGCCACTTCTCTGCCCAAGCCTCCAGTCTATCCAGATCCATCTGTAGCAGTGTACTGTCCTCTTCTGTGTTAATTACTTTACACAGTTTAGTGTCATCTGCAAAAATTTATATTTTACTGTGCAAGCCATCTACAAGATCATTAATAAATATATTGAAGAGAATAGGGCCCAATACTGACCCCTGTGGTACCCCACTAGTGACAGTGGCCCAATCTGAGTATGTGCCATTAATAACCACCCTCTGTTTTCTATCACTGAGCCAGTTACTTACTCACATACAGACATTTTCTCCCAGTCCAAACGTTTTCATCTTATATACTAACCTTTTATGTGGTACCGTGTCAAATGCTTTGGAGAAGTCCAGATATACGACATCCATTGACTAACTGCAATCAAGTCTAGAACTTACCTCCTCATAAAAACTGATTAAATTAATTTGACAGTATTGATCCCTCATGAAGCCATGCTGAAACAGCATTATACGCTTACTTTCACTGAGATACTCCAGGATAGAAGAAAAACTTCACAACAGATGTTAGACTACTGGCCCATAGCTTCTGTTTTTGACCCCTTTTTGAATGTTAGCACTAGATTTGTTAAGCCTAGAGCCCTTGAATATTAGCAATAATAGTAAGTAAGGGTCTGATTGGTAGTAATCCTTACTATGAAGTTCTGTGCATTCTTTTAAATTGTTCTACCAATTGTACAACTTTTTTTTAACAGTTTTCACTTCCGAAGTTTCAGTGTAGTTTCCTTTGGTCCAACCCCCATACCATCTAACAGGTTTGGAATCAAAGAAATAGATCCTTGGGCAAGTTGTCTCCAAAAGTAGCTCCAAACTTTTTTTTCCTGGTTCTTTAGAGCCCACTATCATGGTCTGGGCTCACCGGAGGATCCTCTGGTGCTCTGGTGGGTCAGTTTGGCCTTGGTGGATCTACCCTTTTAAGTGAATTCCAAAAAAGTAAAAAGGGCATACGGCGTCTTCAAAAACAACAGCATGCACTAAAAACCATGGTTTTCTGCTGCATTGTGGGAGATTTTTTAAATCTCATTCTACTGGCAACAATGGGACAATGCGTCCAAAACAACTATACAATGGTAGGTGTCTACAGAGCTTTATTTGGGGGTTCCAGTTTGTGTAAAGGAGTAAGACCCATGCAGCCATATAGGAGTTGATGATTTGTATTGACTGTCAATGCATCCAAGGCAGTAACACCTCCCTGATTTATAGCTTTTTGCTGCAACAAAGGCGAGCCATTCTTTTGACAGATATTCTTTTAATGCCTCTGATGTGCCTTATTTTCAAACGTGTTGATCTCCTGCCTATGTAATCGCCAGGCAGGCGGCATGGACGTCCTGCTGAGCATACAGTGTGTAGTGTAACAGCAGGCCTGCAGCACGTCCCTTTCTATCTTCTAGAGAGGAGCAAAGAGAATATATTACCTGGAGAGAGAAAGGAAGCAGGAAAGGTTATAGTGATGGATGAAAATAAGCACATAGAACCGCAGGAGGAAAGCCACACAACACAGCAGAATAGCCTGCCTAACCTTACACATAATGGGGCCCATTTAGTCGCTTCATGTGTTCTGCTGTCCATCTGTGGTAGCAAGAAATAATGGACTTTGTAGCTGGGCTTTCTTTTCCCTGGGGCAAATATTCAGTTGGTACCTCTGACACCCAGCATGCATCATAGCATATAGGGGGCACCCTACAGATCGGCAGTTATGTTGTATCTCTGGCATCCAAGGGTGCACCACCAATGAGTCCAGGTGAGGCGATCGCCTCAGGCAGCACCAGGAAGGGGCAAGAGGGGGGCAGCGGAAGGGCCATGGGGAATAAGGGGTTTCACTGTGGCAAAGGGGTTAGGTTAAGAAATTGGCAAGGGGGGGTGATGAGGGGTCGCCGTTTCAGTTTTTGTCATTTAGGCAGCAGAAAGGCTAGGTGCACCCCGGCTGGCACACACAGCTCTGCTTATTCTATAGTGGACAGAGTTGGTAACTGCAGCAAGTGATTGACAGCAGCGCTCTAGTTATTAGCTCCATCCACTACAAAATGAATGTAGGAGTGTAGTTCTGGCGGAACCTTGCAGTTTCAGAGCTACCCCAAAACTGCTAATCAGCAGGGGTGCTGGGTGTCAGAGGACAGGCCATCAATATCAAAATTCTAGACAACTCCTTTAAGCCCCTCCCATACACTATAGCAGACTACAGACTGCCGTTAATGGATCCCAATAAACAGATTTGTTATTAGTCTAATGTTTATGGAGATGAGGGCACAGGAAAGTTAAAGGGGTTTTGCAGACTTTTATACTTCTGCATAGGTCATTAGCATCTGATCCGATATCCAGGACCACCATGTTCAGTTGTTTGAGAAGGCAATAATGATCGCAGTAGCGTTGCATCCTTCTTGCAGCTTAGCCTAAGCCAAGTGATGTCACGTTCTTCGGTCACGTGGCCTAGGCGCAGCTCAGCCCCATTGAAGTGACTGAGGCTGAGCCCCAATACCAAGCACAGTTGCCATACTATGTACGCTGCAGTGCTTGGTGATCGCAGAGAAGCTGGCGGCGCTTCTCAAACAGCTGATCAGCGGGGTTCCTGGTATCGAACTCCAACCCATCAGATACTGATGACCTATTCAGAGGATTGGAGTCTCAGAGAACACCTTTAGGGCTCATGCACAGGAACATATTTTCTTTCCGTGTCCGTTCCTTTTTTTTTACGGACCATACGATGTACCATTCATTTCAATGGGTCTGCAAAAAAAAAAAAACGAAGTTACTCTGTGTGCATTCCATTTCTGTATGTCTGTATTTCCGTTCCGCAAAAAAATAGAACATATGCTATTATTGTCCGCATTACGGACAAGGATAGGACTGTTCTATTAGAGGGCAGCTGTTCTGTTCCGCAAAATACAGAATGCACACGGACGTCATCCGTATTTTTGGCGGACCGCAAAACACATACGGTCGTATGCATGAGCCCTTAAGCTCAGACGTCTGTACAGTCAGAACATTCTCACTTGTAAAAGGACCTATTCAAATAATAAGGTGACATTAGAAAATTGCTAGACTGGCAATTCCTACTGCAGTCTCACTCTGTGAATTATACTAGTACAGGAATATGAGAAGATCTTTTCATTTTTGAGATTGGAGACGTTCAGGGCGGATCCTGCATTCTTTTTGCACTGAGAAGGCAGGTGGCACAGAGAAGAATTCATGTAGCATAAATGACACGGAAGGAGGTGACCTGTGTGAGCAGAAGGAAGTAGATGAGATAACATTCCTGTACTGAGCAGCATGGAGGTCGCTGGAGCCTGGATCGAGGCTCAGGAAGGTAACACTGGGAGCCTGTGCTACAGCCTGCATCTCTTCTAATCACATCCTTATTACCTGTACTAGACAAGCACCGACACATACACAGCGACAGAACTAGAAACCTCTGCCCAAAACAACGTCCCTGCTATTTAACACAAGGCATTTTATTGTATTCATGTATATAGACACATGCCAAATATGTCTTACCACCACCACTGCCAACTTGCGTCATGTCGAAGGAATTTCCTTTAATGGGTCAGCGGCCACAGTGAAATGTACAACTGGTAATTGCAGAAAATATACAGTATTTTTTTTAGCTTTGCCACCATCTGTTTGGCTGTTGTTTTGGCTTCATGCACAGAATGTGATGTGACACATAGCAATACTGCTGTTTGTAGCAGACAATGATACATTACCTTCAACCCATCAGAAGCAGGCAATGCGGGCGCATTACGTTGGGCATGATTGCAAAAAATAAATATCATGAGCTGAACAATCCAATATAGAAATCTACCATATGACAGACGCTAACGCTTAGAGCCGTATCTAGGCTATCTTTCACCTTGCACAAAGGATGAATTTAATCTCATAGCAGCCCATGATTACTCCCTCCAGGGGTCCCACAGCAGCCCATGATCACTCCCTCCAGGGGTCCCACAGCAGCCCATGATCACTCCCTCCAGGGGTCCCACAGCAGCCTGTGATCACTCCCTCCAGGGGTCCCACAGCAGCCCATGATCACTCCCTCCAGGGGTCCCACAGCAGCCCGTGATCACTTCCTCCAGGGGTCCCATAGTAGCCAGTGATCACTTCCTCCAGGGGTCCCATAGTAGCCAGTGATCACTCCCTCCAGGGGGCACGCCTGGGATCACTCCCTCCAGGGGTCCCATAGCAGTCCGGGATCACTCCCTCCAGGGGTCCCATAGCAGCTTGTGATCACTCCCTCCAGGGGTCCCATAGCAGCCCGGGATCACTCCCTCCAGGGGTCCCATAGCAGCCCGCGATCACTCCCTCCAGGGGTCCAATAGCAGCCCCATCATCACTCCCTCCAGGGGTCCCATAGCAGCCCGCGATCACTCCCTCCAGGGGTCCCATAGCAGCCCATCATCACTCCCTCCAGGGTTCCCATAGCAGACCGTGATCACTCCCTCCAGGGGTCCCACAGCAGCCCCTGATCACTTCCTCCAGGGGTCCCATAGCAGCCCATGATCACTCCCTCCAGGGGTCCCACAGCAGCCCGTGATCACTTCCTCCAGGGGTCCCATAGCAGCCCGTGATCACTCCCTCCAGGGGTCCCATAGCAGTCCGGGATCACTCCCTCCAGGGGTCCCATAGCAGCTTGGGATCACTCCCTCCAGGGGTCCCATAGCAGTCCGGGATCACTCCCTCCAGGGGTCCCATAGCAGCTTGTGATCACTCCCTCCAGGGGTCCCATAGCAGCTTGTGATCACTCCCTCCAGGGGTCCCATAGCAGCCTTTGATCACTCCCTCCAGAGGTCCCATAGCAGCCCATGATCACTCCCTCCAGGGGTCCCATAGCAGCCCGCGATCACTCCCTCCAGGGGTCCCATAGCAGACCATGATCACTCCCTCCAGGGGTCCTATACCAGCCCGTGATCACTCCCTCCAGGGGACGTATAGTAGCCTGTTATCACTCCCTCCAGGGGACGCATAGTAGCCTGTGATCACTCTCTCCAGGGGTCCTATACCAGCTCGTGATCACTCCCTCCAGGGGTCATGGGATTGCAATGCCAAGGGATTCTCTGTAACAGTTACAGACAGAAGAGTGTAAAAGAATGAACTGACCCCAAACCATTACTCCTGAAGAGGATAAGCCATTATTTTAGCCTATTATGTGTCTACGCTGCTTTCTATCACCTCATCTCATGTTCCCTGCCATAGAATGTGACCGCGTGACTATGTGACATTCCCAGCATGCTTATTTTCTTATTTGTACAGGACTGCAGACTGCTCTGATAATGTCCTCAGATAAGGTAGAACCAGCAGTCTTGGTACAAATTATTAACTTGTACAAAATACTTTGCTGATCCCTATTTTACAGCTCAACCAGACGGCTCTCCTGACATGTCTGAAATACTTGTAGCCTCCATGATAAAGAATATGCTGGAGCACTTTTTCTTAAAACAATGAACTGCGTTGTTCCTCTGCTATTTCTCCTGGAAATGGATGACTAAATAGACATTTGGGTCGTTACCATGCCTCTTGACCATAGGATGTTTTATTACACTCTGGTAGCATGTACCGGACAGTGCCAGACTGTACAGATAGTGGGACACAAGGAATGGTAACAGCCAGATGTCAACTTATTTACTAATTTCGAGGAGGAATAAAAGAGGAATGGTCCAGCACAGAAGTCTCAGAAAATAGCTACAACTGTACTTTTTATTGGCTTTACCACACAGCTGAAAGGCTTCATGAACTATGCAATCCTTCGGTTAAGTACACGCTCCAAGTTATGCAAAGCCATAAAAAGGAGCCCACAGACTTCTATGGGGCTCTACTGCATAAAGGGACAAAGAGCTAAGCGTGGTGTGGCAAATTTTTTCAGAGCTAGGCCACGCCTCTAACTCCACCCAAAACATAACTATACACCTAATCCCACCCAGTCCCCTTACTGCTCCACATAGTAATAATTCCCCAGTTATTTGCCCCCATTAATATGCCTAGCTGTGTCACCAGTAATATGCCATGTTATGTGCCCCCAGTAATATGCACAGCTGAGCTCTCAGTAATATGCCTTTTTATGTGCCCCCATTAATATGCCCAGCTGTGCCACCAGTAATATGCCTTGTTATGTGCCCCCAGTAATATGCCCAGTTATGTGCCCCCAGTAATATGACCAGCTGTGCCCCCAGTAATATGCCCACATTGTGCCACCAGTAATAATATGCCCACATTGTGCCCCTCACAGAAAGTTAAAAAAATAAACACCATATACTTACAGTCTTCCTAGCAGCATCAGGACATCGGCTGGTCTAGAGGGGGCGGAGCCAATTATGACTGTCCATCGGCTCCGCCCCCTTCCCAGACCAGAGGTATGGAGAGCCTGCAAGGGGGGACGGGAGGGAGGATGAAAGAAGCAGGCAGCTGATGTCGACTGTCTGCTTCTTCATATAACAGGCAACTGTCTTTGCGTCCTATGGACGCAGAGACAGCTGCCAGAAACCAGGACATAGCTCCTCCATACCGGGACAGCGGGACAGCCACTGTAATCCGGGACGGTTGGGAGGTATGCTCTACTGTAATGCTGCATGCATCCTATGGAGGTATAGAAAGTAGTATGTGTCATATACACTCACCGGCCACTTTATTAGGTACACCTGTCCAACTGCTCGTTAACACTTAATTTCTAATCAGCCAATCACATGGCGGCAACTCAGTGCATTTAGGCATGTAGACATGGTCAAGACAATCTCCTGCAGTTCAAACCGAGCATCAGTATGGGGAAGAAAGGTGATTTGAGTGCCTTTGAACGTGGCATGGTTGTTGGTGCCAGAAGGGCTGGTCTGAGTATTTCAGAAACTGCTGATCTACTGGGATTTTCACGCACAACCATCTCTAGGGTTTACAGAGAATGGTCCGAAAAAGAAAAAACATCCAGTGAGCGGCAGTTCTGTGGGCGGAAATGCCTTGTTGATGCCAGAGGTCAGACGAGAATGGGCAGACTGGTTCGAGCTGATAGAAAGGCAACAGTGACTCAAATTGCCACCCGTTACAACCAAGGTAGGCAGAAGAGCATCTCTGAACGCACAGTACGTCGAACTTTGAGGCAGATGGGCTACAGCAGCAGAAGACCACACCGGGTGCCACTCCTTTCAGCTAAGAACAGGAAACTGAGGCTACAATTTGCACAAGCTCATCGAAATTGGACAGTAGAAGATTGGAAAAACGTTGCCTGGTCTGATGAGTCTCGATTTCTGCTGCGACATTCGGATGGTAGGGTCAGAATTTGGCGTCAACAACATGAAAGCATGGATCCATCCTGCCTTGTATCAACGGTTCAAGCTGGTGGTGGTGATGTCATGGTGTGAGGAATATTTTCTTGGCACTCTTTGGGCCCCTTGGTACCAATTGAGCATCGTTGAGCATCAGCCTACCTGAGTATTGTTGCTGACCATGTCCATCCCTTTATGACCACAATGTACCCAACATCTGATGGCTACTTTCAGCAGGATAATGCGCCATGTCATAAAGCTGGAATCATCTCAGACTGGTTTCTTGAACATAACAATGAGTTCACTGTACTCAAATGGCCTCCACAGTCACCAGATCTCAATCCAATAGAGCATCTTTGGGATGTGGTGGAACGGGAGATTCGCATCATGGATGTGCAGCCGACAGATCTGCGGCAACTGTGTGATGCCATCATGTCAATATGGACCAAAATCTCTGAGGAATGCTTCCAGCACCTTGTTGAATCTATGCCACGAAGAATTGAGGCAGTTCTGAAGGCAAAAGGGGGTCCAACCCGTTACTAGCATGGTGTACCTAATAAAGTGGCCGGTGAGTGTAGATGCACAGAAAGCTGTATTACGTCACCATGATGTACAGGTATGTTATGATGAAAGCGCAGGCAGAGAAGTTGTGCTGTAATGGCTGAGATCAAAGAAACCTCCAATATCAGCAGTTTAATCCCTTAGATGCCAGGGTCAATCGCGACGGTGACATCTACAGAGCATAATGGAAGGAGAGGCGTGGTCATCAGCACGCTCTGACATGATCATGGGGTACATATGGGTTACTATGGCACCTTGGGGCCTAATAAAGGCCTCCAGGTTTGCCATCAGTACATATTATAGGGGGATTCCCATCACATACAATGGGGGCATATCGCTAGGATATGCCCCCATTGTCTGATAGGTCCCACCTCTGGGACCCGCACCTACAATGAGAACGGAGCGGGGAGAGCTGTAGCTGGAGGACCCCGGATTTCCCAGGGTCCATCCACCACCAAGAGCTGCTCCCCGCTGCTCCCATACAAGTCAATGCCCCTGCTCCCATTTATTTCAATGGGGCGGACGGAATTAGCCGAGTCAGAGCTTGGCTATTTTCGGAGATTTTTACATAGTGCGCCCTCCGTTCATTTCCTCGCTCCGTTCTCGTTGTAGGTGCGGGTCTCAGATGTGGGATATCTTAGCGATATGCCCCCATTGTCTGAGATGGCAAAACCCCTTTAAGCCTGAAGTATGACCTTATAATTTGCCTGTCAGTGTAACACTGATAAATAAAGCTTTAGAATACTAAGTACTCCAAAGCAATATGTATGCAATAAAATTATTATGGCTTCAAGTCCCCTAGTCGGACCTAAATCTCTCCACAATAAATAAATATTTTTTCATTTAAAAAAATTGAATAAAAATATGAAACAATGACAAAAATACATATAGGACAGCGCTGAAATCATTAACTTATTATTTTAAAAAAAAACAAACTGAAAAACTGTCATTTATTTTCCCCATTCCCTGCCACCCAAAAAACGCTTATCCAGCAAAAAAAAACAATTCCTCATTTTTCTGCATGTCAACAGAAAAATTAAAAAAAAGTATTTTTTTTCCCATAAAACATGATTTAATTATATAAAAGTACTACAACTTAGGGCTCATGCACACGACCGTATGAATTATACGGATCCACAAATAAAACAGATGACATCCGTGTTGCATCTGTTTTTTTTTTACAGATCCATTGTAACAATGCCTGTCCGCAAAATGGACAAGAATAGGACGTGTTCTATTTTTTTTGCATAACGGACATGCGGACATACGGACACAGAATGCACACAGGGTCATTTCCGTTTTTTTCAAGCCCCATTGAAATGAATGGCCTGTAAAAAAACGTAACTGAAGAAAAATACGTTTTTTGTGCATGATCCCTTACTGTATACTTATTGAGTATCTCAATGATATTGGGTATCTCTTCATACCAACCCCTAGAATAAAATTAACTTGTGATTTTTACTGCACAGTAAACAGCAAAAATAAAATAAAATTAAATAAATAAAAATTGTAAAAATAAAAATGGCATAATTGCAGGTTCCGCTCTCTCTCCCAAAAAATCAATGAGTTAATGAATAAATTATATACAGTATACCGCAAAATGGTGCTATTAACAAAAACAATCCATCTAGCAAAATAAAATGCCGGTTACTGACTTTTTTTTTCATGTACTTTTCCTTGAGTAAAGGATGATCACTGCTGTGTCATCTGTTACAGTTTCCATTATTAATAGACTAAGAACATAACACCCTCACTGCTGAGTATCTGGATCATGGTGGTATGAAGTGGGCCTCATCCTCCAAGGCTTCCTGGTTTAATTTTTGGCACACTGCTCGCCCTGGGATGGTAAGTTTTATGTGCCACCCTGACAAGATTGTATAGGTCAAAAATCTGGGGTTTGCTGGTTTCTCCAGATACCGTAGTAGGCCAGATTCTACTCTCCCTGTAGATGCTCACATATTATCAGTTTTCTTATGTTATTCCTCCATTTACTGACATATTCCTCTTGGAAAACGAAAATAGAAAATAGCCCAGCATCTCATACATAACAAGTGGTCGCAAAAAGATCCAAACAAAGCCTACGCGAGCCAGACAGTAGCATTGAAATCTCGTCTGGGGCCGAGACGGTTAATATTTTGCAGGAAACATTGGACTGCACTGCGCATGTGCCGTGATGTGATCAAACGGTGCATAAGCCAGAATACACAGATAGGTGAGATTTCAGCACTACTGCCCCGCTCTGTCAATCAATGGTCCGAGGGAAGTATTTTGCAGACTGCATGGCAATATGCCATACTGGAAGATGATACTAACAGAGGATACCACTCAGGGTACCAAGCACCATAAGGCTGGCCCCGACTAAGAAATATTGTAATTAATACAGAGGTTACAAATCTAAAAATACTAAATTAAAAAAACACATTTTATGATGTATTAGGTACTACTTTACTCTGGATATCACATCATCATCATACAGAATTCCAAATGACCAAGTGCGTCTAGGGACCCAGGAGATCGACAGTGGGAATATCCGGTGGAACTCATAATGGATTCTATAATGCAGTTCTTTAATATTTCAGAGGGCTCACATGAGAAGTGCACTGCCTCAGTCTTCACTATAATAAGTGTGACACAATGCGGTCAGAGAAGTGACTGCTGATTGTAATGTACAGATTAGGTTTTGCATACAACCCCATGCATATTTAAAACAGTGAATGAAAGCTCTCTGTGGTGGTTAGAATATATTTCTATACGGTCCGTTTCACAATTCACATTGTATGTTCACCATATCCAATGTTTTCTTTTACAATGGGACCCTACGGGTGGCAAATGTCACTGTATGGCATCCATCACAAGCGTCTATTTAAAATATATGCCATTAATTTTTTATGAGTTTTTCCCAGTGTACATGCTAAACATATTCTGCAAATACATCCCACTACTGTACTATCGATTGCCTGCCCTCAGGATAGACTATCATCTGATCAGCGGGGGTTCCAACAGCCCGTAACCTCACTGATCAGCTGTTTCGGAGTAGATCCAGTGCTGGAAATACATATCTTCTTCTAGTATGTAGTGGACGGAGATGGTTACTTCAATGCTGCTCCTATTCACTTCAGTGGAACCAACACTGCAGTATCCACCTCCGTCCACTATACAGTGGATGAACCTGTGTAGTTCCGGTGCCAACCTCCAGCGTTAAAGCTACTGCAGAACATCTGATCTTGGGGATGCAGGCAGTCAGACCTCAGGATGGCCTATCCTGAGGATCATCTATAGTAAAATTCAGGACACCCTTTTAAAAACCTGTAGCAACTCACCCTCCAATAAAGACAATACAATTAACGTTGGCAGAATTATTGGTGGCCCGTGTCACCCAGTTAAATGGGTTGTCCGAGTTATGAAAAAAAAATATAGTACTGTAAATCTGATGGTCAGCAATATATAACTAAGTTAATCAAGTTTTAGGCAAAAAAAATCTTTATTTCCTCATTTCTCTGGTTCTCTTCTGGCCCTTTGTTTACCTGCAATAACAACAATCTGCCCCTCCCCCCTCCTTGCTCTGCAGAGGAAGTGAATACAGGAGCTGCCCTGAGTGATATGTCTGCTAGAATACTCAGCAGCATGTTGTATGTGTAGGACTACAAGTCCCAGCTGTACAATGACACAGCACACAGTCCTGCACACAGGAACTTCCCCTACATTTCTTGTGCAATACTCTGCAGATCTCCTCCAGTGTCAGCTTTGTGTCTATAGGATGAAAAGGGCAGATCCTGTGTCTCTTCATTGCCTTCATTGCTACTGTTGTAAAGCCTTGAGCCCTGTGTGTGTTCTGACTGAAGGGGTTAATGTTTTATCTGAAAGAATCCAGGGAGAGAGCAGAGAGCAGGAGCCAGCAGAGCAGGGGGCGTGGCCTCCACAGTGACATCTGGTGTACAAACTCTGCTTGTGCACGAATATGAGAATAGCAGGGAGGGAAGCTGACATCACAGGTCATGTGACCCTGAGTGAAATCTGAGAAACCAGCAAGTTCAGAAGCAGAAAGTGTATGGGAAAGCTGTTGTATTTGATTAGTTAGAAACATACAAAGGGCAAAATAATTACTCGGACAACCCCTTTAAACATAACAACATAATGTAAGTGGACCCTAACCCAAATAGCGACATGGCACTCCCTAAACTAGGGCCCGCTTGCCCCCAGATAATTACATTGCACTGAGCCAGCCATGCTGGCCTACCACATCTGCCCCCCCCCCCCAGGCAGCCACCAAGGCCCAAAACACCCAGGGGTGCTGTGATGCAGCTAGTCTCCCCCCACATGTGAGTTTACTCTGCTGTTCAGCTCATGGTGAACCACCCACCATTATCCCCCAACAAACCACTCTTAATGGGAGTGAAGTGCCACAATCTGTCCTTACATAACACAAATCTTATTCCTCTCCCCCAACCACCATTATCACCACGTCGTGTAGGGCACCCTTTAAATGATATGTACGCCTTTCTCTAGTAGTAGCCTGTTCCATCAGGCAGCTCAGCTGACAGCTCCTGATCTCTGACCTTCTAAACACTCATTATAGTTCAGTTCCTATCTTACTGATAAAAATGTTGCTTAAGGCTCCATTCACACGTCCTGTTTTTCTTTCCTGATTCGATCCTGATTTTTTCAGGACCCATTGAAATGAATGGATCCAGATCAGGATCAGGATCGAATCAGGAAAGAAAAACAGAACGTGTGAATGGAGCCTAAGGCCTCATTCAGACGACTGTATATTTGCGGGTCCGCATTATTGCGGACCCGCAAATATACGGGGGCCGCCCGGCATGTGTTCCGCAGCGCTCGGAACACACGCCGTTTGGCCCCATTGAAAATGCCTATACTTGTCCGTGCATACGGACAAGTATAGGACATGTTCTATCTTTTTATGCGGAGCCGCGGCACGGAGCTGTCTCCGTGCCGCGGCTGTGCGCTCCCATAGAGGTGAATGGGGCTGCATGTATTCGGCAATTTTGCGGAATACATACGGCCCCATTCATACGGTCGTGTGAATGGGGCCTAAAGGGGTTTTCCAGGATAGGTCATCAATATCAGATTGGTGGGTGTTTGATACCTGTTATAGGCCATTAATATGATCATGGGAGTCTGAACTTCAGGTCTTCCACCAATCATCACAGTGAAAGCAGCTGCACGTCCTTGCAAGTAATGCATCCCATTTCTTGTGGGATGATCAGCGTGGTCACGCTGTCCTCACTGATCAAACAGTTATAGCCTAAATTGATATGGGAACTGATATGCTGCATATAAAGCAAGATGATACGTTGAGGCGCACAGTAATGTAGAGGAAGCAGGGAAAGTGGGAGATGTAACTTGCAATCCTATGCAACACTACAAACATCACATTGATAACTTTCTGAGTACAGATGATGTAGTAGATGTCACTTGCAGTCCTATGTAACACCACAGACAACACAGTGATAACTCTCTGAGTACATATCATGCAGTAGATGTCACCTGCAGTCCTATATATAACAGCACCACAGATAAAACAGTGCTAATTCTGAGTATACAATGTAGTAGATGTTAACTGTAGTCCTATGTTACACCACAGGTCACACACTGACAACTCTCTGAGTACAGAAATGAGATGTACCTGCAGTCCTATGTAACACAGAGGATAGTAGATGTACCTGACAGGTTGAAGACGCCTCATTTTGGGAGCAGGGCCTCCTGTGACTGGGGCTGGCTTATAAACTGCAGCTTCAGTAAAGGATGGAGGGGGCTTGTGGGGCCTGACCTGATCTCTGAAATTGTCATTAGACTCCTCTGTCTAATGATAGAGGAGTCAGACTGTAGTAGGCAGGGCCCACGTACTGTATGTAATTCATTAATATTACTCCTGCTCTGCCTGACTGTTGTCCCAGCCTGGCCTGGGCCCCCTGCTTGTGTGGGCCCCATAGCATCCACTACTGCTGCTACCACAGTAGCTATGTCCCTACAACAAATTAACTCCTTAACCCATATATAGCCTTAGGGAATTACAAAGCGTTACATCATTCCATTAACCCCTTTAGCAGTAAACCACTGGGTCACTGCACAGACACAAGCTATAGACACCAGTGGCAATGATTCAAGAAAAAAAACAACGGATCAAGTCTAATGGTATTTTTACACAGACTGACATTTTGGCCAATTAGAGGTTTATAGAAATGCTCATTCCTGACAATTAGCCTGTGCAAAAAGGTGCTGACAGTGACCCAATGAATGCACAGATGCTTGTTCATCGCATAATCGTGTCTTTCATCCGACACCTAAAATAATTGTTTCTGGTTAGCAGACCGTCCTGAATAAACAAGGATTTGCTGTCCAGAAACACTGAATCTGCATGGCAATGAGCAATCGCAGGAGTCATCACTTGTCCCCATACAAAAGAGATGATTGCTGCATGAAGATGCAGCTCTCATCTCTCTGAAAATCAGGCAGTTTTTGTGAACATTTTGTTAGTTCCTAGGCCATGTAAAAGGACCTTAACTCTTATTTCAAGAGATAAATCAGTAGTTGTCACAATTTTACCTGCCTGTGACATTTCTTTTGCCATCACCATCCTCTTCTAGTGTAAGCACCATAAATAATGTATGAGCAACTGTGCCTTGAACATACATGCTACTTAAAAGGAAAGTCCCAACCCTTAATCGCTAAAGGAGACTAAATGTTTTCCAATACACGGTACATAAACCTAATATATCATGCTGCGGCATCTGTTCCCAAGGGAACTAGAGAAAATAAATGTGACCCTAGAACAAAGAGTCGCTTGTGTGAGTTGTCATTTCTAATAGTCATTCTACTATTGTGTATATCAAGTGGCACATCTACAGATTGTAGCAAAACGCCATGCATCACTAGATATGGATGCCGTGGTAGAAAATGAATCTGGACGGTAAACAGGTTTGCTTAAGCACTAGCACGCTCCACCACATATCGCCATTTAGCCTGGAGAGCGACTGAGAACCTCAGTAGAAAATGGTGCCCGTCATCATCAGCAACCCATCACAATTTACAGAACTGTAATTATATTATTACAAGCAATCGCCTATGTCTCAGCTATGGTTGCCTTCACTGCATAAAGCTGCTCACAGGCTCCTCCTGTTGATTCCTATGTGCCAATTAATGCATCAAAGTCTGGCAGCACAGCAGGGGGCAGTACAATAGGATGGGAGGGGTGGAGTGAAGCGCTCTTGTGATCTTGCTATTTCCCTCACATCCTTAACTTAAACATTCTCTCTGGCTGGAATGAAATCTATTGAAGTTGTCTCCACAGTGACAGTGGCACCTGCGTATTGTATGCGCGGCACAAGAACACGCCAGGATTCTGTATCTGAAGGCGCCTGGCCCTGAAACGCTTTGTTCTGCTGGATCCTTATGTGAGAGATGCACAATGGGATCTGCAAGTGATGTCTGTCACAGTTTGCATCTCCACATGGTAAAAATATATATTTTTTGTCCGAGATGTAAGAAGAAGATACTAATATAGCCAAGAGAGACCGAACGATGTTACAGCGTTCAATATTTATGTGCCGCTACTCCTCCTAACAGACATTTTAGAATTTCATTGTATGGATTTTCTTATATAAAACATGTTGACAATTGAGACGTATAAAATTCCATCTAACTAGACGCTGCAGAGATTTTATGAAGCTGCTCATAGCACCCAATTAAAGCACAGCTTTAAAGGGGATGTCAGGGATCCTCAGGATGGTTCATCAAGATCTGATCTGTGGGGGCCCGACTCCCAGCACCCTTGCTGATCAGCTGTTTGAAGAGGTAGCGGAGATCTGGTGAGCATTGCAGACTTCTCACAGCAAACATACACAGCAGCATACAGTCATGCTTGAAAGTTTTTGAACCCTTCAGAATTTTCTATATTTCTGCAGAACTTTGACCTAAAACTACATACAATTTTTACACAAGTCCTTAAAGTAGATAAAGATAACCAAATCAAACAAAAGAGTCAAAAATATTTTAATTTGTCCTTTATTTATTGAAGAAAATGATCTAATATCACATGTCTGTAGGCGGCATAAGTATGTGAACCTTTAGGATCAGGAGATAATTTGAATGTGAAATTAAAGTCAGGTGTTTTCAATCAATGGGAGGACACTCGAGTGTGCATGGGCAACCTGTTTTATTTAAAGAATGGGATCTATCAGTCTGATCTTCACAACACATGTTTGTGGAAGTGTATCAAGACACAGACAAAGGAGGTTTCTGAGGAAGAAGAAGAGTTGTTGATTCTCAATTCTCATCAGGCTAGAAAATATTAAAAAACCATCTTTACAGAGTTTAGACTCCAACCATCCACAGTCAGACTGGTTGTGTACAAATGGAGGAAATTCAAGACTATTCTTACCCTCCCAAAAGAGTGGTCAACTAACAAAGATATCACCAAGACGAAGGCGTGTAATAGTCCGTGAGGTCATAAAGTAATCCACGTTAACCTCTAAGAAACTAAAGGACTTTCTCACATTAGCTAATGTTCATGAGTCCACCATCAGGAGGATACTGAACAATGGTGTGCATGGCAGGATTGCAAGGATAAAACTGCTGCTCTCCAAAAGAACATTGCTGCCTGTCTGTAGTTTGCTAAAGATCACCTGGACAAGACAGAAGACTACTGGAACAGTGTTATTTTAACAGAGAAGCGTTATGTTTGGAGAAAGAAAAACACTGTATTCCAGAATAAAAATGTTATCACACCTGTAAAACATTATGGTGGTAGTATCAATGTTTGGGCCTGTTTTGCTACATCTGGGCCAGGATGACTTGCCATCATTGATGGAACAATGAATTCTAAATTATACAAGCAAATTCTAAAGGAAGCGCTGAATCTCAACAGAATGTGGGTCATGCAGCAAGACAATGACCCTAAGCACGCCATTCATTCTACTAAAGAATGGTTAAAGAAGAATAAAGTTAAGGTTTTGAAATGGCAAAATCAAAGTTCTGATCTTAATCCAATAGAAATGTTGTGGAAGGACCTGAAGTGAGCAGTTCATGCATGGAAACCCACTAACATAGTGCAGTTGAAGCTGTTTTATATGGAGGAATGGGCAGAAATTCTTCCAAGCCGATGTGAAGGACTAATTGACAATTACCGGAACTTTTTAGTTGCAGTTATAGCTGTAGAAGTGGGTCACACCAGATACTGAAAGCAAAGGTTCACATACTTTTGCCACTCACTGACAAGTGATATTGGATCATTTTCATCAATAAATCAATTACCAAGTCTAAAATTTTGACTCATTTGTTTGATTTGGTTATCTTTTTCTACTTTTAGGACTTGTGTGAAAATCTGATGTAGTTTAATAGAAAATACTGAAGGGTTCAAAAACTTTCAAGCACCACAAGTCAGGCCCATTTACTTGAATAGACCTGAGCTGCGCCTAAGCCATGTGATCGATAACCATAACATCATGGGCCTAGGAGAGGCCACAGCACCCAATGGAGCTAAGAGCCCTCTTCAAGCAGCTGTTCGGCTAATCATATTCAGCTCTACACAGATCTGATGTTGATGACCGAACCCGAGGGCCATTAATATTAAAAGACAACCCCTTAAACTTCTTATAGTGCTATTATGTTACAAATGTTTTTTTTTCAGGTCGACACAATAAAGAATTACAAACAATGTGATATACTGCACAGTATTGATTTTCCAACATCATGTACAATAGGTCTCGAGTAGAAGTTCCAGCATAAACCGTTGTAGACAAATACTAGAGCTAGTGCGTCAACCTTCCGACCAAAATCGGTTTTATAGAAGGGGATTGAGGGGGAAGGGAAAAGGGAAGGGAAGAGTTACGGGGAAACAATTATGTAGAAATCATAACAGGATTCCCTGCAAACTGCAGGGTGAACAAAATAAAACATTAGCCCAACATGTTCACCTCCTCTCCACCGTTAGTGTCGTCTGAGTCTAAGGCTACTTTCACACTTGCGTTTGCAGGATCCGTTTGTGAGATCCGTCACAGGCTCTCACAAATGGTCCTGAACTGATCAGTTTTGTCCTAATGCATTCTGAATGGAAAATGATCAATTCAGAATGCATCAGTTTTGTTTCAGTTCAGTCTCCATTACGTTTTGGAGCCGGACACTAAAACGCTGCTTGCTGCGTTTTGGTGTCCGCATGAAGAAACTGATCCAAACGGATCCGTCATGACTCACAAGGTAAGTCAATGGGGACGGATCCGTTTTGTCTGACACAATAGAAAACGGATCCGTCCTCCATTGAATTTCAAATGAGTTCAAGACGGATCCGTCTTTGCTATGTAAAAGATAATACAAACGGATCCGTTCAGAACGGATGCAGACGTTTGTATTATCATGACGGATCCGTTTGTGAGAGCCTGGACAGATCTCATAAACGGATTCTGCAAACGCAAGTGTGCAAGTAGCCTAAGCAAGCATGCACATGGCGCAAGGACCCCTGCTGTTCCCCCAAGTGGAAACACACCCCTGAGACTGGCGGATCATTTCATAAAACACATGTTTGATACCAGGAAGTGAGTTGAAAACATTCCTGAATAGATCTTCTAACCTGGCGGGAAGGTATATCAATGAAGCTTTCCCAGCAGGCAAAGAATTAGGTCTTCTTCATGGAAAACGTCTCCACTGAGTCCATCTTCATGAGAAAAGAGACTTTTTCGAGAAATAACTTAAACGGTGAAGGTGCGGGATAGATCCATGTATGCAGGATGGTTTTGATTCCTGTTACTGCTATTAGACATAATGTTTCCTACTACCAGGGGTACACCGTGTAGTAGTCTGATCAATGCACCCAAAGACAGCCCATATGGGATACAAATTCTAACAGTCTATTCAGTAGGACTATCAGCTGTGTATCCACCTGACTTCTGCCCAACACAACTCATGGTCCCAACCCCATTTATAAGATGAAGATGAAGAAATCCCACTTATTAAACCTGACAGGGCACACCTGTGAAGTGAAAACCATTTCAGGTGACTACCTCTTGAAGCTCATCAAGAGAATGCCAAGAGTGTGCAAAGCAGTAATCAAACCAAAAGGTGGCTACTTTGAAGAACCTAGAATATAAGACATATTTTCAGTTGTTTCACACTTTTTTGTTAAGTATATAATTCCACATGTGTTAATTCATAGTTTTGATGCCTTCAGTGTGAATCTATAATTTTCATAGTCATGAAAATACAGAAAACTCTTTGAATGACAAGGTGTGTCCAAACTTTTGGTCTGTACTGTATATGCCCGGTGATAGATCTGTAGGGTCTTCTCCCTGTAACCATAGTGCTATTAAAAAAAATTAACGCAGCACTGATTGATTGCTATGGGCAAACTCAGGTTTTCTTTTTTTTTTTTAGACATACAAGTTTACCCCTGTGTCCGCTGATCCATTAGAGGAATTTCCTTCAACAACAAGTTGGCATTTGTTGTGGTATGACATCTTTGGCATGTGTCTATACACATGAATACAATAAAATGCCTTGTGTTAAATAGCAGGAACGTTGTTTTGGGCAGAGGTTTCTAGTTCTGTCGATGTGTATGCGTCGGTGCTTGTCTAGTACAGTGACCGCAATACGGGCACGGCCAGGCTACGGCCGTGTGCATGAGGCCTAAAAGGAATGCAGGATCCGCCCTGAACGTCTCCAATCTGAAAAATGGAAAGATCCTCTCATATTTTTGCAGTAATAATTCATAGAGTGAGACTGCGGTAGCAATTGCAAGTCTAGCAATTTTCCAATGTCACCTTATTCGAATAAGTTCTTTTACAAGTGAAAATGTTCTGATAATGATTGTGCAGACATCTGAGCTTAAAGGGGTTGTCCACTTTTTACTATTGATGATCTATCCGATGAGCTGCCTACGCTTCGCTGTTTACTTGCTCGCTGTTGCAACTGCAGCAGGGAGCAGTGTACCTTCAACAATGGTGTCCCATTCACATCTATGTCCCATTGAATGGCTGCGGTTGCGATGGTGATCAGGTAAACAGCGAAGAGAAGGCAGCACTTGTATGAGCGCTGCTTTCTCTTCAAACAGCTGATCGTCCAGAGTGCCGGGCGTCAGACCCCCACTGATCTAATATTGATGACCTATTTTGAGGATAGGGCAATAGTAAAAAGCGGACATCCCCTTTACCTTTCCAGTCCACTCCTCCACGTAAGCAACTCTGATGATAGGATCCGTCAACAGCACTCTATAGTGTGTTACTGTGTATGGAAGCGGAATAAAGTCAGTTTCAACAGGATCTGCTAAAAAGTCCAGCATATGCAGTGAGCCCAGGCGGAGTGGATGTGTGGAAGATGTGAGTGGTCTTGGCTCTGGCTATAGCAGTCAGGGCTCATTCACACGACTGTATGGTTGCCATGCCCAGGGTTGTGTGAATGTTTTCACAATCAGCAAAATGCGGCAAAAGATAGTCCTATTTTTTGTGGCTTATGAGTGTTTCCGATCCGTGGATCTGCTGCATATTTTGCAGGTTGGTGAACCCATTCAAGTCAATGGGTCCACATCACCGGCACGGAGTTCACACAACCTCTGTTGGCAGTCCGCAACACGGACACGACTACCCATACAGTCATGTGAATGAGCCCTAATACACATGAATCACAGTGGTAATACTCACCCCTAGGACTGTGCAGTGACAGGAGGGCACAAACTGATATTGGAGCTCCTGCCTGATGTTGACTGGGGAGCCCTTGATGTTAAAGGGGTTCTCCGGGCTCTCCTATATTGATGACCTATCCTCAGGTGAGCAGGAAGAAAAAAGGGAGATGGCACAGTCACACTGCGCGAGCCGTCTTCTCAGACAGGTGATCGTCGGGGGTGCCGGGTGTTGGACCCCCGCTGATCTGATATTGATGACCTATCCTGAGGATAGGTCCATTTTGAGGTGGATTGGTTAAAGACTTCAACCTTGCATTGCAAAGGGTAAAACTGGCAGTGAAAATTTGCACCATTTCCGCAACTGAATGAGCATGCTGCTGATTTTTCTGCAGAAATTTTCCTGTACATGCGGTTTTTGAAAACCATGTCCACTTTTATTGCACTGTGGATTTGGGGTCCATAATCTGCACCCCAAATCCATCTGAACCCTGCTTAGCCTTTCCTGCTTCCTTTCTCTTTCCAGGTAATATATTCTCTTTGCTCCTCTCTAGAAGATAGAAAGGGACGTGCTGCAGGCCTGCTGTTACACTACACACTGTATGCTCAGCAGGACGTCCATGCAGCCTGCCTGGCGATTACATAGGCAGGAGATCAACACGTTTGAAAATAAGGCACATCAGAGGCATTAAAAGAATATCTGTCAAAAGAATGGCGCGCCTTTGTAAAACAGTCTGCGCAGCTATAAATCAGGGACTTTTTATTGCCTCGGATACACTGACAAAAAGTCAATACAACCATGATCTCTGATTAAGCCCTATATTGCTCCATGGGTCTTGTATAATCTACTTGCTTTGTCTGAAGCATCCAGACATAGCATTGAATGATATTTTTAGCTAGTAGGTGTCTTCTTCAGAAGAATCTACAACCTGAGGTTCCTGGGGTGGAGCAAACTGTGGCACAATGCATGGAAGTATTACAACGTATATATAAAGAGGTTGGAGGTTCTAAAGATCTAAGAGCTGCAGACAGCAAGTTGTTGTTTTTTTTAAATTATTCTTTATTTAGAATATGTGGTTCACATAGCATCATGTAGAACAATGTGCGGCGGGCCGCCTCCCAGGGCTGATCGGGTCCCAATGTTTAAGAATGATGAGTGGTATGTTGTGGCCCTAATAGATTGTGTCATGGTGCTCCTACCTGGATATTGTTGCTCCCCAGGGTTAGGCTCTGCAGGAACAAATGAGTTGTAGTTGGTGGAGTAAATAGAGTCCAGATTTGGTGAAGTTTAACGGTTTTTACTTGAATAAACTTGCAATAAACTTGTGTCATCCAAATAATATATTAGATCTTTCTCTTGGTTCCAGCGGGCTAAGGTTAAACTAGCAGGTAAACTTGAATAATTTGCTTCATCTCTCTGCTGCTGTGCTAATATCTGGCTTCAGTTTGGTTCCTCTCAGCTTCAGTTACGGTTTCTTATGAGAGTGAGATATGCTGTGACCCGTTTGCGTCTTAGAGGTACCAAGTCCTTTTATATATCAGGAATAGGCTGCTCTTTGAGCTACTTTTCCAAGGCTCCCTCACCACACCGTGCTACTTCACTCTATTCCTCCAACTCTCAACTCCACTTCTCTACTTCTCCACTTTCAGCTCCAACATAGCTTCCTCGAAACCCTCTGCTGGTAGGAAGCAGGGCTAATCCACTTCTTTCCAAAAGTTCCATTCTATCTAAAGGTACTCTCTGCCAGATACACGGCCATCTGCTGGACAACTAGGCACATTATATGTCATAACAGTTGCATGTCAATATTATTAAGACACAGTATCAGAGGACCTGGAATTAAATACACAGATGACATTCTTTGCTAGCCATTAAAGACAGTAGCAGGGTGTAAGAATGGTAGTGCCCTCTCCGGGGTACTACAAATGTGTAACCAAAATGACAAAGAGTAATAAAACCTAAAGAATAGAAAAGGTGAATCAAATCTGCATAAGTGAGGAGAAAAAAAACCCAGAGGGAAGTACCATAGGTAGGAATACAAAATTATCAAATATGTTGCATGCCCAGCAGGGCAGTGAGGGAGGAGCTAGGCGAAGAGGACACTGTGCGCACAATCCAGTCCCAGAGTTTTTAATTTTTTTAGTAAAATTCTTTTATTGATAAACGCATGACTCCTGAGGACATTTAGCTGATTGTGAAACCCATATTATTGAGGGACTGAAGAACACTTAAGGGGGAAAACTTAAAGGGGTTGTCACACAAGAAATATTCTACATTTTTTAAACCAATACCTGCATCTGAATACTTTGGTAACTGCATGTCATTAAAAATTGAATATAGCCACTGAGTTCATTAATAAAATGTATCTGTATAGCCCCACCTGCTGTTGTTTTCTTTATTTCTATGTCCTCCTTGGGGGGCCACACATTCTCCGTTCCATTCTTCAACTGCCAACAGCCACATCAAATGTCTTGGCTCATGCATGTGACCATGTGCTCCGTGTCTGCAAATAGATGTCAACAATGCATGAGCCCTTACAGGGAGAGGTGAAGAGGAAAGGACACACCCCTTTCAAAGGACACACTCCTAGAAATAAATTTAGATGAGGAATAGAAGCCATGAATGTGGAGATCTTTGGATCGATGTGAGGTACAGGATTGATTCTAGGTGGCTGAATCCCAGCCAAATACCATTAGTCAATGAAGTCCGACAAACACACAGCACTATGTGGTTATGGTGCATCTGGAGAACACCGGCAGACTGTTCTCTGCCGGAAAAGCCTGCATTGCTGCAAGTGTGAAATTAGCTTTCCGGGATGTTGTGTCCATAAAATGCACATGTACTTTCTGTTTGGTGAGGTTCAATTTCTTGTTAGGGTGTGTCATTGTATTTAAAAAACAAACAAACAAGAAAAAGATATTTTAGAAAAATAAGATTTTAAAAATATGCATAATGGAGTAGCTGGTTTTCAGAACATGCTGCTGTTTTTTGAAGCAGCATTATGCCTTATTCATTTTTATTGGCAATTAGCTTGGTACTGCCCATTGAAATCAATGAGAAGGGTATAAACCGTGTCAAAGCTGCATTGGAATAACACTCAACAATGAAATAGCATGTAGAATTTTGAAGTGAATTCCATGTGGAATTTTTCAGCAAAGACTTATGAGCTCAGCTTTACACTATAGTATTGACAGGGGTCTCCAGCCTTCCTTAGGGAATGGATCTGTGACTGAACTATGTATCTAAAAGAACACACAGTAAATTATAGCAAAATAAATAGAACATGTTATATTTTTTGGCGGTGAGGAGGCACTGACCAAAATTCTGTGGCGGTGCGTCACAGAGTCTGTGATCAGCAGTGACACTGATCACATTTAACCCCTCAGATGACATGGTTAATTGTGACCACGGCAGCTGAGCGCAGCTTTCTCCGACAGCGATCCACTCCTGGGGCGGAAATGGCTTCCCTGAACTGAGGATGGGGAAGCCGTTCATTGTTGGTGGTAGACTGAAGCCTGTTGAAGGTATATTCTTATGGAGGGGTAAAATGTTCTGAAACAATTAGATGGGCACACTCCTCACCTAGATGTATTATAATTGACAGTAGTATAATAGTAAGAATAGTGGTAATTGACAGCAATAATGGCAATAATACTTGTAATCTAATTATATAGTATTTATTTATTTAAACTAGGGAAAATGAGAAATTATAAATATAAGTGTAGTCACTGATATGTAGATAAATCACTCAGTGCTGAGGTAAAAAGATAAAAACAAATGGTTTAAAAATAGGAACAATTGGGTTAAAAATAAAAATAATAAAAATAAAAGGAGGATAAATGCAAAGGTTAGCAGATATAGTCTCTATTCCTATGAGTTCAGTCTTAATCAGTGAATCCAAGTAATTGGTATGTATTTCTGTAAGACGTCTCAATATAGTCCAATATAGTTTCAACGTTATATCATAAATTTATCAACGTTACCGCCTCCTGGGATCTTGATGTAGATGACGATTGGTTCCCGTTCCTACTGCTCAGTTCGCCCGCACGATGTCCTTTTCCAGCGTACGCAGTCTCGGATGGTTCGTGCCGCGCGCTCTTTTTCCCCGCTTAAAGCGGCGTCCCACATGGGTTCCCGCCGTAGCACTTGTAGAATGAACGCGCTATTAGGTTTGTAGGTTCCTTGTGCAGGGGCTCTGTAGTAATAGGGGATCTATGTTTTGGAGTGGTTTCACCCAAAAACGAATAAAATAGAATAAAATAGAAAATAATAAATAATCCTAGGCTTAATACACTGGTGCCACAATAATAATAGTCTGCTGTTGACCGGACCAGACGCGTTTCGGGGACTTAAGGAGATGCCCCTTCTTCAGTGGTCTGCAGACTGACTAGTCCTTTGGGCACCTATATATGAGGCTTCTTTCCGTCCCAATTTTGGGAGATATCCAAAAAATGGACTGGATTAGAGGATCAGTGTCCACTAATGGACGGACAAATGAATGAATGGTTAAATAAATAAATAAATAAATAAAAAACTGGAAAAATGAATAAATGGTAGATAATAAAGTATGTATAGTGTAGTATGTCTATCTGTAAATCTCTCTGTTGGGTATATGATTAAATCTTTGGATTAGTTGAAACCAGATTTGTCTTACATATGTTTATTTTTATTTTCATTTTTATTTTCACTCTTATCTCAATAAGTCTCTTTTCGTCTAGAGGCCCCTTGTATTTTTGATATTTATTTTAAGCTGATGGACTTTTATTATTAACACTATACGTGTGGAATTGGTATATGGAGTATTTCTTATTCTTTTTCTTTCTTTATCTTTTTCAGATGGAAACGAGGACTGATAGGGAACGAGGACAGAGAGAGATGGGGGCCAACCCTGGAGGGGATATCGAGGTGCTGGCAATCAGCCTGACCTCGATGTCCCGTCCAAGAATGGCACCCAACCCGTCAAATCACAGAAAGCCAAAGATTTCCATTTCTGCATTCAACCCTGAGGGAACCATGGAGTCGAATTAAAAAATCCTTCTTGATTCTAATCTCGACATATTGTGTATGTGATTTCCTCCTCTCCACTGTCTTGGTACTCTATCTAATGCTATAAAGGTAAGGCCTGTTGGGTTCTTATTGTGAAATTCTTTAAAATGTTTAGACACCATGTGTAGTTCATATCCTTTGTGTATGTTGTTGATATGTTCTGAGACACGTGTTTTAAGGGATCTTTTTGTTCTGCCTATATACTGTTTGTTGCATGAACATTGGAGAAGGTAGATAACGTCTGTGGTATTGCAGGTTAGGCAGTCTCTGATGGTATGTATGTGTGAATTTATTGTAGATGTGACTTCTGTGATTTTCTTAGGGAATTCTGTGATTTTGCAATTTTTACACACTCCGCATCTGTGGAAACCCTTTGTAGTTAACCAAGTTTGTTTGTTTTTATCCTGATTGTTTTTGATTGTTGGAGCAATTTTAATTCCTAAATTTGCAGATTTGATATATGTAATGAGTGGTTTTTCTGGGATCCAGGTGCCTAGTATTTTATCTTTAGTAAGTAAATGCCAATGTTTGTGAATATTTTTTTCTATTGTTTTGTATTGTGAATTATAGGGAATTATTATTCTTAGATGTTCCTCTTGTTGGGTGCTATTAGTATTTGTATTGGGTTGGAAAAACATATTATTGTCCATTTGTCGGACTTTAGTTAGAGCTGGTTCTAGCAGATGTTTAGGATATTTTTTCTTGATGAACTGTTCACTCAATGTCTTGGCTTCTTCATCAAATTTGTTGGATTCTGAGCAGTTTCTTTTCAAGCGTCTAAATTGGCCAGTTGGGATGTTTTGTAGCCAACTGGCCAATTTATTTGTGGCAACTTGAATATAAGATGTAATTATTTCTTGTGACTGTTTTTTGGTATGTGTTACATATTAATCTATCATGTTTGATTTTTACACATAAGTCTAAGAATTCTACCTGTGTGTCGTTTGTGTTTGTGGTAAAGGTTAATTTATAATTGTTATTGTTGAGGTTATCTAAGAAAGTTGTTAATTGATCTTTTGTATCTTTCCATATGAATATAATATCATCTATATATCGTCTCCAGAGGACCAGACTCGCCCCCAGCTTAGGTCGTATGACCTCCTCCTCCCATTGTGCCATAAATATATTAGCATAACTGGGGGCAAATCTGGTCCCCATGGCGGTACCTTGTAACTGAATGTAATATTCTTGATTAAACCAAAAATAATTGTGTGTGAGAATGAACTGAATACCTTCTAGAATAAATTGAATCTGTTTTTCATGCATGTTGGTGTTATTGGTTAGGTGATGTTTAGTTGCTAGAATGCCTAAGTTATGATCGATGGTGGTGTAGAGTGAATTGACATCTATGGTGCCGAATAGCCAGTGAGGTTCGAATTGTATTTTTTCTAGTGTGGAAATAATATCGGTCGTGTCCTTGATGTATGATGGGATAAGTTTTACTGTAGGTTGGAGAATTTTGTCAATGTATTGTGATAAATTTGATGTGATAGATCCGATTCCTGATATTATGGGTCTGCCAGGTGAGTTTATTGGGTTTTTATGAACTTTGGGTAAACAATAAAATACTGGAAGATGTTTTGGTGTTCCGGTAATATATCTGAATTCTTTTTCTAGTAGGATACCTTCTCCCAGGCCTCTATTGCAATAATCAAATAGTTGTTTATGGAATGTCTCCATGGGATCTGCTGTGAGTTTTTTATATGTAAATTCATCTTTCAATTGTCTAGAGTATTCTTTATTGTATTCCACCGTATTTATGATAACCACCGCCCCTCCCTTGTCAGCTGGGCGTATTATAATATTTTCATTTTGCTGTAGTTCTTTGATAGCTATGATTTCCATTTTGGTTAAATTATTTTTCATATGTTCCTGTTTCATCTACCTGATATCTATTTCCACATTCTTCCTAAATGAGGCTATTTCCTGACTAATCTCTTGTTTTGGATATTTCTTTGATTGTTCTTTCAAGTCTGTGTGGATATATATAGAGGCGTTTTGTATTTCACGCTCTATAGGGTTTTTAATGAAATGTTTTTTTAGACATAGTTTCCTTATAAGTTTTTCGATCCCTATATATGTGTTAAATTTGTCTATTTTACTAGTGGGAGCGAACGTGAGACCCTTATTTATTAAACTCTTTTGTGCTGACGTGAGTGTGATGTCACTAAGATTCGTAATTATGTCATCTGGGGGTGTATCTAATACTGTTGTCTTCTGGAGGGTCTTCCGCTGGCCTCGTCGTGTCTTTTTTCTAATTCGTAGGGTCATGTTTGAGATCTGGTTCTGTAAGTGTTTCTCTGTTGTGCTTGTTGCTGATATAGGTGGTACGGGGATTGTGTTTGGTTGTAATTTGTCCTGTGATTCGTTCTGTGTCTTGGTGGTGTTTTCCTGTTCGTGTTGTTGTACTCGTGACATTGTCTCAGGTTGTAGTTGTAATTGTGTTGGGGTGATTGTTACCTTCTGTGTCTTTTTTCTGTTGTTTGTGCAGAATTCCATTGTTGTCTTATTTTGATGGGGTGGTGTTTGGTCTAAAAAAAGAGGTTGTGATAGGGGTTCGAATCTATCGGAAGTGGGTATTGGGTAAGAATAATCATTGTGTTTTCTTTGGTTAAAAGTTTCTTCTGTGTGAGTTTTGTCTAGTGTATCTAAGTTTTTACAGATTCGCTCTTCCCATCTTTTGAAATTTTCATCTTTTGGTAAAGTATCAATTATCGTTTTCAATTCATTGATTTGTTATATGATTTCCTGTAAGAGTCGTGCACGTCTTTTAATGATCATTGTCACTAATGTGCGGGATTGTGTTACCAGGAATGTATCCCACTCTGTTTTAAATTCCTCACTGTATAAGTCTTGGGCTGGTTCCTTTATGAGCATCAAGCCCTTAGGGATAATCCCACTCTCTAGATATTGGTTTAGAGATTTTATTTCCCACTTCTGTTTCAATTGTTTTTGTAGCAATTGTTCTAAATCTTTGAAGGTGTCATTATACGATTTATGTGTTGTATCTGTAATCATAATATTATTACTAGAATCAAATATATAGCGGTCAACATTTTTGCATTTGTTTTCTATACAACTCCAGTCCAGATGTCCATTGTTGCTGAATTGGGAGCTCAACTTTAGGGTACAGTAAATATAGTAGGGAATAATGAAGATGGACAATGGACCGGAGGTGCACCAATCTGCGGCTTTCCCCTAGCCATTGAAAGGAAAAGTAAAATGTTCTGAAACAATTAGATGGGCACACTCCTCACCTAGATGTATTATAATTGACAGTAGTATAATAGTAAGAATAGTGGTAATTGACAGCAATAATGGCAATAATACTTGTAATCTAATTATATAGTATTTATTTATTTAAACTAGGTAAAATGAGAAATTATAAATATAAGTGTAGTCACTGATATGTAGATAAATCACTCAGTGCTGAGGTAAAAAGATAAAAACAAATGGTTTAAAAATAGGAACAATTGGTTTAAAAATAAAAATATAAAAATAAAAGGAGGATAAATGCAAAGGTTAGCAGATATAGTCTCTATTCCTATGAGTTCAGTCTTAGTGAATCCAAGTAATTGGTAAGTATTTCTGTAAGACGTCTCAATATAGTCCAATTGTTAGTGTATGTTTTCAATAGGGCGTATCAATACATCAGTTTCAACGTTATATCATAAATTTATCAACGTTACCGCCTCCTGGGATCTTGATGTAGATGACGATCGGTTCCCGTTCCTACTGCTCAGTTCGCCCGCACGCTGTTCTTTTCCAGCGTACGCAGTCTCGGATGGTTCGTGCCGCGTGCTCTTTTTCCCCGCTTAAAGCGGCATCCCACGTGGGTTCCCGCCGTAGCGCTTGTAGAATGAACGCGCTATTAGGTTTGTAGGTTCCTTGTGCAGGGGCTCTGTAGTAATAGGGGATCTGTGTTTTGGAGTGGTTTCACCCGAAAACGAAGAAAATAGAATAAAATAGAAAATAATAAATAATCCTAGGCTTAATACACTGGTGCCACAATAATAATAGTCTGCTGTTGACCGGACCAGACGCGTTTCGGGGACTTAAGGAGATGCCCCTTCTTCAGTGGTCTGCAGACTGACTAGTCCTTTGGGCACCTATATATGAGGTTTCTATCCGTCGCAATTTTGGGAGATATCCAAAAAATGGACTGGATTAGATGATCAGTGTCCACTAATGGACGGACAAATGAATGAATGGTTAAATAAATAGATAGAAAACTGGAAAAATGAATAAATGGTAGATAATAAAGTATGTATAGTGTAGTATGTCTATCTGTAAATCTCTCTGTTGGGTATATGATTAAATCTTTGGATTAGTTGAAACCAGATTTGTCTTACATATGTTTATTTTTATTTTCATTTTTATTTTCACTCTTATCTCAATAAGTCTCTTTTCGTCTAGAGGCCCCTTGTATTTTTCATTTTGATTTTAAGCTGATGGACTTTTATTATTAACACTATACGTGTGGAATTGGTATATGGAGTATTACTTTTTCTTTTTCCTTCTTTTTCTTTCTTTCTATATCTTTTTCAGATGGAAACGAGGACTGATAGGGAACGAGGACAGAGACATATTCTTATGGAGGCCTGCAGGTGGCAGTGTTCCATAGGTATATTATGGATCTCCTGTGGGCTGAAGTCTATGGGAGAAGCAATATAATTAGATCACGTTAAAGTCCCCTAAGGAGACTTTAAAAAAAGAGATTTTTTTTTCAAAAATATAAAAAATGTAGAAAAATCCAAATCTCTCTATGTTAAAAAAAATATAATCCCAAAACTGCTGTTCAATTAAAATCTAAATGCATTTATCTTATACAAATTTGGCATCAATATAATCGTATTGACAATAAGGCCCCATTCAGACGGCCGTATTATTGCGGGTCCGCATTATTGCGGACCCGCAATAATACGGGGGCCGCCCGGCGTGTGTGCCGCACGCTCGGACCACACGCAAGGCGGCCACATTGAAAATGCCTATACTTGTCCGTGCGTGCGGACAAGTATAGGACCTGCTTCATCGGAGCCGCGGCACGGAGCTAGCTCCGTGCGGCGGCTCCCCGCTCCATAGAGGTGAATGGGGCCGCAACTATTCTGCAATATTGCGGAATAGATATGGCCCCATTCACACAGTCATGTGAATAGGGCCTAAGGGCTCATGCACACGACCGTATTTTCTTTCTGTGTCCGTTCTGGGTTTTTTTTGCGGACCATATGCAGAACCATTTATTTTAATGGGTCCTCCGTTATTCCGTGTGCATTCCGTTTCCGTATGTCCGTATTTTCGTTCCGCAAAAAAATAGGACATGTCCTATTACTGTCTGCATTACGGACAAGGATAGGACTGTTCTATTAGGGTCCAGCTGTTCCGTTTCACAAAATACAGAATGCACACGTACGTCATCTTTTTTTTTTTGCGGGCTGCAAAATACATACAGTCGTGTGGATGAGCCCTAAGAATGAAGCTAACAAGTCAGTTTTACCTGACGGGAATACTTTTTTATTCAACCCCATTTGGAATTTTTATCCAGCCTTATTAACCCCTTCCTGGTGGAGTGATTTTCCGTTTTTGTTTTTTCCTCCCTGCCTTCCTGGAGCCAAAACTTTTTTATTTTCCGTTCACATAGCCATACGAGGACTTGTTTTTTTGTGGGACAAGTTACTCTTTCTAATCACACCATTTAACCTCTTCCAGACATCCTCCGTAATAGTACAGTAGATATCGGGTCTTTAAAGTTGGCGCCTGCTCTGGAGCAGAGCGAGCTCTATAGCAATCGGGTGACTGCTGTTTCAATGGAAAATTTCAAGGTCCTGAAGGGGTTAAATGTGCCAGAATTGAAATAGTGTAATTGACATACATAAATTTGGTGCAAATGTAGGTAAATAGCATGAAGTATTTAATACTTCCAATGGTGAAATACCGTCACCTCACCAGGTTTAGAATAATCTTTGGTGCACGATTAGCGTAATATATCACGTTCTGCATGCACTGGAGTTTTCTAGTTCAGAACATTGTTAATTATAAGTGCAATTCCAGGTTTGGCCAATAGATGGTAGCAAAGTGCACAAAATGAAATTACCATTGTCAGCATAAATTCTTCAATAATAAAAAGAGCTGCTATTCTAATAAATAATATTAGCCTGCATTTTATGGAAAAATGGGGTAAGCACTACGCCTTTTTGATTACTTTTTTTTTTTTTTAATAACGTGTGGTCCCCATCTTTTTCATATTTTTCATATCCCTTCGAGGTAGTTCACGGAATCCATCCTAGTCCAAATTGCATATCTGTGAAAAAATAGAAACACACACACAAAAAAATTACAATAAAAACAGTAAAATTTTAACACTCACTTGGCTTCCTCCTTACATACTCCTTCCTCCTTCTCCCGGCAGGAACTACAACCAGCTGTAGTGCGGTCCAGGCCTCACCTGACAGCACACACAATGGCAAGCGAAGCCCTGGACCTAATGAATGACACATACCGTAGTCAGGCTCAGTTCAGAGTCAGACTGCTGTATCTATCATCCATTAGGGCCCAGGCCTCATTCTCTGGCCATGCTCCCCGGGCAGGCACGATGCAGTGACAGTATTGTGCCTGCTGAGCTGAGTAGAAGAGCTCTCAGGATGAGAATCTGTCCCCGGCCTGTGCTCTCCTGTTCAGCCCAGCAGAAGAGATGCTGTCACTACATTACACCTGCTGGGGAGAGCAGGATGTGCTCCGTTCATCGGGCACATGGGGCTAGGTTAGTTTATTAACACTACAGGGGGAGCACTACTGTGGGGGACATTAAGGGAGAGCACTGTTGTGTGGGGGCATTAAGGGGGAACACTACTGTGTGGGAGCACTAAGGCAGAGCACTGCTGCACTGGGGCACTAAGAGGGCAAAACTACTGTGTGAAGGGACTAAGGGGGAGGAAACAACTGAGTGAGGGCATTAAGGGGACATAACTACTGTGTGTGGGAGCACTAAGGGGGAACACTATTGTTTAAGGGGCAATCAGGGGGCATATCTACTATATGGGGGCACTACGGGAACATATCTACTGTATGGGACATTAAAGAGGACATAACTACTGTGTAAGGGCACTAATGGGGGCATAACTACTGTGTGGGGCACTAAGGGGGCAAAATTACTGTGTGAGGGCACTAAGGGGACAAAACTACAGTATGGGGGTACTAAGGGGGCAAAACTACTGTGTGGGGACAATAAGGGGGCATATCTGCTGTGCAGAGAGATTAAAGTGGCTATTGTGTGGGGGCACTAACGAGGCATTCTACTGCATGGGGGTACTAAGGGGGAATAACCAATGTTTACCTAATGTATTATAATTGCTGAGTTCGCTATAAAAAAAACAGAAATGCAGTGAATAATAATTTGGCAAGCTTTATTGATTGCACTGACAGTCTTAACCATGAACAATGTAGCCATAATTTAGAAATTAATTTTAAGTCTACAAAAGAAAATGAAATAACTTTTTTTTTGTAAATTTTCACTTCACATTTCCATGTACTGGATGAATGTATGCACGTGTTCTGCAGTATGCTGAATTAGAATTGATTCATGTGCCATCTGGTGGTGAAGTTGTGTAATTGCATGCAAAATGTTTTCAAAAAAAAAAAAAAAAGACGTGTCCCCTTTGACCTGGCATTGTGCATTGCTATGTTGGGTTAACTTGTCACGCCTGTCAAAATAACGCTGGCTATATCTGTAGTAAAAGCATGAGATGATGGGGGAAAGCCAGAACTAATGTTCCATTGTGCCAAGCTCTGCAGACTGGATCCTTCTTTGTAGACCATGTCCAGTCCATGAATGGTGATATTGGGGAGGGAAAGGAACAGGGTGAGAGCGGGTAAGTTCTTTCTATACTGGGAATTTTATTTGGTGCTTCTTATATATACTAATGCCAAACTCATCCATTGTCTCCTACAGAAAATAAGAAAATATTGCTGGGGATCAATTTCAATAGATTACTGGTGTCATGGTAAAATTTCTATAAGATCTCTAAATAAGGGATCTAACCACCTTGTCTGTAATGCTCCAAATCTTAAATTTAGTCTAGGGGTAAAATAATTAAATTTTATGCGAGTCTTCCTCCACCTCTGCTCACTGCCAAAAGACTATTTATTAGTGCAAATCCTGGGTGTGACCTGTACAACCTAGAAAATACAAATAAGCCACTAGGAATGTGATGTGTGGCTTAGGCTACTTTCACACTAGCGTTAGCACGGATCCGGCACCTAAAGGGTGCCAACGGATCCGTGCTAACGCTATACATGTGTGGAGCCGGAGCAGCGCTCCGGCCCCACACATGACACACATTGAAACAAGACACAGACATACATACAAACATACAGACATACATACATACTCACATACTCCAGGGACGCCGGCAGAACGTCTTCACGCGTCTCCTGCGCGCAGTGATGATGATTCCCCACAGCGCCCTCTGCTGGGCGCAGTGGGGAAACGTCATAGCTGCGCGCAGGAGGCGCGTGAAGACATGCTGCCGGCGTCCCTGGAGTATGTGAGTATGTATGTCTGTATGTATGTATCTATGTATGTAAGACGGATCCGGAATGACCCCCCATTGGAAATCAATGGTGGACAGATCCGGATTACTGGTGTGTCCACACCAAACGGATCCGTCCCCATTGACTTGCATTGGGGGTCATTCCGGATCCGTCTTGGTGCGGATGCCTGGACTGGAGAGCAAACCGCAGCATGCTGCGGTTTGTTCTCCGGTCTGAAGACGGAACGGAATGCTTTCATGGGGGTACTAAGGGGGAATAACCAATGTTTACCTAATGTATTATAATTGCTGAGTTCGCTATAAAAAAAACAGAAATGCAGTGAATAATAATTTGGCAAGCTTTATTGATTGCACTGACAGTCTTAACCATGAACAATGTAGCCATAATTTAGAAATTAATTTTAAGTCTACAAAAGAAAATGAAATAACTTTTTTTTTGTAAATTTTCACTTCACATTTCCATGTACTGGATGAATGTATGCACGTGTTCTGCAGTATGCTGAATTAGAATTGATTCATGTGCCATCTGGTGGTGAAGTTGTGTAATTGCATGCAAAATGTTTTCAAAAAAAAAAAAAAAAAGACGTGTCCCCTTTGACCTGGCATTGTGCATTGCTATGTTGGGTTAACTTGTCACGCCTGTCAAAATAACGCTGGCTATATCTGTAGTAAAAGCATGAGATGATGGGGGAAAGCCAGAACTAATGTTCCATTGTGCCAAGCTCTGCAGACTGGATCCTTCTTTGTAGACCATGTCCAGTCCATGAATGGTGATATTGGGGAGGGAAAGGAACAGGGTGAGAGCGGGTAAGTTCTTTCTATACTGGGAATTTTATTTGGTGCTTCTTATATATACTAATGCCAAACTCATCCATTGTCTCCTACAGAAAATAAGAAAATATTGCTGGGGATCAATTTCAATAGATTACTGGTGTCATGGTAAAATTTCTATAAGATCTCTAAATAAGGGATCTAACCACCTTGTCTGTAATGCTCCAAATCTTAAATTTAGTCTAGGGGTAAAATAATTAAATTTTATGCGAGTCTTCCTCCACCTCTGCTCACTGCCAAAAGACTATTTATTAGTGCAAATCCTGGGTGTGACCTGTACAACCTAGAAATACAAATAAGCCACTAGGAATGTGATGTGTGGCTTAGGCTACTTTCACACTAGCGTTAGCACGGATCCGGCACCTAAAGGGTGCCAACGGATCCGTGCTAACGCTATACATGTGTGGAGCCGGAGCAGCGCTCCGGCCCCACACATGACACACATTGAAACAAGACACAGACATACATACAAACATACAGACATACATACATACTCACATACTCCAGGGACGCCGGCAGAACGTCTTCACGCGTCTCCTGCGCGCAGTGATGATGATTCCCCACAGCGCCCTCTGCTGGGCGCAGTGGGGAAACGTCATAGCTGCGCGCAGGAGGCGCGTGAAGACATGCTGCCGGCGTCCCTGGAGTATGTGAGTATGTATGTCTGTATGTATGTATCTATGTATGTAAGACGGATCCGGAATGACCCCCCATTGGAAATCAATGGTGGACAGATCCGGATTACTGGTGTGTCCACACCAAACGGATCCGTCCCCATTGACTTGCATTGGGGGTCATTCCGGATCCGTCTTGGTGCGGATGCCTGGACTGGAGAGCAAACCGCAGCATGCTGCGGTTTGTTCTCCGGTCTGAAGACGGAACGGAATGCTTTCAGGAGCATTCCGTTGTCTTCAGTTCAGTTTTGTCCCCATTGACAATGAATGGGGACAAAACTGAAGCGTTTTTTTCCGGTATTGAGCCCCTATAACGGAACTCAATACTGGAATTTAAAAACGCTAATGTGAAAGTAGCCTTAGCAAAGTGTGACCTATAGATCCTGATAGTATACAACTGGACACAATCAGGATACTACAGGCGGGAAAGTCAAAATAGAAAAAATCCTTGTCCAGATACATGAGGTTCCCCTCTATTGCTATCTCGCTTTTATACAGGGGTGCACCACCAATGAGGCCAGGTGAGGCAATTGCTTCAGGCAGCACCGGTAGGGGCAAGAAGGGGGCAGCTGAAGGGCCATTGGCTGAAGGGAAGGGGTTAAGTTAAGAAATTAACATTAGCTTTGGGGAGGGGGGAGACGCTGTTTTAGGTTTTGCCTCAGCAGCAGAAAGGCTAGGTGCACCCCTGCTTTTATATGAAGTATTGCTCCATAGGTATATTAAAGATTTAATTATGCTATAAATAATCCAGCTACGATTACTTACAAACAGGGACCCAAGGTGCCACATGCCCATGGGTTGATTTTTCAATACTGTAAAATATGTTTATACCAAAGGAAACAAGGTTTTGAAGTGGTGCAAAAAAATGAAAGGACTTGGACCTAAAGGGATTGTCTCATGAAGATGATAAGTTTATAAAGGAGGCCTCCAGCTTAGCACCTCGAGAGCCAGAATGGAGAATGACTACTGTTCTGGCACACTTAAAAGGAACATGTCATGCTGTCAGTCAGCATTTTAAGAGGGCAGAAGGAGCTGAGCAAATTTATGCAGTATATAGTTTTATAGGAAAAGTTTCAAAACTTGTATTTCATTAATTTCAGTTTCAGCTCATTGGTTCTGAAGTCAGGGTGGTCTTATCAGTGACTGACAGCCTTGCCTCTATGGCTGTGCATACAGAGATAAATGTGAATTAACGTATTTGTCAGACTATAAGATGCACTTTTTTTCCCCGCCTTATAGTCCAAATACTAATAACTGCTTCCATTATGGAAGTGGTCATTAGTATGCAGGAGGCGAGGGGAGCTGTGACTTAAAGGGAACCTGTCAGCTCTGAAACACCCTCCAAACTACAGTAAGTGGTGTATAGTGTAAGTGACGTCGAGTCCGGTTATGTAATTTTTATCTTCATACTCACTTCCATTCTGATGTTGTGCTCCCACAAACGTGCAGTAAAATGCACTCAGTGCACTCCGGTGCTCACTCACATAATGGAGAGGACTCAAAGAAGAGTCCTCTCAATGCATTTTACTGCTGGTTTGTGGGAGCACAGCGTCGGAATGGAAGTGAGTATGAAGATAAAACTTACATATTCGGATTCAGCATCACTTACACTATACACCGCTTACTGTAGTTCAGGGGGTGTTTCGGAGGTGACAGGTTCCCTTTAAGTGCTGTGCTGGCTGCACTTACCGTCCCCTCTTCTTCTGGGCTCCACTCTGCACTATGTCCTGACTGTGTATAGCGTCAGGATGTAGTGCACATAGGCGCGCACTATGACCTGATGCTGTGCGACGTCGGGTGGAAGAAGACCAGGGAGCAGTGAGTCCTGCATCTGGAGAGTAAGCCAGGTAAGTTTTTTTTTATGTCTGATCTGAGGTCTGATGGGGGTCTGATCTGAAGCTGTTGGGGGTCTGATCTGAGGCTCATGGAGGTCTGGTCTGAGGCTCATGGAGGTCTGATCTGAGGTCTGATGGGAGTCTGATCTGAGGCTGATGGGGGTCTGATCTGAAGCTGATTGGGGTCTGATCTGAGGCTCATGGAGGTCTGGTCTGAGGCTGATGAAGCTTGGGGGTCTGATGAGGATCTGATTTGAGGTAGGGGCTCTGATTTTGGGGTCTGATCTGAGGTCTGATGAAGGATGGGGGTCTGATGAGGGTTGGTGGGCAGATCAGGGGTTTGCTTAAAAATATATTTTTTTTATTTTTCTTCTCTAAATATTATGTGTGTCTTACTGTACGAAAAATACGATACTAATAGCACTGCCTGCTTGACTTAGAAGATCAGAATGAGAAGGACTATGAGTTGACAGGTATATGTCTATGTTGAACTAATCACTGTATAATGAGGCTCTAAAACTAAATATAGGGGAAGGGATTCCCTCAGTGCTCCACCACATAAAGAGACATCTCAAATTTCCAAAGGTGAAAAATGGCAGGGTCCTGGAGGGGTTAAAAAGACATTGTGCCATCGTATTTGTTATTTATTTTTTAAATTAAAAAAAGATTCTATTAATTGTCCCTCATTGAGGGCTGATGCCTGCTGGTGTTCATATACACAATCGTATCAGAAAAGACAGTGGCTTGTTCTGAACAAGTGCCCAAAAATTCTCCTATGGGTAGTAGTAGTAACATCAGAGGAAGCAGCGGAGGCAGTACAGTGTGGAAGATGTTGAACAGGCAGACAGTGGAAGTTTCATTGGCACTGTGGGAAAAAAAAACTGTTCCATTATGTAGAAAACTGAACTGGCTGCTGTGGCTTCTGCAAAGACAGTAGGAGAACGCTACAAGAGAACAAGACAGCTGAATTAAATTATGGTAAAGACTTGGAACTTTGACACATTTGGAGAACTACAAGTTTTACAGAGAGCTGGCTAGAAGTCATAATGCCTGCCTGGTGAATTAAATTTGGTAGAGCGTATGAAACTGTGCCACACTTGGAGAACGATGAGACATAACTGAGCCGAACAGAGCCTATGGACCCTTATAGACTATAATTTCCGCTCAGAGGAAGATTTTTGAAGTGGAGACAAAAGTCCTTTATGTGCGACTTTTGTCTCCACTTCAAAAATCTTCCTCTGAACGGAAATTATAGTCTATAAGGGTCTGTAGGCTCCATTCGGCTCAGTTATATGCCAAATCTGTAATTTCCGTTCTTCTGCTCCTGTAACTGAGCAGAAGAACGGAAAGGCTGAATGCTGATGTAAACTCAGACTAAATAGTACAACAGAAACTGCACCGCCTGCAACGTGGCCAAGTGGAAGTTCGGCCTGCACATAAGCAAATTTCTGGTGGTGAATAGTTTTCTCATGGAAACACATTCCGTTATAGATGTTTAATGAAGAAGCAAAGGATAATGAAGAGGAGAGGATAATGAAGAGGATGAGGAGAAGCAGAAGAAGTAACTGATGATGATGACAAGGACACTCTAGTTCTTGGAGACACCGCCTGGCTGCCACAAAGAACAGGAGAAGGACATATTTTTTCCAAAATGTTCACCAGTTCTATTTTCCCACTGAATCCAGTGATGCTGCCTATTGTGCTGCAATAGAGCCCTAGTACTTATATTTTAACGCCCATTGCTTATTTTCATCCTGCAGATCTTGCACATGGCAGTGGTTTTGTCTGCCAGCCTTGTGGAGAAAAACTGCCACACAGGAGTTACTCAAACAAACCTAGTAGAAGCTAAGTTTGGCTTAGGTCTGGAATGTTTTGAGCCTGCGCCAATTATATCAGTGGCATTACCAGTTCCCGAGCTGACCACAATGGAAGCAGATCTGGCCCAGGCAGTTCTTTTAGAGGTTTTGGCCATATGTTGCCTCTGCCCTTTATTACCATTGCGACCGACACCCTCCATCTCTAACGTCACCTCCTCCTCACTAACCTGATATAGCTATTTAGTTAATATATAATTTTAATGTGCGCCGGAGGTCGCGTGACTGGCCATCAAGTGACCGCGGCGTTTTCTCGGGCGCTCTGTAGCGTCTTGGTTGCCGGGTAACGCCTGCGGTCGCGTTGACTGGCCATCACGTGACCGCGGCGTACTTCCGGCACACACGCTGATTTCACACACTGTGAGGTCTGTTTATGGTGCCATCCTAGCTTGCCACACCGGTAGGTATGTACACAATCGATCTCTGCCCTGCTGATTGGTGGGATATGTATATAAATATGTATGCACTATTAAGGAGAGTTGTGCCCCCAGAGGAAGGCGTGGGCCGAATCGTGCGTTGGGGTGTGTGGCTCTCCTACACTCCACTCCCCGGTATGTGATACATTGTGAATTTGTTTATCGTTCCACTTGGAAGCGACACTTGTCTGATTTAGCTGTATATTCTTATGCCCCTTTCACAGGAGCGGGAGACTCGCATGTCTCCCGCAACGCATCTCCAGCCCTGTAGATGCGTTGCGGGAGACATGCGAGTCTCCCGCTCCTGTGAAAGGGGCATTATAGGCTTTACATTAATATGTGAAGGTTAATTGTAGATTCATGATATAATAGACTAGTAGTACTATTTAATCTTCTATGCCATTGAGGGGAAGTGTGATGTGAGGGGGGCCATACTATTGGACTTTTTGTCTCTAGTGACCTTTTTAATTATATATTTATTTATTGTTTGTATTAATAAAATGTACTTTTGAGCTATTTGGACTCATGGTTGTCTTTTGAAGGTTCTATATTTTTGAGTCGTTTTTTGCTCAAGATAGGGGGTTAACCATTCGGTGATTACTTTATTTGGTATGTGGTTCCAATGTGTAATCTAACGTTCTTAACTAGTAGCAGCTAAGTTTGGCCTAGGTCTTTGAGCCTGCGCCAATTATATCAGTGGCATTACCAGTTCCCGAGCTGACAACAATGGAAGCAGATCTGGCCCAGGCAGTTCTTTTAGAGGTTTTGGGCATATGTTGCCTCTGCCTTTTATTACCATTGCGACCGACACCCTCCATCTCTAACGTCACCTCCTCCTCACTAACCTGATCTAGCTCCCAGGTCCTGTCGAACAGACAATCATCATAATAGGCCTCACCCTCCCTGCCACTTTTATGAGACTGTGATAAGTCATAGTGGGCGCTCTGTATTTGCCTCAAGTGCCACAGCTATTAGTGCACCTACCATCACCATGACTACAAATATCGAAACTACTACCCTCACCAGCAACACAGCTATGCCTCTGAGTAATAAGATTCCCCGTCTGAACCTCCTCTTCATGGTAGTTCAAATGCTGACACTTCCCACACAAGTCTGGAAGTCAGGAAAACTATCTTGAGTTTCTTCCATAGGAGATGAAGTGTTGTTGCCTCTTCTAGGAAAAAAGATGGTACTCCACTAGAGAAAGGTAGGGTCAGTGAAGACAGAGATTATGCAAATGAAAGGCTTCTCTGCAGCTGCATGGAGGAGGACCAGGAGGAATTTGCTATGCACTGGCTCAAAGACATGGTGTGTCAGGCTCACATATGACCATCATTCTGATATGATGGGTGATACATCCAGTCCACAATATCATCCTCTTTGTTCTCAATAACCACCCGGTGCCTACCATAAGAAAAGACGAACTGTGGCCTGCAGCTACTACGACAGGCCAGACATGTGGTACTGACTGAGCTGCTACTGCTGTTTGCACTACTACAGCCACTAGGATGGCCATCCGTCCGGTTTTTGGCCGGACAGTCCGGTTTTTGGACTCCTGGTCCTCCGTCCGGCTAAAGGCCAGGACGGACGGCCAGAAGTCCTCCTTTTCAGGGGCGCAGGAAGCAATGAGCGCTTCCATCAATACAGATGGAAGCGCTCATTGCTGGAGCGCAGGAGCTGGGTCCTGGTACTCACTGCTCCGGAGCTCCTGCGCTCCGGTACCTTCATTGCTGGTCTTCCTGTCTGCGCTGCACACGCCTGACTGGTACAGCGTCAGGACGTAGTGCGCGCACTCTGACCTGACGCTGCACGCAGTCAGGCGACAGTGCAGCGTGGGCAGTGAAGAGAGAAGAGCGTCGGAGTGGAGCTGCAGCCCAGGAGAGGTAAGATTTTTATTTTTTTTTATGGGGCACAGTGGGCTGATCTGAGGTCTGAAGGGGGCACTACAGGCTGATCTGAGGTCTGAAGGGGGCACTACAGGCTGATCTGAGGTCTGAAGGGGACACTACAGGCTAATCTGAGGTCTGAAGGGGGCACTACAGGCTGATCTGAGGTCTGAAGGGGGCACTACAGGCTGATCTGAGGTCCTGAAGGGGGCACTACAGGCTGATCTGAGGTCTGAAGGGGGCACTACAGGCTGATCTGAGGTCTGAAGGGGGCACTACAGGCTGATCTGAGGTCTGAAGGGGGCACTACAGGCTAATCTGAGGTCTGAAGGGGGCACTACAGGCTGATCTGAGGTCTGAAGGGGGCACTACAGGCTGATCTGAGTCTGAAGGGGGCACTACAGGTTGATCTGAGGTCTGAAGGGGACACTATAGGCTGATCTGAGGTCTGAAGGGGGCACTACAGGCTGATCTGAGGTCTGAAGGGGGCACTACAGGCTGATCTGAGGTCTGAAGGGGGCACTACAGGCTGATCTGAGGTCTGAAGGGGGCACTATAGCTAATCTGAGGTCTGAAGGGGGCACTACAGGCTGATCTGAGGTCTGAAGGGGGCACTACAGGCTGATCTGTGGTCTGAAGGGGCACTACAGGATGATCTGAGGTCTGAAGGGGGCACTACAGGCTGATCTGAGGTCTGAAGGGGGGCACTACAGGCTGATCTGAGGTCTGAAGGGGGCACTACAGGCTGATCTGAGGTCTGAAGGGGGCACTACAGGCTGATCTGAGGTCTGAAGGGGGGCACTACAGGCTAATCTGAGGTCTGAAGGGGGCACTATAGGCTAATCTGAGGTCTGATGCTGGCACTATAGGCTAATCTGAGGTCTGATGCTGGCACTGTGGGCTGATCTGAGGTCTGAAGGGGGCACTGTGGGCTGATCTGAGGTCTGAAGGGGGCACTGTGGGCTGATCTGAGGTCTGAAGGGGGCACAGTGGGCTGATGTGAGGTCTGATGGGGGCCCTGTGGGCTGATCTGAGGTCTGATGGGGGCACTGTGGGCTGATCTGAGGTCTGATGGGGGCACAGTGGGCTGATGTGAGGTCTGATGGGGGCACAGTGGGATGATTTGAGGACCATTACAGCGGGTCCTTATTATTTCTGAGAGCACTACTGGAGGCACTATGGGAAAATGGTTTCTATTATGGGGAATTATTACTACTACCAGGGGTACTATTGGGGGTGTTACTATTATTAGTACAATATGGAGGGCACTACTGCTAAAAAGGGATACTGGTGGAGCATTATCACTATTGGGGCACTATTACTAATGGGACACTCTAGGAGAGAATTATTAGTGGGAGCACGGTGACTATATGGGGTCCTACCTATATGGCACTGTTATATCTACAGTATAGTATTTGGGGACATTGGGGTACAACGCTCCAGCCAATGGCAGTGCTATAGCAGCACAGGAAAAGGCAGAACTTTCCTGAATGCAGCCATTCTAGCTCGTGACTGCATACAGGGAAGTTCTGTGCTACTCTGTGCTGATGGTTGGCCTGCTGGGACTTGTGGTTCTCCACCACAGCTTTACTACTACTACTGCTGAAAAGAAGAAGAAAGAAGAAAAGAAGAAGAAAAGAAAAAAAAGAAGAAAAGAAGAAAAGCTAAACCATCCCTGTCCCCCCCATCCCAATCCCCCTCCACCCCCCCCTCCTTTTTTTACAGACGGTTTTTGGTCTGTGCTTTTTTTTTGGCAATTTTTCAGCTCCGCACCACTTTTTCTGCGTGCGAGCTGTGTCCGCCTAGTGCTTTTCAGTGCACACCTGCCTGATCAGCACCTGCGGTTTATTTTTTGGGCTTTTTTGGCCATTTTTCCACTTTTTATAGATAGGGTTTTATATAAATATATATAGAGCTCCATATCTCTATATATATATATATATATACAGATATAAGTACATTTTTAGCCAGTTTTTTATACTGTAGTGAATTTTTTAGCTACAGTATTTGCACGCACACACGTTTTGTGTGCGTGCGTGTTGCGTTAGCACATTTTATGAGACTCTAGGTAGTGTCAGTTAGATATATATTATATATATATATATATATATATATATTATATATATATATATATACACTCACCGGCCACTTTATTAGGGTACACCATGATAGTAACGGGTTGGACCCCCTTTTGCCTTCAGAACTGCCTCAATTCTTCGTGGCATAGATTCAACAAGGTGCTGGAAGCATTCCTCAGAGATTTTGGTCCATATTGACATGATGGCATCACACAGTTGCCGCAGATTTGTCGGCTGCACATCCATGATGCGAATCTCCCGTTCCACCACATCCCAAAGATGCTCTATTGGATTGAGATCTGGTGACTGTGGAGGCCATTTGAGTACAGTGAACTCATTGTCATGTTCAAGAAACCAGTCTGAGATGATTCCAGCTTTATGACATGGCGCATTATCCTGCTGAAAGTAGCCATCAGATGTTGGGTACATTGTGGTCATAAAGGGATGGACATGGTCAGCAACAATACTCAGGTAGGCTGTGGCGTTGCAACGATGCTCAATTGGTACCAAGGGGCCCAAAGAGTGCCAAGAAAATATTCCCCACACCATGACACCACCACCACCAGCTTGAACCGTTGATACAAGGCAGGATGGATCCATGCTTTCATGTTGTTGACGCCAAATTCTGACCCTACCATCCGAATGTCGCAGCAGAAATCGAGACTCATCAGACCAGGCAACGTTTTTTTCCAATCTTCTACTGTCCAATTTCGATGAGCTTGTGCAAATTGTAGCCTCAGTTTCCTGTTCTTAGCTGAAAGGAGTGGCACCCCGGTGTGGTCTTCTGCTGCTGTAGCCCATCTGCCTCAAAGTTCGACGTACTGTGCGTTCAGAGATGCTCTTCTGCCTACTTGGTTGTAACGGGTGGCAATTTGAGTCACTGTTGCCTTTCTATCAGCTCGAACCAGTCTGCCCATTCTCCTCTGACCTCTGGCATCAACAAGGCATTTCCGCCCACAGAACTGCCGCTCACTGGATGTTTTTTCTTTTTCGGACCATTCTCTGTAAACCCTAGAGATGGTTGTGTGTGAAAATCCCAGTAGATCAGCAGTTTCTGAAATACTCAGACCAGCCCTTCTGGCACCAACAACCATGCCACGTTCAAAGGCACTCAAATCACCTTTCTTCCCCATACTGATGCGCGGTTTGAACTGCAGGAGATTGTCTTGACCATGTCTACATGCCTAAATGCACTGAGTTGCCGCCATGTGATTGGCTGATTAGAAATTAAGTGTTAACGAGCAGTTGGACAGGTGTACCTAATAAAGTGGCCGGTGAGTGTATATATATATAAAAATCCATATATATATATATATATATATATATATATATATATATATATATATATATAAATAAAGGTGCACCTCTGCTTGTGCTTTCCAGTGCTGCCGATAAGTATTTTTTATTTATATTATTGACCTCTTTTGGCTTTGCACGGATTTTCCTTTTTTTCTTCTTTTTTGCTTGTTTTCTTGGAATATTTTTATCATGACATCACATGAAGCGGATCTTTCACCCGGTGGGGTTAATTATACTCTGGAGGACATCGACAGAATATTGCAGGGGGTTTCTGGAGACGCGTCCTTTCTGAACACACCCTCTACAAAGGAATTGAAAAGGAATTTTGAAAATCTTAACAGACGATCTATAGCTCTGACTTTACATATGACTACGTTGGGCGAATACTAGAGGTATGAGGATCAATATTAAACCAAATTTATTTGCCTCTAATGCTGAATTTTGCAAGAAGTTTGAAATATTATCCAACCAGTATTCCAGGGATTTCATTTTGTTGAATCTGGAATTTTTGCAAGCTGAACTATCTGTGATAAGCGAGGAACTGACTAAACTTGATAACTTGTTGTGTGACTAATTGTCTAATAAGGATTTTGTTAAATATAGAGAAAATCTTGATTTACATCTTTCTAAGTTTAAGTCTGAATCTGAGGAAACAAAAAGATCAAAGTGGTCTCGTGATATGGATGACTACAAGAAAGGCGCTATATACAGCTGGCAGTCTGAAGATACGAGGAATTCGGCTCGTCGGGAACAGAGGAAAAGACCCAAGAGACAGTATGATAATACCAATTCTACATCTATACAACAATCTTCTTTTTTAGAGGAACAGTCTATGTCCACGAATACACCAGGAATAGAACCAGGAGAGGTGGCAGGAGACACCGTAAGTTCTACAAAAACACGCGCAAGCAAGTTACGCACTGCAATAGCCAAGGTACCTGTTGTCAGGAGGAAACATTAGTGGTGAACATTTCGTCAAAACCTCTGACGACTGCTCAGATGAGCGTGTTATCAAAAGGATTATCCTTTTGCCCTGGTTCTTTTTCAAGCTGGTTTGATGTTGAGAATGACTTATTCCGTTTTTATCGGTCTTTGAAATTGAAGGTTTGGTTTCACAATAATACTGGCATTGATAAGAATAAGATAACAGAACTGAATTTAGACCAATTCCATTTGCGTAATAAGAGCATTTTTACACCAGTGGTGGACTCTCCTGCAATTGAGACTTTTGATCTTAAAACCTTTACACACCCCAATTTGACTGTGGAGGAGAGTCAGGCTCTTGTCCAACTCAAAATGGACGGGAGCCTGACTATAAAATCTGCAGACAAGGGTGGGGCGACGGTAGTCATGGACACACACAAATATGTGGCTGAGATCCTGAGACAGTTGTTTGATGAGGAGACATACACACCGGTATCTATGGATCCTAAATTTGATGTTGCGAAGTGTATCAGATCAGTGGTGCAGGAAGCAGTATATGGTGGTATTATAGATGCAGAAATGGAGAAATAAAGAAATGTGGTGCACACTCAAAGACCGATATGGAAAGGTGCTCTTAATCCTTAGACCGGCCTACTCGGTCACAGAATATATATGTAGGAGAGAAAAATGGATTAGGCACTCCTATCTGGAGGAAAGGGGAGTCAAACGTACTGAATACTGTAAATCATTTAATAAATGGCATAAAATAACATAAAATACTAAATAACAAAAAATAACATAAAATACTAAATAACAAAAAACACCATGGTGTCCTGAATACAACACATATAAAAACACTAGATATAAAGCATATATATGCTAGATAAGATAAAAATATATCAGTAAGGTGTGCCCAAGGTCGGCTTGTATAAAAGTCTCCAATATTATTGAGAGCGAATCAGTCGTATGGCTGTATATCCCTGCCGTGGCGTCCCACGGGGGAAAAAGTCACACTATAATAGCTGGGATACTCACGATGCGTCGGCCACAAAAATAGTTATTCCCGAGCTCAAGGCTCGGCTTACCAGCTTATGACGGTAAGTATGTGGAAATAGAGCAGTTCACGGCCCGAATATACGGAGTGTGTCCTCAGACTACACAGCCTCGGCGTCCCACGTGGTGGATCCAAACACGTGACCGGGCTGGTCCGCTAGTAGTAGAGTCTATCCTTGTAAGTATATGGCTGGGCTGTTCCTCTTAGCGATGAAGTCCACAATATTGATTTTCACTGTGCAGCCGAAGTATCGTAAGTAACCACCCCAGTATGGAGACAATGGTGGAGAAGTGTGGTATCGGCAACCGCCAGACGCGTTTCGAAACCGCTAGTTTCTTCCTCAGTGGCTATTGGTCCACCATCTTACCACCTTCTTTTATAACGCCCTTATCAGGAAATTTACAACACCTGGATCGGGCTGAAAAAATGTGTTCATCTTGTATTGATTGAGCATACATCTATCACAAGTATATTATAAATCCACACTTCCCACACCACCACCATTCCCAACATATTAAGCACTTTAAACATTCTTCAATAATACATATATATCACATATGCGTTATTAGTGCGATTCTTCTGCGTTATTTAGAGCTGATGCGTTTTTTCTATCATCCTTTGCTCTTAATCAGTTATATCCCCTCCTATATTTTATTTTCTTTATATCATCCAATGGGACCTTCATATCTATCCCATATATTTTTTGACCATCACAAAATACTGTAGAAGAATATACCAACAACATGACAAATTAATGTGCCAGATTAATATTATCTGGTCACAATATATATGGTGAAATTCCAATTGAGATCATATACACCAATATTATAATGTTCGCATAGTATTCAGACCTTCAAAGTGGGTCTAATGGGGACCTACCCCCCAAAAGAAAAACGGGGCATGATGTATCTCCAATGCCACCGATATTCTGTAAGGGGACAAGAGATTGCAACTTTTCGTAAAAATGTAGAGCGGGATTTAAGGAGATTAAAAGAAGGTAAAAGATTGAAACAAAATATAACACAACAAGAAATATTAGCTATCAAACAACTTCAAAAGGAAGAACAGATTACGATTAGGCCCGCGGATAAGGGGGGAGCGGTAGTTGTGTTGGATACGGGGAAATATATACAAGAATGCTATAGACAACTGTCAGATGCCTCTACGTATGTTAAGTTGGGGAAAGACCCCACAGTGGAATACAGTATAGAACTCACGAAGTATTGTAAGAGAGGTTTGGAGATGGGAATATTAAAACAGAGAGAATACAACTACATCGTGGGTACTCAAAAGAAGTTACCAGTATTCTACTGTATCCCCAAAGTACACAAGAATCCATTAGATCCTCCGGGACGCCCTATAATTTCTAGGATTAATTCTTTGACGTCTAATTTATCGGAATACATTGACCATCTATTACAACCAGTAGTTAAAAGTACTTTATCATATACGAAGGATACAACACAAATAATAAAATTGATGGAAAACTTAAAATTCAATCAAGAATGGTTTTTGGGCACATTGGATGTAACATCGTTATACACTATTATAGAACACACTCAGGGGTTAAATGCACTTAAAGCGCAACTGCAATTAAGAGGTCTCTATGATGGGGCCCAAACTGATTATTTGTTGGAGGGGGTAGAATTTATATTACACCATAACTATTTTTGGTTTGACTCCGCCTACTTCCTCCAGAGGAGGGGCACTGCCATGGGCACCAGGTTCGCCCCCAGTTATGCCAACCTGTTTATGGCCCACTGGGAGCGGGGGCATGTGGGGCCGCTGCTGGGGGGGGACCTGGTGCTATGGCAGAGATATATAGACGATGTACTGTTCATTTGGAAGGGATCTAAAGAAGGGTTACAGGTCTTCCTCAATGATATAAATATTAATGAGAATAATTTACAGTTTACGTCTGATATTAGCCAGGATAAGGTCAATTTCTTGGATCTAACTATTCAGGTACAGGGGGACCATCTAATATGCAAAACATTCAATAAAGAAGTAAACAAAAACAGTTCTATTTTACATTCAAGTTGTCATCTGCCAAATTGGCTTCTGAATATCCCTAAGGGACAGTTCAGACGGATAAAAAGAAACTGTACCCATTTGGAAGATTATGAGATAGAGGCCAAAAAAATGGAGGAAATGTTTATAGCAAAAATTATCCAATACAACACATAAAAGAAGCAAAGCAAATAGTACTTGAGATGGATAGAAAAACCTTTTTTAAAGAAAAAGATACAGAAAAGAAAAAGGAGGGTGAATGGGATAAAAGTGAGGATAATTTTAGATTAATTTTACCCTTTAATGCAGAATATAAAAGGGTAGAAGCTATCATAAAAAGACATTGGTGTTTTTTACAACAGGATAAAATAATAGGGACATATCTTCCAATGAAACCGTCAATTACATATACAAAAGCATCCAATCTTTCACTTAAAATAGCTCCCACAATAAAAAATGGAAATAAGTCAAAAGTAACCATTCAAAGTTGGTATGATATACAGGGGTTCTTTCGATGTGGAAAGTGCATATGTTGTAGGAATACATCATTTTCAAAGAAGACAATAGAAGTGATATCTACAGGGTCCACTTATAAACATAAGATCAAAGAATTTTTAACATGTAGTACAAGTAATGTTATATATATAATTGAATGTAGCTGTAAGAAGCAATACGTGGGACGCACTAAGCGGATGTTAAAAACTAGGATTTCAGAACACATTGCAAATATTAATAATAAGTACGAAAAACACCCACTATCAAAACATTTTAAGGATGTTCATGGAAGTAACCCACATTATTTAAAATTTGCAGCTTTGGAAAAAGTGGAGCAACATTGGAGAGGAGGTGATCACATTATGCGTATGTTGAGGCAGGAGACCAAAAGAATCTTTGACTTCAATAGTGTGATTCCAAGAGGTCTGAATTCAGAATTTGAATTATTTGGTTTTCTCAGTTGAAATTAATACTGAGACCTATTTCGTTTTTTCATCTCTGAAGGAATAAGAAAAGGTGACATATGTGGGGGCTTCCCCCCTTACAGAATATCAGTGGCATTGGAGATACATCATGCCCCGTTTTTCTTTTGGGGGGTAGGTCCCCATTAGACCCACTTTGAAGGTCTGAATACTATGCGAACATTATAATATTGGTGTATATGATCTCAATTGAATCTCACCATATATATTGTGACCAGATAATATTAATCTGGCACATTAATTTGTCATGTTGTTGGTATATTCTTCTACAGTATTTTGTGATGGTCAAAAAATATATGGGATAGATATGAAGGTCCCATTGGATGATATAAAGAAAATAAAATATAGGAGGGGATATAACTGATTAAGAGCAAAGGATGATAGAAAAAACGCATCAGCTCTAAATAACGCAGAAGAATCGCACTAATAACGCATATGTGATATATATGTATTATTGAAGAATGTTTAAAGTGCTTAATATGTTGGGAATGGTGGTGGTGTGGGAAGTGTGGATTTATAATATACTTGTGATAGATGTATGCTCAATCAATACAAGATAAACACATTTTTTCAGCCCGATCCAGGTGTTGTAAATTTCCTGATAAGGGCGTTATAAAAGAAGGTGGTAAGATGGTGGACCAATAGCCACTAAGGAAGAAACTAGCGGTTTCGAAACGCGTCTGGCGGTTGCCGATACCACACTTCTCCACCATTGTCTCCATACTGGGGTGGTTACTTACGATACTTCGGCTGCACAGTGAAAATCAATATTGTGGACTTCATCGCTAAGAGGAACAGCCCAGCCATATACTTACAAGGATAGACTCTACTACTAGCGGACCAGCCCGGTCACGTGTTTGGATCCACCACGTGGGACGCCGAGGCTGTGTAGTCTGAGGACACACTCCGTATATTCGGGCCGTGAACTGCTCTATTTCCACATACTTACCGTCATAAGCTGGTAAGCCGAGCCTTGAGCTTGGGAATAACTATTTTTGTGGCCGACGCATCGTGAGTATCCCAGCTATTATAGTGTGGCTTTTTCCCCCGTGGCACGGGGGGGATGTATGTGGCCACGGCAGGGATATACAGCCATACGACTGATTCGCTCTCAATAATATTGGAGACTTTTATACAAGCCGACCTTGGGCACACCTTACTGATATATTTTTATCTTATCTAGCATATATATGCTTTATATCTAGTGTTTTTATATGTGTTGTATTCAGGACACCATGGTGTTTTTTGTTATTTAGTATTTTATGTTATTTTATGCCATTTATTAAATGATTTACAGTATTCAGTACGTTTGACTCCCCTTTCCTCCAGATAGGAGTGCCTAATCCATTTTTCTCTCCTACAGAAATGGAGAAATACCTTGTCGTTGAGCACCCTATTACACCAGTATTATATGTACTCCCGAAAATACATAAGTCCCTTGTGGACCCACCTGGACGACCTATCGTCTCAGGTTCAGACTCAATTTTTTCCCATATTTCAGTGTTTCTTGACAAGGTGCTACGCAAATATGCCATTGAAGCGAGATCCTTTATTTGGGATACCACTGATTTTCTACTTAAATTACATGAGATAGATCTCTCCACACATACTGACTGGATACTTGCCTCTTTTGATGTGGTTAGTCTCTATACGTCTATAGATCATGATAGAGGAATCACAGCCACAGCCAATTTTTTACGTACCTCGGAATATACCCGAGAATGTCAGCATTTCATCCTGGCATTGTTGGATATAGTTCTGAATTATTTTCTGTTTCAGAACCAATTTTATAAACAACGTAAGGGCGTGGCCATGGGGTCTAATATGGCCCCGACTTACGCCAATATCTATATGCGCCATTTGGAGGAGGATGTCGTCTCTGTCTCCCACCACGCCGCACATGTTGCGGCCTGGTGGAGGTACATTGACGACGTCTTCCTCCTATGACATGGCACTTTGGAAGAATTGCTCATGTTTCAATGTTTTCTGAACAGTATGGACCCCAGTGTGAAATTTACTTTGGTACATTCAACTGATCACATACAGTTTTTGGATACAGAGATATCAATTGTGAACCAGACCGTTAAGACCAATTTATATGTCAAACCTACTGACAAAAATTCTATACTACATTATAGTAGCGGACATCCCAGGAGCATGATACAAAATTTACCATACAGCCAATTCCTACGAGCTACACGAATTGTTTCAGAACCTATGATACTTCCAACAGTTCTCAACAATATGGCGGATAAATTCACACGGAGGGGTTATCCGAGAAAAATCGTAGAAGAACAAAAAATAAAAGCCCTTACTGTGGACAGGACAACTGCTTTACAACCTCGGGACAAACATGTCAAACAGAATAGGATACATTTTGTTTCCACATATTCAGAACAGGCCAATAAGATCAGTCACATTATTAGACACCATTGGTCAATATTGTCTAGATGCCACAACAACATACAGGAGTTTCGAGATCCACCCATTTTTTCATATAGGAGATCTAGAAGTCTGGGTGACCAGTTGGTGCACTCGGACTTTCCATCTTCCAATACATTGACACAGACATTTTTGGCGCCGCGAAAATTAGGATGCTACCCATGTTTGTCTTGTGTGAATTGTCGCCTTATGTTGAAAGGTGGTGAATTCACACATCCGGTGACACATGAGGTATTTAAAATACGGCACTTTCTGACATGCAATGCAGAATATGTGATTTATCTTCTGATGTGTCCGTGTGAATTGTGGTATGTCGGGGAAACCACCTTGGACCTAAAGACACGCCTCAACCATCATAGATACACTATACGTAAAAAAAGATTGGACTTACCGGTCCCGCGTCATTTCACTGAAGCCAAACACAGTGAGAATCAATTGCGTTTTCGTGTTATAGATTTTGTTCCTCCTTTGAGACGGGGTGGTGACAGGACGAGACTATTACTTAAAAAAGAATTAGAATGGATACATAGATTAGGGACATTATCACCCAGAGGACTTAATGTTGATTATAATCTGAATTTATTGTTGTAATCTGTCTCCTTTTATCCCAGCAATGTGGTTTTTGTCCAACAGAGCATATTATGTCAATACATTGGTAGATTAATATTGATCATGGATATGACCTATACAATTTTCGTATAAATTTCTCTTATATTTTTCTGATCTATTTCTATTTTTTTATAGATATGGATCATGGGTGGAAACGGAGGATGAAGCATTATTGAAAATTAACTAATTTGGCACAAGATTCCTGGATTTCTAGTGCGCATTCCTTGTAAATAAAATATTGCTCTCTCAATACACCGCCATTTGTATATGTTTGGATTATAAAAAAAACTTTTTTCTTTCCCTATGTCATATGTATAGCATATTTGATTGTTCCATATACGTACAGGTATAGGTGGCCAGTAAGATGTTTTTTAATACCCTGGTTAGACACAGGTTTAGGGGCCTATTGTGTTGAATGCTGGAGTTGCTAGGGCTGATCACGATGTGATTGACTCATAGTTTTCCCCAACATGTAGCGGGGGGTAGGTAGTCTCTCGAGGCTGGTCTCCCCCTGCTCCCACGCTGTTGGCCCAAACTGGTTACCAGGGGTTACCACATATATGAGAACTTTTGTTCCGATTTGGTTGCTTACCATTTGTGTCTTTATATATATATGATGGCCTATACTCTACCTGGCATTGATGATTCAAATATGTCTTGAACTAATATATGCATATCCATGACACTATTGAGAATATTTAAAGGGAACCTGTCATCTCCAAAACACCCCGTGAACTAGAGTAAGTGTTGTATAGTGTAAGTGACGTTGAGTCTGGTTATGTCATTTTTATCTTCATACTCACTTCCATTCCGACGCTGTGCTCCCACAAACCGGCAGTAAAATGCACTCAGTGGACTCCGGTGCTCAATCACATAATGGAGAGGACTCAAAGAAGAGTCCTGTCAATGCATTTAATGCAGGTTTGTGGGAGCACAGCGTCAGAATGGAAGTGAGTATGAAGATAAAACTTACATATTCGGATTCAGCATCACTTACACTATACAACACTTACTCTAGTTCAGGGGGTGTTTCGGAGATGACAGGTTGCCTTTAAGGTATTTGGTGATATGGGCATATGCCTTTACTAAAATGGCGGCGTCTGTAGAGAGAGCTTTCTAGCGCTTGTGTGACATGTGCTGTTTGATCATAATCGTCTGCTAGCTTCCAAGTACGGGAGTATGCGCAGTAGAATCCCAGGGACGCCAAGTGAGCGGCATGTCCGCTCGGATTTATTTGCTTCACCCACCGCTGCACCGGGTATGAATTTATTGGTATTCAATACACCTGCACAAATAGGGGCTTATTATCTAAATGTGCACTTTTATATCATGTTTACACAAATTTTAATCTGGCTTATAATTAGGTTTATTCACATTAACACTATATGAATTTTTATGAGGATTACCATGTTTATAATTCACTGCAGAGTATATTATTAATTAATTATGTAAATGATTGTTGATTATGCACACTTGATTCTTTTTGTATAAATGTTTGCTTTGTATCACCATTGTTTGCTTGAGAAAGGCTCAGTTCAGAGCCGAAACGTCGCTTTCCCACATGGGGTAATAAAGGACCGTCACTTTTATACTTATTTGGAGAGTGCTGCCCTTTTTTTTCTCTCTCTCTCTCTATATATATATATATACACACATTTCAGTTAGTGTTAGTGTAGGTTTTGCACATACGCACTGTATCTGCGTACGTGCAGTTTCAGGGGACTGTAGTGAATTTTTTCACTACAGTTTCTGCACTCACACACCATCTGTGTGCGTGCGTGCGTGCTGTAAAAGCAGCATCTGCATATTTTTTATTTTTTTTTTTACTTATGTGAAAAAAAAAAAACACAGTTAGTGGTAGATAGATAAATTTCAGTTAGAGTCAGTTTAGGTTTTTGCACGAACGCACAGTATCTGCGTACGTGCTGTTTGCAGAGGACTGTAGTGAATTTTTTCACTACAGTTTCTGCACTCACACACCATCTGTGTGCGTGCGTGCTGTAAAAGCAGCATCTGCATATTTTTTGGGTTTTTTTTTTACATATCTTGTGTGTAAAAAAACAAAACAAAACACAGTTAGTGGTAGTTAGATTTTAGTTAGTGTCAGTCTAGGAATTGTATGAACGCACCTTCTGCGTATGTGCATTTTGCAAGCACTGAGCACCGATCAGTAGTGTCCATTACTGATCGCATCTGCTCTTTTTTTTTATAACTAAGACTTTTATTACTGAAAAGACCTTTTTTTTTTTTTATTTCCCCCTCCACCCCCTTTTTTTTAAATATCAAAGTCAATACTGTTAAAAACACCTTCACACCTTCACGTGTAAAAATCACTACATAACACACCCCTCACACTAAATAAAGTTTACACGTTTCACCCTTCACACCCCAATAAAACAAAATGTCCAATTCATCCTAACGAGTGTACTCGGCAGAAGACGTCACTTTCCTCTACTCCTCCACCCCCTCATCATCGTCATCATCTGCTGATGAGGGACCCTCTAGGAGGCGCCCCAGAACGACAGCTGAGGCAGCCCCCCAGAGTGAACCCTTATGGACCCCACCCCCTGAGAATTATCAGCCCCAAATTCCGGATTTTGAGGCCAGACCCGGAATTCAGATAGACTGTGCAGGGTTCACAGAAATTGATTTTTTCAAAATCTTTTTCTCTGATGATTTAATAAATTTGATGGTAACCCAAACAAATTTGTACGCCGACCCCAGTCAATGCTGCAGAGATGACGATCTTTTGGGGACTCGTGCTGCACATGGGGCTTGTTAAAAAACCTCAAATAAAACAGTATTGGAGTGCGGATGCCTTGTACCACACTCCAATTTTCAGTCAAACCATGGCCCGGAATCGCTTCCATTCAATACTAAAATTTTTGCATTACAACGATAATGCACAATGCCCACCCAGAATGACCCCGCATATGACCGTTTGTACAAAATTAGACCCATCCTTGAACACTTCAGTACAAAGTTTTCAGAAGTGTACACCCCCGATCAAAATATCTGCATAGACGAAACCCTATTGCTTTTCAAAGGGAGGGTAGCATTTCGCCAGTACCTGCCCAGCAAGCGGGCAAGGTATGGCATAAAAATGTATAAACTCTGTGAGAGTAGCTCTGGGTACACCTATAGGTTCCGGGTCTATGAAGGGAGGACAACCCGGATTGAACCCCCAGAATGCCCCCCTGGCCTAGGAGTTAGTGGTAAACTAGTGTGGGACTTGCTGCACCCACTGCTAGATAAGGGTTACCATCTATATGTGGATAATTACTACACAAGTGTACCACTGTTCCAATCCCTAGTTTCCAGACGTACTGTGGCATGCGGCACAATACGCAAAAATCAGAGAGGCCTCCCAAGATCCCTGGTAGAGCAAACCGTTACAAAAAGGAGAAAGCCGTGCTCTCCTAAATCAGAACATGTTGGCGGTTAAGTACAAGGACAAGAGGGACGTCCTTTTACTGACCAGTATTCACACCAACACCTGCTCCCCTGCTCGTGTACGTTGGTACCACTACCACTGTCCCCAACCAGACTGCATCCTGGCCTACAACAAGAGCATGGGAGGAGTTGATCTTTCAGATCAAGTTCTGAAGCCCTACAATGCCACATGAAAAACCCAAAGTGTGGTACAAAAAGCTGGCGTGCACCTTGTACAGGTGGCGCTGTACAATGCATTTGTGATTTTTAGATCTACAGGCCAGACAAAAACATTCCTTCAATTTCAAGAGGTGGTGATAAAGCCCCTAATTCGTCCAAGCCAAGCAGAAGAGGCCCCAGTACTTCTGCAAGTTACGGTGCCCGAGTTGTACCAGGACAACATTTCCCTAGTGAAGTCCCCAAACAGCGAGGAAGGGAAGGACCCAAAAACGATGCAGGGTGTGTTCCAAAAGGGGATTAGGAAGGACACTATACACCACTGCGAAACATGCCCTGAAAAACCTGGCCTGTGCATCAAGGATTGTTTCAGAATTACCACCAATCCATGGATTAGTTTCATCCTGATGTACTCTGAAATTTTTCACTTTATACCTCACATTTAGTATCTGTATCTTACATATCCACTTTTCACCATCACTACATATTCATTTCTATGAGACCCCAGTTTGTGAAAAAAGTACCCTTTCTACCACTTAAAATGTCCGTACTGGGCGTGCTCTTTCCAAAATGGGGTCACTTCTTGGGTTTTAGTTGTTGGGGACCTCAGGAATTTTTAAAAGCGACATGGCAATTAAAAAACCATGTCTTTAAATTGGCCTGCAAAAACCACATTTTGCAGTTTGCCTCTGGTGGCCTGCTGTGCTCCCATACAGCGGGCTACAAGCACAAATGGGGTGTTGTTTTAATGGGAAAAAATGGGGAACATGCATTGGGTGCATTTTCTCCTTTAACCCCTTGTGAATCTGAAAAATTGGGGTCTGCTTGTAATTTTTCATTTTCACAAATGTGTGCTTTGAAATGCTGTTACTTGCATTTCTGCATTCTGTGAGACCCCAGTTTTGGAAAAAGTACCCTTTCGACCACTTAAACTGTTCGTACGGGTGTGCTCTTTCCAAAATGGGGTCACTTCTTGGGGTTTTTAGTTGTTGGGCACCTCAGGAAATTTTTAAAAGCGACATGGCAATTAAAAACCATGTCTGTTAAATTTGGCCTGCAAAAACCACATTTTGCAGTTTGCCTCTGGTGGGCCTGCTGTGCGCCCATACAGCAGGCTACAAGCACAAATGGGGTGTTTTTAATGGGGAAAAATGGGAACATGCATTGGTGCATTTTTCCTTTAACCCCTTGTGAATCTGAAAAATTGGGGTCTGCTTGTAATTTTTCATTTTCACAAATGTGTGCTTTGAAATGCTGTTACTTGCATTTCTGCCTTCTGTAAGACCCTAGTTTGTGAAAAAGTACCCTTTCGACCACTTAAACTGTTCGTACGGGGGTGCTCTTTCCAAAATGGGGTCACTTCTTGGGGTTTTAAATTTCTGGGGACCTCAGGAGTGATTTAAATGAGACATGTCTGTTAATTCTGGCCTAAAAAAAACCATATATTGCAGTTTGCCTCTGATGGCCTGCTGTGCGCCCATACAGCAGGCTACAAGCACAAATGGGGTGTTGTTTTAATGGGGGAAAATGGGGAACATGTATTGGGGTGTATTTTCTCCTTTAACCCCTTGTGAATCTGAAAAATTGGGGTCTGCTATTAATTTTTCATTTTCACAAATGTGTGCTTTGAAAAGCTTTTACAAGTGTTTCTGCCTTCTGTGAGACACCTGTTTAGTAAAAAGTACCCTTTCGACCACTTAAAATGTTCGTACGGGGGTGCTCATTTCCAAAATGGGTCACTTGTGGGGGTTTTTAATTTCTGGGGACCTCAGGAGTGATTTAAATGAGACATGTCTGTTAATTCTGGCCTAAAAAAACATATATTGCAGTTTGCCTCTGATGGCCTGCTGTGCGCCCATACAGCAGGCTACAAGCACAAATGGGGTGTTGTTTTAATGGGGAAAAAATGAGGAACATGCATTGGGTGCATTTTTTCCTTTAACCCCTTGTGAATCTGAAAAATTGGGGTCTGCTTGTAATTTTTCATTTTCACAAATGTGTGCTTTGAAATGCTGTTACTTGCATTTCTGCCTTCTGTGAGACCCCAGTTTGTGAAAAAGTACACTTTCTACAACTTAAAATGTTCGTAAGGGGGTGTGCTCTTTCCAAAATAAGGTCACTTGTTGGGGTTTTTAATTTCTGGGGACCTCAGGAAATTTTTAAAGAGGCTCTGTCACTAGGTTTTAACCTATGTATTTAAAATACATAGGTTAAAACCCCTTAACTTGTACATTTAAAACATGCCTTTATTGCAGAGTACAGCGCAGCGGTTGTGCTGGAAAACAAACTTTAAACTGTATGTTAATGAGCCTTCGGAGCACCGGGGGGCGGGCTCTTTCTTCCTGAGCACCGCTTCTTCACCGCCCCGAGGCTCTCCCCCATGCCAAAGTCCACGCCCCTCTGGAAATACATAGGCCGAACGGTCTAGCGCTGCCAAGCGCTGAAATCCCGCGCCTGCGCAGTTAGATCTTGCCGGCGCATGCGCAGAAGAATAGAAGCGCTTGCAGTGTTCGGCACTGCAAGCGCTTCTGCGCTTGCGTCGGCAAGATCTAACTGCGCAGGTGCAGGATTTCAGCGCTAGGCCGAATGGTCTAGCGCTGTCAATCTATTTCCAGAGGGGCGTGGACTTCGGCATGGGGGAGAGCCTCGGGGCGGTGAAGAAGCGGTGCTCAGGAAGAAAAAGAGCCCGCCCCCCGATGCTCCAAAGGCTCATTAACATACAGTTTAAAGTTTGTTTTCCAGCACACAACCGCTGCGCTGTACTCTGCAATAAAGGTATGTTTTAAATGTACAAGTTAAGGGGTTAATACCTCTTTAAATGAGACATGTCTGTTAATTCTGGCCTGCAAAATCCATATTTTGCTGTTTGCCTCTAGGGGCCTGCTGTGCGCCCATACAGCGGGCTACAAGCACAAATGGGGTGTTGTTTTAATGGGGGGAAAATGGGGAACACGTATTGGGGTGCATTTTCTCCTTTAACCCTTTGTAAATCTGAAAAATTGGGGTCTGCTAGTAATTTTTCATTTTCACAAATGTGTGCTTTGAAATGCTGTTACAAGTGTTTCTGCTGCTTCTGTGAGACACCTGTTTAGTAAAAAGTACCCTTTCGACCACTTAAAATGTCTGTACTGGGGTGCTCTTTCCAAAATAGGGCCACTTCTTGGGGTTTTTAATTTCTGGGGACCTCAGGAAATTTGTAAATGAGACATGGCACTAAAAAAAACCATGTCTGGTAATTCTGGCCTACAAAATCCATATTTTGCTGTTTGCCTCTAGGGGCGTGCTGTGCGCCCACCATACAGCGGGCTACAAGCACAAATGGGGTGTTGTTTTAATGGGGGAGAAAATGGGGAACATGTATTGGGGTGCATTTTCTCCTTTAACCCCTTGTGAATCTGAAAAATTGGGGTCTGCTAGTAATTTTTCATTTTCACAAATGTGTGCTTTGAAATGCCGTATTTGGGGGGAAATGGTGATCAAAATGTAGGGTGCATTTTGTCCCGTTACCCTTTGTGAAAGTGAAAAATGTGGGTGTATAGCAACTTTTTTGTCAAAAAATTGCAATTTTTCATTTTCACTTCCGCGTGAATCCTAATTCTAGGAAAAACCATTGAGCTCAAAGTGCTCGCCACACACCTTGAAAGATTCCTTAAGGGGTGCTCTTTCCAAAATGGGGTCACTTTCGGGGGGTTTCCACTGTAGGACCAGCTCAGGGGGTCTTCATGTGCGACATAGCTCCCAATTATTATTCCATATAATTTCGCTCTCCAAAAGCCATATGGTGCTCCTTCCACTGTGAAGCCTGCTGTGCGCCAGTACATTGGGCTACGAGCACATATGGGGTGTTTCTGTAAACTACAGAATTGGGGTAATAGATTTTGTGTTTTTTTTGTTGTTGTTAACCCTTGATGTGTTTCATGGAAATTGGATTAAAACTTAAAATCTGCTAAAAAAAATGGAATTTTGAAATTTCATTCCAATTTTCCGTCAATTCTCATGGAACACATAAAGGGTTAACAAAGTTAGTAAAGTCAGTTTTGAATAGCTTGAGGGGTGTAGTTTCTAAAATGGTGTGATTTATGGGGAGTTTCCACAATATAAGCCCCACAAAGTAACCTTATATCTGAACTGGTCATTAAAAAAAATGGGTTTTGGAAATCTTCTAAAAAACTTAAAGGGGTTGTCTCATCTTGCCTAATGGGGGCATATCGCTAGGATATGCCCCCATTGTCTTATAGGTGCGGGTCCCACCGCTGGGACCCGCACCTATATCGAGAACGGGGGCCCCGAAAGCGAACGGGGGCGCACTGCGCATGCGCAGCCGCCTCCATTCATTTTCAATGTGGCCGGCGAAGATAGCCGAGCGCTGGCTCGGCTATTTCCGTCGGCTCCATAGAAATGAATAGGAGCGGTGGCCGCGCAAGCGCGGTGCGCTCCCATTCATTTCTATGGGGAGCCGGCTTGGTGGTGGCCGGACCGGAGTCCTCCAGCCACCACCTTGCGGGGCCCCGTTCTCGATATAGGTGCGGGTCCCAACGGTGGGACCCGCACCTAGAAGACAATGGGGGCATATCCTAGCGATATGCCCCCATTAGGCAAGATGAGACAACCCCTTTAAGATTTGATTCAAATCTTAGAAGCCTTATAACGTCCTAAAAAACTAAAATGACATTTACAAAATGATGCCAACATAAAGTAGACATATGGGGAATGTAAAATAATAACATTACTGTGTATTTTGAAATTAGAGAAATTGTAATTTGGAAATTTGCTAATTTTTCCAAATTTTTGGTAATGTATTTTTTAATAAATAAAAATTAAATATTTTGCCCCAAATGTACTACTGTCGTGAAGCACAATATGTGACGAGAAAACAATCTCAGAATGGCCTGGATAAGTAAAAGCGTTCCAAAGTTATTACCACATAAAGTGATACATGTCAGATTTGCAAAAAAACGGCCTGGAATTTGAGGTGAAAAGTGGCCCGGTACTGAAAGGGTTAAACAATAGCAAGTTACAAGATTGGCACACTGATTATTAAACGGTATAAAATTTGTATGTACCTAAAAACACATAGAAATCACACTGTTATATTGATGCAACAAAATGCACTGACCTGTGCAGTTATAAAAAGTAGAATAAATGCACTTTTTTTTCTGTAAAGACAGAGGCAGAGTGAAATCCCCCTTTTTGTTAACACAGTGCAAACAGGTACTGGCCATATACAGTGGCAATTGACAGTACAATGCGCTGTAAAATGCATTATATTAAACTGCACAACTATAATTGGTAGCAAAACTTACTAGTATTTTTCTGTAAATAACAGAGGTGCAATTAAACACACTGAACACTAGTATTGACAATTTACAATAGTATGACACAGTAAAATGTGAATTAAACCAGTAAAACATGCACTAAAATGTGTTTAAACTGGTATACTGACGCATTACAATATGTTAAACTGCACAATCATAAACAGTAGCAAAATTGCAACTGGTTTTTAGAAACAAAAAGTTACATTTGTACAGCGCATCCAGGGAAATATATGCTGCTGGAGGTGCTGGGAATATGCCTATAAAAACACTAGCTTCTTATGCATAGAAAGAAAAATGTTCTCTGTGCAGGCACTACAGGAT